>OY796882.1:4041765-4403144 GCA_963680785.1 Diplosoma virens | reverse complement strand
AAATCCGGCTTCTTTCATTTAATCTCTATGTTATTGTGCGCTGTTTATCACTACGTCATTGCTTGTTCATGTTTCGCCTACCTAATTTTGCGTAATACGTTATGTAACAATTGTGTATAAAAGTAACTGGTTTTCTCACTTCAATAGTAGAGTGCGATCGGCCACCTTGGTGACTAGATACCTTGGTTATAAATCCGAACTAAGACCACTCTACTATGACTCGAAGAGGATGACCAAAGCAACGCAGGAATAGTTTTCCCCGCCTCCTGACTATCAATCAAACTGGTCATGCTAAATTTATTGCTAGTTTTAGTTTTGAACTTTATAGTTTTGAACCTTGTTATATTTACTAACCGTTGTGCCGTGTTGCTTGACGTATTGATATTGTAACTCGTACTTTGCTTGCACCTGATGAGCCCCACAAGGGCGAAACAGGGCCTTGTCGTGTAATAAAATACGTTTTACACTCTCATAATGTAGTTGTTGAATGTCCTTTGACCTAGCCCAAATCCTCGTTTCTTTTGATTAATAATATTTAATAACTAAATTCAAAAAAAACTCGACTTTATTACCCGGACAGCAAAGTGATGATAAAAAAATATCTTCAATTCGAATCGAAAAACCCGAGACAAAGTAATTGACCGGGCGATACACCGGGACAAAGACTCAAAATTGGGACTTTCTTGGTTAAACCGAGTCGTACAATAAGCCTAATTATAACAACAATAGCAATAATATCACGTATAGTAGCATGGCTACTTCCAACATAGAAAAACGAAAACAAATCAAAATGTGTTTTCGATTGATGTTTATTCGATCGATCGATCACTTTGACTGACCGGCCGGGACTGGACGTTTGTTTAAGTGAACGGTTCAATTATCATATCTTTACCCTTAAATTTTTTTACAACTTAAGCCTAGACCCGAACCGAACTCAAAAAGCCCGGATCGATTTTTCAAATTTGTTCTATACTAATTAGATTTAAACTTTACTGAGACTTTCATTTTTTTTTGATTTAACTTTTTTAATTTACATTAAAGTAATCAAAACAGAAAATTAATCTTACGTAATTTTTAGTTGTTTTTAATTTTAGTTTTAGGTAATTTATTTCTTCAATCAATTCTTGAACAGTTGATTTAATATCGTAAAATTGTTGTCTAAATTTTACGTTTATCTTTATGGAATCCATTTTATTTGAACTATCTTTACTGCGGGTCATTTTAATAAGACTAGTTTTTGAATAATTATCTGTTGCTTCATTATTTATTATTTTAAATTTGTGTTAATTAATCAAACGCCCCAGATACGCCCTGTAATCAGACTGCTATATTTTTATTTTTTTTTATCTCTATATTTATCCTCCTGACTCGCAGGAAAGCGACGGAGGCGCTATACATAGGGTACGCAATTACCCCGACCTGCTTCCGGAGATGCCAAGATATTGCTGTCCGCTAGTAATTTAGTAGAGATATGACTGCAATTTAGAACTGCTTGTAAAGACCACCAAGCAGGGGAAAGTGCCGTAAAGTGTCTTTCCCAAGGACACAACAGAATGGCACAAGTGGGTTTTGAACCAAGACCATGCTGATCATCAGTCCGGTGCTTTTACCACTCGACCACGCTGCCGACGTCTATAACTTTGCTGATTTTTACCTTTAATTCTCTTTCCTCTCTTCAAACTTAAAAATATACTTAAAATACAAATCAAAACAAAAATTAACATAAAGTTTTGCTAAACTTAAAAAATTAAAAATAAAAAACTTGTATTTGCAACTTTTTTGTAAGCTTGAACTAAATATTAAACTTTTATAAAATTCTATCAAGTTTGCACCACTGAAATAAGCATTAAAGCACTTATCAATTACAGTGAAAGCTTGAATAGATTGACTTTTTTCCAAGTTAAAAAAGTTTCAGCAAGCGGCTGATCTACCTGGAAAGTGGCAAGGGTTTGTTTCAGTAAATAAAAGCAGCTTGGCTTGTTCCAAACAATAAACTTGTTTATCTGCTTAGCGCCACAACTAAACAATATGCATTGGTGATACGAAATACGAAATATCTTGGGAGGAGGGTGATATAAAATTTTTATGTTAATATGTTTGCTTTTTTTTAGAAAAATTACTAATTAAAAGTTTAAATCAGGCATGTCGTTTATAGTTCATAATGTTTTAAAAACTTTTTTTTATGTTATCATTACAATTATTTTGTTCTTGCAGAAATAACAACGGCAACAGGCAAAGATACTCAATACACAAATCTAATGAAAATCACTAAAAATGTCGCCGCCATTGGAGATTGAGGTCATCGCGATGAAGATCGGCAAAACAAAAGTAATCGTTATGAATATTTATGAAATAGCACCGGATTGTTAAAAAACTTATCCATTTTTTAAATGCTAGAGATGGTGTCGCTTTTCTTGACTTTTGGTTGCAGGCCAGCGTATGTATAGTGTAGCGTGAGCGGTTTGCCACACAAGTAAACTTTTAATTCCTTTTATTGAAAGGGGTGCAATTTCAAATAAACAGACAAACAGCATCAAAATTTCAAAACTACGTAGAATTTAAGTTGAGTCTTCGCTCAATAACGTTGGAAAGATGAGTCTCCAGTAAAGTTTTTATCAGGTTGCTTTAATCAGTCTGGTTGTCTCCCTGTCTGGGCAGCGATTTAATCCAGCGAATATATAGCGTCGAAGTAATTTTATAGATTTTCCATTATGACGCTTGATCTTTTTCACAAGAAAAATCACGAGGCATTAGGTCACGTGTTTAGGCTACATCCTGTTTGCTGTGTATCGAAAATAATTACACAAAAGGCGGCTATGGTCTTTGATGGAGCGATCAGCCAACAATCAGTTGCGGAAACAACAGAAAGGCGGTACAAAAACAAAATACTAAACTATGCGAAATTATAACATGGCGGTTGCCATGGAAGTAAATAAACACTGTACAGCAAGCAAATGAGCGCTGCAAGTTAAGTCTACAGCAAACGAAATACAACGTGTGAAAATAGATTTGCGGAAAACGTTGCAAAATCAACTAAATGCAAGCACTAAAGACGGTTCATGGCGATGAGTTCATTATAATAGCAATAAATAAAACAACTGCTTTAGTTTCATTTCTTATTTCATATTTTTTGAGTTTTTATATTTAATTTTCTTTGTATTTAAATACAGCCTGTAAAGCTTTAAAATATCAAAATTATTGAACTTTATTTAGTGACTTGAAATTCAAGATACAGTATCTTGCTCTGCTATCATGCACTTTTAAAAAATGATTATCAACTCTTGAATATTATACAGTTTAAGCCAGTGTTCTTCAACCTTTCACTCTGATTTATATTTTCACAAATTTTAAAAACTTCGTATGCTTCACCAAACGTGGGCAATAATCAATTACAACAGTAACTAAATTAGCAGTGGTCTGTTTTTTAGAAAAAGGGCTGCTCTTCACCACTGAAAACTCTATCTAGGGTGGAAACGTTACCTCTTGGCTGGCTTCTATTAGCAAATTTACGCAAAGTTTTCTCAAAAAAATTTCCAGGACTTAAAAATTGAAAACTTGCAAAATGGGGTATTCAGTTAATTTTTCAAAATTATTTTGCCGTTTGTTCCCAACCGCCAACTTTTAGCTGCATCAATTCGCCCGTCCCTTCCCGCCTATGGAGCTGGCAAATAGAGGCCGACAGACTTATCTATTCTCGTATAGGTTTCTAGGTTGCATAAAAACTGTTTTTTTATCATAATTTCTTTTTGCTTTTTTTGATTTTTGCGCAATCACCGATTATACTATCAATTTCGAGTTTTGCTTTTCTTCTTCGTTCAGTGAAAATTGTGCTGAGTGTAATCCTGAATAGTATGATAATAAAACCATTTCTACGAAAGGAAAAGCCAAAAATAACCAAGAAATTTAATTTAAATGAAAATAAATAATAAAACGAACCGATAAGAAGCGGCAATCTGTAAATAAATAAAACGAACGAAAAATTAAACACAAAAAGAAAACACATACCGTAAAACCTCTAATTTAGCGCCACCCTGTCTTTTCAAGAAGTCGCCGTAAGCGATTTCTTTTTGCGGTGAAATTTACCCGAAATTCCTCTTTCAGCATCAGCATTAGCATGAAATAAAAAAAAAAACAAGATAAAATGGATCTCTGAAGAAGCGATAGTAACCGCAGGGAAATCCGGGTTAGTAAATCGCTTACGGCGATTTTTGAAAAAACAGGGTGGCACACAATTAGAGGTTTTACGGTAGTCGCCTTACCGAGTAGTGCACGTTGGAGCTAACTCCCGGGGAAAAGGGAAACCCACAAAGGGGATTACCAAAATCTGCACTGAGTCTATTCAGAGTTCAACCAGCCGCCCACAAATACTGCAGTTGGTCGCCTCACAAATTGAGAAAAGTAAGAAAATGCAATAGAGCTAGCCCTAAATAAACGCGCTGCAGAAACGAACTGTGCTCGGGGAAGAATTAACTAATAATTAAAGTGTAAAACGAAAAGGCGCTGGCAGCGAGAGCACGCGCAAACTATGATTAGGAAAGCAAAAGAAATAAAACAAACACGTTCGTTGGTAATTTTCTACAACTGCTCTCAAAACAAGTTTAAAATAGGATTTTGCCTGGTCCAGGTATTATTGTTAAGGTTATTATAATTTTGGAGGGGCAACCAGGACGCTTGTTAATAGAAAAAGATTTGTCCTTAATAACTAATGCTCCATGAAAAAAAAATTTTTACTTATAATGTGTCTGGAAGTATTTGGTTTTTGTCCCACTTTTTCTCAAAAAAAAAAAAAGAAAGAAAAAAAAGTCATTACTTAGAATCAGTCTTGAATTTCATCATTTTTGTCCCTAAAACGTGGTCTTCTCTAAGAAAAACCAGGTCTTTACTTTGAATCTGTTGTGGACTTATGGCAAAACGGGAAGAACAAAGCCCTAAAAATAAGAATTATCTTGCCAAAATAAAAGCGTATGGTAATCCTAATTATTGTGTTTACACCAAAAAAAATATAATTGCCAGTAGCCCAATTTCAAAAAAAAAATTGTTATTGTTATTTTGCTAAAATATTTTACCTTTTGTACTATTTATCAAAAGTTTTGCGATCCCAAAAGAATCGAATGCTCCAACACATTTCGGTTGAAAACAGCAGATTGCAAGTGAGACCACAGTGCTTCATATTAAAACAAAAATCCAAAAAGTTTTTTACTTAATAGTAAAAAAAAATTTAAAAAAAAAAATTTTGTCATATACTTTTGGAAAATGACGAAGCTTGGATAAGAAAGCACACGATTTGCACTTTAAAAATCACTGATCTACCAGCATATTGAAATATTTTTTGTAAAATCAAAGAACCATTTTTGCTATGTTTTTGTATGTTTTTAATTTTTTATGGTGCTTTCAAGAGTATAATCGAGTTTCTTATTGAGATTTTTTCTTAGATGCTCAGCACTTGTTTTGCTTTTCATAGCACTATTCTACAGCAGAGTGAAATGATCTCATCTCACGCGCAAACAATTGTGATAAAAAAATAGACATGAAATAGAACAATCGACATCAATAGAAATCAAAAGTCAAGCATAGAAGACCTAATTTTTGTTAAAATGTTTTTTGCTTTTGAAAGTTTTACTCAGATTATCAAATTTTGACTCAGTTGGGCAATAGCAAAAACGATTTTTATTAAAATTTTTAATAAAGCTTTAAAAAAACAAACAGCAAAAGTTATAAAACTTAAACCATACTATTATAGTCAATTTTTGCTAATATGTTATTTACGTATAAGTGCATATCTCTCATTATCTTTCTTCAAGGGGGGTCTGAACCCAGAAACTCCCCTTGAAGAAATGCGATCAAAGATATGCCCGTGCGTACGCCTATGCATGTTTCTGCTATTTTGAACAAAACTTTTTTGATTGAATAAAATTTTAGAAATTTCCTCACGTTTTAAAGTCTTTGTGTTACGAATAGCAAAGAAAAAAAGTTCTCAACAAGTGATAGGCAGATTAGCTATCTTATACAGTATGGTGACAACTGACAATTTTGTACAGTGGTTTCTGTAGAATTTCTTTAATAACCGTAGGCTTCTATTTAATTTTTCAGTCAAGAGTTCCATTGCTTTGCCAAATTCAATGCTTTATTACATAAAAACAATTAAAGAAAACGAAGGTGATAAATTCGAGAAACGAAAGGCGGAGAGCTACACAACGGTGTTCGCACACAAGTGATGGAGGAGTACAACATGCAACGCTGGAGATTCTGGACAGTGGGCAAACTTGAGGCGAGCTGTCTTCCACTGTAAATTTCCTGTTGTCGTAAAGTTAAGTGCTGTCAACATCGTCCACGTTACCCGTAAAACGAATGAAGACCACGCTTTGAAGTCTACATTAAATGATCACTCAGGTGTGAAGGTGCAATTATTTCTTAAATTTACGTGGGAAACAGTAAAATGAAGGCTTACAGTTTCAAAATATCAATTATATTTAATAACAATAAGGTTATTTTTGAGAAAAAAAAGCCTTTCAGAAATGAAAATTTTTGTTAATTCTTTTTGTATGAGCAAGCCAAAGTGATTTAAAAACGGTTACTTAATTGCATTTAGTCTGATTTTCATTTTCTTTCTTTTCAAATAGTAAAGATTATTTTTTCAACAAAATCTTTGTCAAAATTAAAGTACAATTTAAAAACGTTAATTTGTTCATAGTTCCTATTATTCCGTAATAACTTCTAACAAATAAGTTTAATTCGGATTCCGTCTGATCTTCATTTGAACTGCTTTCAAAGAGTAATAATTTGTTTTCCAATAATACCAAGTTACACCTTGAACTTCAATTTGTCCATCTCTGAAATACTTTCCATTTAAGTTGGAAGTATAACAAGCTCTGTACCACCAAGCTCCGTGATTACCAATCGCACAATTATAACTCCACTCATCATCGTTATCGCGATCCTTTGTTGTAAATTGTTGATTGTTGTGATAAGATAAAGAATCGCCTGCGATAAAATTAAATATAATTTTTTATTAACAATTTTTACTAAAGACAACATGACCTTACGAAATTGAGAATTGAACTCAGATAATTTGACTTACAATCTCCATTTATACAACGATGCAAAGTACTCAGCTGTGTTGTCAACAAAATGTTTATTTTCAAAGCAAAATACAAAAAATTTTGAATTAAGTAAAACAATTGAAGGCTTAAGCAATACACAAGATTATAGAAAAATGTAAACTGCACAAAATTATAAAAAATTCACAGGTTTTTCTAATAAATTAGGTAAAGATTCCAATAATCAAATAAACTGTCAAAAGGAGATAAAGTTGGACAACTAAACAAAATTGCAAATATATGCATTTTTTTAAATGAAAATTCAAACTTTATTTGAAACAACATTGGACGACTTCTTTTTTTATTAATTTGCATTCGTTTAAAACAAAAAACAAATTCAATGAACTGCGAAATGTAGTTTGTTGATGGACGTTTTGAATTTTAACTCTTTTGGAATGGTAACATAGTTAATTGTAGTTGATGATAAAATGAGTACAATTCTGAAACGTCCTCATTCAACTCAATAAACCTCAATAAAAAAGTTTTTTTTGTTTTGAAAACGAAGAAAATTTCAGCGCATGTAAATTAATTTCATAAAAAATCTTAAATAGAAAAAGCAATTTTAAACAACTGCTTAGTGATAATAAAAGCAACGTTAGGTGTTAAATAAATATAGCGGAATCAAATGTTTGTCGATATTCATTGAAGAATTAAATTTTTAAATATACAGCAAAATAAATATTTAATTAATTGTTTTTCCAATGGTTTGAAAAACAAAAACTCTTAAATTGTCAAAATTAATTTAACTTTCACGAGTATGCTCAAAAATGGTTTAATCTATAAATAAAGTAGTAAATTTGATTATTTTAGTAAAAACTAGAAGCTTTAAAACTCGAGATAAAAATATTAAAGTATCCACTCCGGGTCAAACACAAACAGGATTGATGCGAAGGTTTGACGAGTGATGGTGTTGAGCGAGCATCGAGGTTTGAGATCCAAAACTGTCAAATCTTGTGTTTTATGTGGTGTTTGATGTATAAATGTGTGGGTTATAAAATTTAAGTTTAAATGAGTCCATTAAAAAAAGGCATACATATAAATAAACATGTTCGTAATAAAACTAATTGTTTTTTCAACCCCCTCCATATAATGGGTGCAGTAAATCTTAATGGAGGCGCAAACCAACAAAAAAGTTTAATTTAGAGCAATTTGTTTTTTATCTAAAACGACAAAGCACTTTCAAGTAATACAAAGCAACAAAATAAACTAATTTATAAATTGATACAAGAATTAATTTTTTATATAGATGTAAAATCTAATATTATGAATTGTAGATACCGAAGTCATCAACATTGTTAATGAACAATAACTGCACTAATTCAAGTTTGTTAAAAAAACAACTATGTTGTGTATCTTATTATGGCAAGGGCTATGCCAATAAGAAAATTAGTTTTAAAAGTTTTTTTCATCAAATGACAGATGCTAAAGTCCAAGAAATTAAGGTTACCATGAGTTGATTATTATTGACTTCAAAATAAGTCATATGTCAAGAAATTTACTTTCTCAACACATTTTGTTTAACTGCATAAAATCAACATAAATTTAAAACTGAAAAATCTATCGTTGTATATATATTGACTGTGTTAAAAAGTTAAAATCGATTTCAATTAAAAGATCATCATCAGTTAACAAGTCTTTTCAAATATAATTTTGTTTAATGTTTATAAAAAAGTTTCAAATTTTTTTCTGACAATGAAACAATCACTGCTCCTGAAAGAATTTATTCAAGCTTTCTGATAAATGGAACGCCAAAGCATGAGGCTGTTTTACAATAATAGTGTATATTGATTGCTTAACAGACTTTTATTATCTCTATATTTATCTTCCTGACTCGCAGGGAAGCGCTAATCGCAAGAAAGCGCTAATACATAGGGCAAGAAATTACCCCAACCTGCTTCCGGATATGCCAAGATATTGCTATCCGGTTGAAATTTATTAGAGATATGACTGAAATTTAGAACGCTTGCCAATACCATTGAGCAGGGAAAGTACTGCAAAGTGTCTTTCCCAAGAATACAACAGAATGGCGCGAGTAAGTTTCAAACCAAGACCATGTTGATTGCAATTACGGTACTACAACTACTCGACCACAGTGCCAGAGTTTTGTTTCTAGATTTGGTCACAAATTCTTAACTACCAGTATTAGAAAAGATTTCTTTATTCATTTTTGTAAAAAATTTTAACCAGCTGTTTAAAAATGGAAAGGTTTAATTGCTCTACTACTGTGCGGTCATTCTTTTCGTTAAAGATGTTCAAATTGTTCTTTATTCTTATGAGCACATAACAACGCACTGGCCTACACTGTTCACAAAAAGGCATATATTGTTCTATCTTTGAGATAACTTGATTATTTGACTGAGTTTTATGCAGTGGGTGCACTGATTAGAATTGACCAAATTGAGCTGTATTGAGTATGTATTTTGATCAAAATAGTGTTTTAAATTGGTTCTAGAAACGTAATTGCTATACTATCAGCTGATTAAATGTGATTTGCAGAAGATAATTAATATCTCTTTATCTCCTTTAAATTTGCTTTCTCAGATGATTAACAAACTGTTTGCAAAAAGTTAAATTAAGTAACAAGAATAAATCAAACTCAAATTGAGCAAATTCTCGGGTGTATTTTTATTCAAATTTCATAAGGATTCTTACAACATTGATGCAATATAGATTCTTTGGTTTTAAAAACTGTGATGAGAACAATTCAGGGCTTATTATCAAACACAGTTTAGAAAAAGTATATTAAGTCTTAATCTCAATATAGAACTAGAATGAATCAAATGTTGTATTTATAAACTCCGAATTAAAGATATATGGAATCATCGGGGGCACATTCCAATGTTTCCTGATACCAGTCCCAAGCCCGGATAAATGGAAAGGGTTGCGGCAGGAAGAGCATCCAGGTAAAAATTTTTTGTCAAAACATTATTATGCGTTGTGATAATGAATCCATACCGGATCAGTAGACGCCTGGGTTACCAACGACCGCCTCAGGAGTTGCACGGCAGAGCACCTGTGGAAATTATGCTACTGCTGAGCTTAGTGAAAACAAGAGGAGAAAAAGAGGAGAAAAAGAGAAAGAAGGCAAGTGAAGAGACAGCGGGAACTGTGGAAGGGGAGACGCACACTCATAATGGTTGGTACCTTAAATATAATAACAATAACTGGAAGGGAGAGAGAGCTGAAAGGCATGATGGAGCAAAGAAATGTAGATATACTGTGCCTACAGGAAATATAGTGGAAAGGAGGAAAGGAGTAAAGCAGGAACATCGGAGGTGGCTGCAAACTAATTGAAAGTGTGTTGGAGGTGAAGAGGATGTCAGACAGACTAATAGCCGTGAAACTGGGGGTAAAAAGGTCGATACTAAACATAGTAAGCGCGTATGCTTCGTTGGTTGGCAACAGCATGAACGAAAAAAATAATTTTTGACAAGATTTGGATGGGTTGATAGAAATTGTATCAAAACAGGAGAGGATAGTTCTAGGTGCGGACCGAAATGGACATGTGGGCAAAGAAAACATAGAGTATGAGGAAAAAATGGGGAGGTACGGTGCTGGAACGAGAAATAAGGAAGGATCGATGGTTGTGGATTTTGCGAAGTGGATGAATTTGGTGGTTGTCAACACTTACTTCAAGAAGAAAGAGGAAGACACTGTGACGTATAAAAGTAGCAAAAAAGTACCTTAGTAGATTATGTGATATGCAGAAGGCGGGACCTGAAGGAAATTGTGCGATTTTGAGGTAATAGTGAATGGAGTGCGTTGCAAAGCAGCACCGTATGGTGGTATGCAAAATGGCTCTTATGGTGAAAAAGAAAAAAACAAGAAAAGTAAATTCAAAGATAATATGGTGGAAACTAAAAAAGACAAGCTATCAAAAAGCATATAGACAGGAGGTAACCAGGATTTCCGGAGGCAAGGATGGGTTATGTGATGAGTGGAAAAAAACAGCAAAAATGTTATGAAAAACAGCTGAAACTGTGCTGGAGTGTTATTTGGGAAACGAAAAGGGGATAGGGAGACATGGTGGTGGAATGCGAGAATTCAGGAGAGCATAAAAGAAAAGAAAGAGGCAAAGAAAGCATGGAACAAAATAAGAGATAAAAAGAGTAAAAAAGATGTATAAAGAAAAGAAGAGTAATACAAAGAAAGCAATTGCAATGGCAAATCAACGTGCTTATGAAAATTTGTATGCTAGATTATAAACAAAAGAAAGTGAGAAGGAGTTGTACAGATTCGCTAAGCAGAGAGACAGAGCGGGGAAAGATGTACAACCCGTGAAGTTTATGAAGGATGAAAACGGTAATTTTATGATAAGTTTGAAAGCAGTGTTAAAGAGATGGAAGGAGCACTTTGAGAAACTGATGAACGAAGAAAATGACAAAATGCCTACGACAGAGGAAGCAAAAGTGGTTAATGAAGAGGTAAATTGCGTCAGTAGAAAATAAGTGAAAAATGCACTGAGAGGGATGAATAAAATAAAGCGGTTGGGTCAGACGAGTTGCCAATAGAAGTTTGGAAGTGCATGCGAGAGATGAGGATAGAGTTTTTAACCAGACTGTTCAATAAACTAATAATGGGTGAACGGATGCCAGAAGAATGGAGAAGAAGTGTGCTTAACCCAATCTATAAAAACAAAGGAGACGCACAGTGCTGTGGAAGCTACAGAGGAATAAAATTGATGAGCCATAAAATGAAGATATGGGAAAGAATTATTGAAACCAGGCTAAGGGATAGAGTAGAGATCAGTAAACAGCAATATGGATTTATGCCAGGAAAGGGAACTACCGATGCCATGTTTGCCATAAGAATGTTGATAGAAAAGTACAGAAAAGGTCAAAGAGATCTACGTTGTCTATTCGTGGACCTAAAGAAAGCCTACGACAAGGTTTCAAGAAAACAAATTTTATGCTGCATACGTAAATCGCTTAGTCTATAAAAACAATAATATCATTAATACTTTCAATACAAACTAAAAGCTTTAAAACCCAAGATAAAAAGTAATAAATCCGCCAAAGTTTATTTGTACTTTTTGTTGCCGCATGGAAAAGCATCCATATTAAATTACACAGAGTGGAACTGGGGCCGAAGGTTTATCTTTTTATTACCACTGTTTAGGCTTACTTTCCAAATCAGATGCTGGCAACAATGTTATTGAGCTAGTACTGAGTTTTTTCATCCAAAACAGTCAGACTTGGTCCGATGTGGAACCCGATTATAACATAACATTAGAACGTGATCTACAGTTTGTTCAGTGACGCCGCAATCGCAATTCGGTGAAGGAGCAAGACCCTATTTGTGCATGAACAAATGGAACCACCCAACACCAATCCGCAGGCAATTGAGCTTAACCGAAGTTAATATAGGTATAAATGTTGAAAAGGAGAGGATCGCTGCTTTTTACGAATAGAGCCGTATTTGCTTTCTGTTCCCGAAAGTAAAGATAAAATTTCAGTTTCGAAAAAGTTTCATAATCATTCTAACTATTTGCGGAGCCGGCAGAATTTGCAGCAGTTTGTATGTAAGACTACTGTGTCAGGCAATGTCATATGCCGCTGTCAGATTGTCCAATACAAAATAGCTTTATTTTTAGCCTTAAAAGAAATCTCGATGTTTTGTGTTAACAGATCAACTTGATTTACGTTGATTTTCTTTGTCGAAACTCAGTCTGTTTCCTAGGAAAAAATGGATCAATAATTGGTTAAGTTGGCGTAGATATGATTCTTGAGGATTTTGTACGGGACCGAGACAGAGATATGGGTCACAAAAAATAAAAGTAAAACCTAGTTACAAACTAAAGATTGTTTTTGTAAGAAGTTAAAACGAACTTGTTTATTTTAGGAAAAATAATCTAAAGATTTTGTTCACTTAGGGTTGTAAAGTTGGTGTTGTGTTTACCCGGCTCACACCTAGGGATTGGAGCCTCTTGCATTTCTCAACAGAATGCAAAAATAATATTTGATTTATTCTTAGTACATAAGCACTAAGCAAGACCCTGCTGTAACATCTAAGAATAGCCAAACACAAACATCGTTATGAAATAAATTCTTTGTTCTGTTCTGTTCTCCAATTTTTTGAACGAAGTTCCATTGCAAAGACACACCCAAAGGTAAAGCAAGAATCATGTTCGGCAAAATACCGCTTAAGTAGAATGATCCGGATAGTTGACGATCATTCCGATCCCTTTAAAAATACAGGGCCCATCCACCAACACAGACGGCAATCTATCATTGGTGGAACTTATAATGATAGGCACTTAGATGCATTAGCCAGTAATGAAAGAAAAAGTAACAGTGCTTCTCTTCACTACAAACATCAATAGCCAAGAGCCAGCCCAACATCAAGTTAATATAGCCTGATGAGACATCTTAAGTTTATACAAGAAGAAAAATAGCCCAAAAGGTAAAAGAGCAAAAAACAAGCTTTATTGCTACTTAATTTAAATAGATATAAGGTTGTGAAGTTGGGGTCAGCAGAGTTGCATGTTCGTGGAAGAGTCTGATACGAAGTCAGAGAGTCGTTGTTTAAATTTGGTAGAGTCGGAGTTATTTCAAACCTGTTAAGTCAAAGTCTTTATTGTTTTTGTAGAATTTGCTTTACTCTAAATTAGGCTTTCAAGGTTGTAGAGTTGAAGAAAAAATAGCCGAAGTTGCAATTTTTGAATGGAGTCGGAGTCGTTTTCTCAAATGTTCTAGAATTGGAGTCGGAGTTGAAGTGGTAAAATTGTATGTATGCTGCGATAGTGACGAGTGACGGCGCTCTTGTATGTGTTCTCTTAATAAAGAAACAAACTGAGAAAAAAAATTTTCCTATTATGGTAATATATGTAGTTGGTTATATACAGATCCATTTAAATGTATTTCCGCAATTAAATTTACAGAATTACTTTGGGTAGTATACAAAACAATAATAGTTAAAATTTGTCTGAAAAATTTTATGAAATAAAATTGCAAAAAGGTTCAAAATCTTTAAAAATTAACAATACAAAACATAATTCTTTGTGGCCAGGAGAATCAGAAAACATCTTTAATCCGAATACTGTGATTTACAGAAACTGATTTTGTTGAAGGGGTTTTGATGAAAAATGATCGTGAATTAATATTTTTAAAGTTTGTTTTTTACTTTAAACTTATTTCAAAAACTTTTTGCGATTATTTGAGAAACAAATGATTAGTTTGATTCTAACTTTATAATTTCTTGCTGGAACTCAATAAAGCTAATTAGCTTCGAAAATAATTATTTAGATTTGTATTTACTTTATTACTTACCAGCATTTCCACTGTAGTTTTCTACTGTGAGTGTGTAGTTCGAATCCGAGTTGCCAACTTTAAATTTTCTGTGATCAAATATATAATCTAATGACTTTTCTAAATATTAAATATTCTGCTGAATTGTTTAAAATATATTTGAAATTCAAAAATATTATAAAGTAGAAAACTATATTTTTACGTAAGTTAGCTGGATTTGTAAAATTTTTAAAACATATTGCTATTAAACACTTGCCAATGTTTTTCAATTTATTGAAAAAAATTTACTAGTTTAAAAAATCTAATAATTGCTTGAAGACTATAAGTAATATTGGGTAATTTACTTGTATACAGCATAAGAAGTGCTGCCATTCCAATCTTCTAAATCTACACGAAGTTGATAGGGTTGAGAATTGGTTATGACATGCAAAATTTCCAAGCCTAAAATCAAATCATTAAGTTTAATTAAAGTGAAAATTTTTGAACATTGTCAAAACAAATTGGTTTGACTATAATTTTTTAAATAATGTCCGGCATTTATTTTTTTTTAATATCAGATTTTTTCGTGAAAATATTTTTACTGTAGATCAAAGACTCCGGGGACTTGTTTTTGTGATAAATTTTCAATTTCAAAATACAAAATCTTGACTTTAAAGTTTTGAAATACTTTAATCATTGGTTTTTTTTTTGGTTTTTTTTAATCTCCATATTTATCCTCCTGACTCGCAGGAAAGCGACGGAGGCGCTATACATAGGGTAAGCAATTACCCCGACCTGCTTCCGGAGATGCCAAGATATTGCTCTCCGCTAGTAATTTAGTACAGATATGACTGCAATTTGAAACTGCTTGTCAAGACTACCAAGCAGGGGAAAGTGCCGTAAAGTGTCTTTCCCAAGGACACAACAGAATGGCGTAAGTGGGTTTTGAACCAAGACCATGTTGATCATCAGTCCGGTGCTTTAACCACTCGACCACGGTTAAATTTTTTTTAAATAAACAAAGTCATGTCAAACAAAAAATCCCCAGACAAATTGTTGATTTTTTTTGTTTTTGTTTTTCTTCAATGATGACAATATTAAGATATATAGATTATTACAAATGCCTAATTATGTGAAAAATTCCGGTTATACTTTGTCTTTTTCACTTAAAGTTCTGTAATGTAATTAAGTAAGGTAAAATTCTTAAATATCTAGGTCAGTGCTTCTAAATATTTTTTTGACATACGACACATTAATAATATAAAACTTTTTGCGGCGACGTGGTGGCGGAAAAGCAAAAGAATTTGTGCAAATGTATTAGAAAAAGCTTTTTAAATTTCGAACAATTTATAAACTTTTTTTACTTTCTATGGCATACTTGGAAATTTTTTGCAACACATTATTCAAAAATTACTGGTCTAGGTTTAAACATTGATATAAACTTAAATTTTGAATCATCCAACACCAACCACTGCTGATACAGTAAGATATTCAAGACAATTAAAGTTATTAATAAAATTGTAATAAAATTTATTTTTATAACAATTAAACTAAGGCTTTATTAAACTTATAGAAACTATTTTAAACAAAACAGAGCAAACATCAGAATAACAAATAAGATTACATACTAATCAAAATAGCAAGTGCTGTAAAGTGCAATTGACATGTCACAATCATAACGAGTTTTTATTACTTTTGGTTATCATTGCGGCGATGATCGGTCAATTATATTAAACAGTTAAAATAATGCCTGAGTTCGAATCCGGCATAATTTAGCAAAAAAATTGCAGTTAAAAATCTATTATGCTAAATAACGTAGCCTACTTTTTACACTGATTTGTCGAAGGATCAATATATACAATATGGCCTACTTATCAAAAAAATGATAACTGTACTAAACAAAGTAATCAAATTAATTAAAACTAAATTTTGAGAAAGAGTTATTACATTTTACTACTTTCGTTGTAAGATTCTTAAAGTTTTAAAATTTGATAAACTTGAAGAAATGTAGGTAATTTGTTTGCAATAATGTTAAGGAAAAAAAATTCACAAATACCTTCTAACAATTTTATTTTAGCAAAAGAGGTTTTAAAAGAAAATGCCAGGCTTTCTCATGAGCAAAAGCTTTTTATTCATTTCTAATAACCATAGGTAACCTATGTACAATCATCTGTAATAATTGTATCTGCAACAGAAAAAAAGTTATTTAGGTAAAACAGTTTTTTAAACATTTTTGAGTTACATTTTAACCGATTGGTTTAGTTATTTAATAAAGTTTTGGTTTTTAATGTTGTAGAATATCTTATGCAATAATATTTATTGTTTTTTCATTCAAACCCTTTAATTAGACCCACAGATTGTACGAACGATTACTTGGGACCAAGGAAAAGTTTTAACACAATGCTTTTGAGATCGAATATTAGTAAATCTGTTTATCTATCATACGGCAATATGTTACCTTGAAATTCTAATGCAATATATCACAACGTTTTCTTAAAAAATTTCTGGCTGACACAAATTGCAACTTAAAGCCACAAGATTTGTAATATTTAAAATAGCTGTTTTAAGGATGTAATTTTCTTTCCGGAGAAAGGTGTTCTCCACATTGTGAGTAAACAAAAAGCGGATACTAAGTTTAAAGGTGATAAATAGACGCAACTTAACAAACAAATTTTGAGAAGAGTTGGTTAAAATATAGTTAAATATAATTGGTTAAAATATAGTTAAAAATTTGCAAAAAATGTTTTTCTAAATAACAAGTATTCTGTTGCCGTTAAAGCAATCACAAGTTTTCAGTGAGAGTAAGTCGATCTTTAGCACAGGTACTAATTTCAACGCTTCATAATGAGTGGTTTTAAGATACGTAAAATAGGTTAAAAGCACTAAAGTTTGAATTTCAAGGCTTGCATGCCACATTTTTATGACTTTATACCCAGCTGAAATTCTAGACGTCGAGTTAGAATGCAATAAACTCTATTGTATTCTAACCAAAAGCTTTATCATCTGCTTTTTTATCTAAAAGTTCTGACCTAGTTTGTACGGAACTGCCAATAATGTTTTTGTTTTTAGAGAAACAGTTTTAGCAAGAAATAAAAAAAAATTGTCTTGTTCTTCTAAAATTTAATCGTCTCTTCAGAAAAAAAAGAAAAAGTTATAATTTATAATAGCGTAACAGAAAAAAAAATGGTAGAAGCAAATCTTGCAGCAAAAGTGTACAAATGGTGCAGCTGTAAAAAATGACCGCTTGATATTTATAGATATTCATTTCAATTCTGCACAAACTAAAAAAGTTACAAGAAAATTTATCCCATCAACATAAACGTCAGAAACAACGATTAAAAGTTTAAAATAATCAAACATCAAGTTTTAAAACAGACAAAACATCAATAACTTGAAAAAAACGGTCAAAAATGACCGTTGATCTTTTGATCCACAACAGGATTTCTTTCGGTGGGTTTGTTTGCCTGTTGGGCTGGTGGAATGTGTTTATGCTTTTACTTTTTTTTTTTTTTTTTTTAAAGGACTGATCATATTTCTCGAGCCAAACTCTTTCTTTTATGCAAAAATAAAATGTTTTACTTAAATTATTTGCGTTTACAGTAATATTTAGTATTTTAATTCACAACGTAAAAATTCAAAACAATCTTTATTTACCCAGCCAAAATTCTCCGCTCTTGTTTCCAAATCCATTTTGATAATCGCTCCAATTCCGATAAAAGTTCTCACTTCCATTAATTCGTCTTTGAAACACCTTAAAATCAGAAATAAATTTTATTTAACTTTTATACTTTTATTAAAACAAACAGTTGATCTTTACCAGCCATTTCTTTCCTTGATCAGGTTCAACTTCGCAGTAAACTTCAATTCTGCTTCCGTTGAATTTCATGAGATAAACTCCACTGATATCAGCTGATTGACATGAATCTGTTTTGGTAGGACCAGAAATGTTTGTTACAAGCAAATATTTGTTTTTATATTTTATTTTTTTAAGGTAATTTATTTTATCAAATCGCGTTAACTAAAACTCAAGAAAAATTTCATGGATTTCCATTAAATTTAGAAATTCGAAATAAGCTATTTTGTGCTTAAAATAAATCAAATTACAAACTTGTACCTGATAAGATTTAGTTTGTTATTACACATATAACCAAATTATATCAACGGCTACCATCAGTGATGGCTTTAATACGGAGCAAACAAAGCGGCCCCACCGCCCCCGCCCAAATGAATTTAAAACATGGTCCCCCTCCTAAGCAAAATATTGCCCAATCTTTTCATAGTAATAACATGACGGTGGTTGCACTTGCCTTAAGTTAAGTACGAAAGTAGGGATCGTGTACACGATTGAAAGCGATAAATTTATTTTTACTGATCACTACCTTTTTGGGAAAAAAAAATTTGTTCACTTTTTTTAAACTACGCTACCTTTTTTTTAACATTTCAAAATAAATTTTTAAAAAGTGGTCCTTTTTTTGCATCATGCCTCCCTTTTTGAAGGCCATCACTGGCTACCGCCGCTTGTATATTTTAAATAGTTTAAATTTTGCGTTGGTCTAAGCTTATTGAAAATTCAAGATGAATTTTTCGTTTTTACTTTTGTAATCATCTTAAACAACATATTTCAATACTTTTAACGTCAATCGACAAAGATAGATTTTGAATTTGTTAACTTATTTGGAAGCTATCTATAACTGTTCTTTCATTGCTCTGCTTTTCATTTACATTTTATTTTTAGCATGATTTTTAGTTTTAGTATTTATAAAAAATTGTAAATGGTCATATCGCACTTAATTTGAAATACAATTTTTAAAGTGTTATCAACATCGGTCACGTGTAAAATACTTCGAGAATCTTTTGTAAAAGATTTGTATTTCAAACTACGAGTAAGTAAAATAATCAATTGTTGGTTTGATTTAACTTTGATTTTTAAATTGCTCTTACATGCAAAGGTCGAAAATACTGGGAAAATCTTTTGCAAAAGATTTGTATTTCCAATTAAGTGTAACAAAGTGTTGTTGCTTTGATTTACATTTAGCCTTTTCAAATGTTGGTCTACATATCATTGATAAATGCAAAAAATAGTTTTATTTCCTGTGCTGAACTTTTTTTCATTTCAATCTATATTTCATCCATTTCCATATCTTCAACCTAAATGATACTTTTGAATCTTGGTTTTTTGTTTTTATAATTTTGTTAAAATCAATTAGTTCTTTCGCATTGTTTAAAAATCTTTTTTATTTCAAGTTTTTCCTGATTAGCTTTCTTATAAAGTGGTTTTGAATGCTGTTTTTAATTATTTCTAAAGTCAATGTTGTTTTAAGTACAATTTTTTTGTTCAGATTGATAGTTTTTATTAATACGAGTATTTATGATAACAATTTTGTGTTTTTTACTAAAATGGGGCTTTTAATTCTACAAATTGTACTTTTTTTGAGAAAAGATGTGATTTTTACAATTCGTCTTAGTTTTAAAAATTTTGATCTTTTTCCATTCAACCATTCAATTTTGCAGCTAGTTTCTAAAACTTTTGGATCGAATTTTCAAATAGCTGAGATTGACTAAGTTTTGTCAATCAACTTTTGTTGTTTTTGTTGTTGCCTCACCTCCAAGGATAGCCATCATTTAACTCCATAAAGAAGCAAATCTAAATTGTCTCACTTCATTCATGATTTTAATTTTAACCGTATCATTCAGTGCTTGATTTTGAGTCTTGTACAGTAATTTTAAGCTTTTGATTAAAAAGTAATCTAGGATTCCCGAGTAAAGTTGTGATATTTGGGAGCTTTTGTCTGAGAAAAAATTAGATTAGTTTGAGAGAACTGGAGCAAAATTTACAGTTTAAAAATTGCAACTAGTTCAATTGATTGAGAGTTTGAAAAATTAATAACCCACATGAAAAGTTTAACCACGTGGGATGAGGAAAAAAGTAATTTTTTTAAAATTAGAGGGATCGCATTGGTCAGAAAGAAAACAGCGAGAAAGATCGGGAAGCAATGTTTCAAGCTGACAGAGAAAAATTGTAGTGAAAGGCGAAATTAGAACATGAAAAATTAGAATTAGAACAAAAGAAAACGGAATTCGAGGAAAGAAAAATGGAGCTTGAACTGAAGTGGTTAAGATTCAAACGGGAGACAGATTACTTTGGTGGAGAAAGACGGGAAGCAAATTATCCAGGGGGTGCACGTGCTGTTTTTGAAGGACCAAGGTCCTATGAGTTTCCCCATTTTATGACGGAAAGAAGCACTTTGTATTAAATAGTTACTTGCTAAGATTTCAAAGATATGCTACTGTTGCAAACTAACCCCAAACTAATTGGGCAACTTAACTGAGTGCGCTACGTGGTGGAAAAGCTTTGGCCGTGTATTTCAAGTTCTTGCAGGAAAATGCGTCCAGACTACAAACGTCTAAAAGCGGCGCTGCTCCAGAGGTGCAATTATATAAAACAGGGTACCGCCAAAGTTTTAGAGAGGCTAAGCCAGAGGGTTCTGAAAACCCTGATTAGTTTATTGTGCGCCTCAAAAATAATTTTACCTAGTGGATAAATTTTCCCGGTATGAAAAGCAGTTTTGAACGTGTGGTTGATTCGATGATGAAAGAGCAGTTTATCATTTGTTGCTCAAGGGACCTGTCTATTCATCTGATGAAAAAAAGCCTCAGAATCCCAGGGAGTTAGCGGCAACTGCGGAACAATATCTGACCGCTCACAACAAGAAGCTATCAAGTCGGAATTTTAATTCCAAAAAAAGTGCTTATTTACCACCAGAAGTGAAGAATATGGATTCTTCTTCTTTGACGAAAGGAGGTCTAAAGTGATAAAATTGTGAAAAATTAGAGGCAAGGCAAGCAAGTGCTTTTTGCGTATGCAAAATAAAGGTAGAATAAATATCTGAATTAATAATAGGAAAATACAGAAATAGAATAAAATTCAAGTTTTGAATGATGCATGTATGAAAGACAGTTTAGTTAATCAAATGCCTATTTCAAATGGATTAATTGGGTGAACCAGTTGCATATTTAAAAGTTACCGGTAGCTTTGAAGTAATAAAAAAAAAACGATTTGATAAAAAAACAGCAGTTAACAGGCAAGTTTGGATATATAATGACGATTGCACACATTTTGTTAAAACACTTTTTTGCAAATGTTGAAGTGATTACGCCTTAGTTTAGTGGAACAGTAAAAGCTTTGTGTCTGAAAGATTTGTTTTATGAAATAATTGTTAGAAATATTTATAGAGCGAGAGCACTCAAAATCCGAATGAGACTTGATGCATGAAGGCGGCAACAGCTTCTTAAGCACAGTCTAGGTTAGGCATTGAAGCTAAACGTTTGAAAGTTGCGGAGGTCGTGAATCGGTTGTTTCTACAAGGGAGAAACTCATCCATCTTTAGTAGGAGGACTCTTTCCGATCTAAATATACAGTGAAGAAGGACCACTAGTCAGAAATGAAAAAAAAAAAAGGAAAGTGCTTTTGTATCTCTACAGCTGGGTTGGAATATCAGAAGAAATATTGAGTTACCTTGAAACCCATTTTGTATCACGTTAGATGCAAGAATACCAAGTTGCCGTCAATCAAGAGGTTGACAACTACTTCTTATAACCCAATTTGCAATGGTTTAACTGAAAAATTTAATGGCACGCTGAAAAAGATGTAAGACGACGGTACATTGAACATCTGAGCAGTGGTAAAGTTACATAAATTCACTTTTGTTTGCATACAAAAGTGGTTCCACAAATATCGACCAATTTTTCACCTTTCCAACTTTTATATGATTTCACTACGTAAGAGAATTTTTGTTTGGCTACTTTTTTAGCGCCCCTTTATGTATTTTTGGATGCTAAATTCAAAAATCCAGGTAGTTTTTTTGTAGCATCATTGCCTTTTGAGATATTCAAACTTTTTGTTTCATCCGACATAGCTGCAGTTAGCGAATTATGTTCTATTCTTGCAGTAAATTATATCTGCATATCAGGGTTCTGCTCAGTTCATTAAACGCAAAAATTAGCTTTGAAACGTTTATAAAAAAGAAGGTTTAAATAAACACAGATTTTTTCAAATAGTAAGAGTCACTCAAAAATGCACTGTTGAGCGAGCTTTTCTTTTATGACCGCTGTTATCTTGCCTTACCAAAGACCAAATGTAGTCTCCAATCATTGCACTGTCCCAGCGGCCTTTACATCGTTTTTCCATGGGCTCAATATCCTGGTGAAATCTCTCACAATGCTCCTCACTAAAGTCACCAAGATTGTCTTAAAAAAAGTCCAGATGGAAGCATAAGAAGTGCAGTTTTACAGACATGCGACAACCCATGTTTTGGTAACCTTTTATAAGTTTTTTTCAGTAATCTTTGTAATTTTAGTTCCTTTTATTTCCTAAAAATCCATTAAACACACCTCGAAATGCTTGTCATGCTTTCTTTTCTGTTTTATTCATTTTTACTTTCAAGATTTCAGACTTGAACATTTTGCTTATCTGGAGACCAACAAATATTCCTTCCTTTATTTTGGCATCTGATATTCTGGGAAACATTGAACGGATTTCTTGCAAAACTTCTTCAAAATCCAAAGCTTTAACGAATTGTTTTACTAGACCTAATTTGATATGAAGATGTGGCAGTAAAACCTTTTCCCAGCTTACAAGACGCTCCCTGATGACATTGTACATTCCTGGTGTTAGTTTTTCCCACGTCGGCTAATGAGTTTTCTCATAGTGCTCACCGTCAGCTCTACTATTCCACAAGCACAAAAAGCAAGAGTATTTTGTGTATCCACTCTACAGACCCAGCAAAACTCCTAGCATTTTAAAGTCACCACAAACATACCACTTAAACTGAGCATAATTGATTTTAATGAGCAGTTGTTTGACATTTTTATAGTCTTCTTTCATCTGCAATGAATAAGCAAGTAGAAATGACGGATATATTTTGCCAGTGTTAAGTAACGCCGCTTTAAGATTTTTGGTAGAGCTGTCAATGAAAAGCTGCCATTGAGTAGGATCATGATCTATTCCAACAGCGCTAAACAAGCCTTCCACATCTTTGCAATAGCAAAGGTCTTTAATAACATCAAAATAGACAGAAAACTCCAAGTGCCTATTTCTATAGGCAGTACTCTTACAGTCATCGCTAAGCAGATTTCACTCATTCAGTCTGGATGTTAATAACTCTGCTCCAGATTTCGTAAGACCCAGATTACGTATTAAATCATCCAATTCTTTTTTAGTTGGAAAATGAGTTTCTGAACTTGTTAATGGTGCATATTCGGCATCAATGTCGGCATTTTCAGCATCAGTATCAATTGTTGTTGATGAGTCTTTACTAAAGTACATTTCTACCTGAAATGATACATAACAAGTAGGCTACATAGCATACAGTATAAGAAATTGGATCCAATCTCAGAACAAATAAATTAGTGTTAGTGATCCACAAAAAAAATTCACTTTTGATTGTGGGTTTGGAACCGGTAAGGTTTTATTGTGAGGAACAGATGCAAGCAATGAGGGTATACTTGGATATGTCATAGCTCTTCCGCTGATCTTGCAATACTTTGAAATGTTTATCATGCAAAAATTGCAATCATCATGATGACTTTGGGGCTCTCTCCAAACTCTGGAAACCGCTAATGACATAACGTTTCCAGAACCCCTCAACCATTCTTCAAGGTTAGATTTAGAGCTACCACAGATTACATGTGGTGACCAGGGCTTATTCTGATTACCAATGTACATCCAAAAATATAGTATATAAGCTGTCCAATGCTTTGTTCCTTTCACAATTTTGTATGTGATATGTTTACCGCTGATGCAGAATCCATATACATAACAAAAGCAATTCGGTGAATTTTTGCACTCTCTACTAGACATTTTGATTTTCACCATTTAAAAGATGAATTTAATCTAAGATTAACGCAAGATTTAACTCTACAAAGTATAATCATAGAGGGTACTAAGCAGGCTGTTGGCATTCAAGGCTGGCTTTTAGGTTCTGACTACAACGTGGTACTTCTCTCTGCATACACTGAACAATGTAAACATGACTTTCAAATTGACTATTCTTAATTTAACAGGCAGAGATAAAATGAAAACTGACAAGTAATAAACGTACAATACTTTTGAGAGATTTCGCATCCCATATGCCCGTTCACTCCCTCAGTTAAATAAAACACCGATTTACAACAAGATGATGCTGATAGAGACAGATCAGAGCAATCATGACCACATCATACATATACAGTTAACAGAAAATAACAGAAAATCACAAACACCTGTGGCGGAAAAAGTCAGATTACTGTGGCGGAGGAAAATGTGTCCGAGAACGCGTTTGTGATACCGGACACAGTTACGCCTTTCTTCAAATGTCGTTTGACATGAAAAACTCTGGTGCGACACTTGTGCGTGTAATGAGGGATATAATTTTAAATAAGTCCTATGTTGAAGGCCACATCGATAACTTGATTGTGTTTTCCAGCGATTGAAGGAGGTACCTGAAAACCTTGGAAGGGCTTTTAAAAAAACCTTAAGTGATCTTAAGTTTAATACTTGGTTTTCGAAGTGTATTTTCAGGGTTCTCAGTTAAATATTTTGGTCATGATGTTGACTATGACTGGATTAAGCCAAATCATAACAATCTGGCCATAATTGTACGTGCGAAGTGGACAGTGACGAAAAAACAAGTGAGATCGTTTTGAGGGTTGCTGGGTTACTATCGAGATTATATCCCTTCCTTCTTGTGGTTGCGACACCGCTGACAAACTTGACAAAAAAAGAATAATTAAACTTTGTTGAGTGAGGTAAAAAATCTCACCTTATAGCATACGCAAGTAAATATTTAACTAATGCAAAGACAAAGTACTCCACGCTTGAACAGGAGTACTTAACGATAATTGAGAGTCTGAAAAAATTTCGTCTTTTCTTAGCTGGCAAAAAGTATATTTTGCAAACAAGCCACAAACCACTCAATTTCCCAGTACGAATTGTCACAAAAATAATTGCATACTCAAGTGATCTTTATATCTACAAGAATATGTCTTTGTCGTAAAGGATAATATTACGGCTGACTGCTTCAGCCGTATAATAGTAAAAAGTGTTTTTTTGTATAAAATGTTTTATTGAATTAAGTGTGTGTTGTTAAAATATTATTGCATAATATTTTTCTTTGTATGGGGAGCTATGTTACACTTCATTCATAATTTTGCTCTTAACTTTATAACTCAGTATTTCATTTTTATCAGTCTTTTACAGTAATTTTATTTATTTTATTTTATCTTTATATTGATCCTCCTGACTGGCAAGAAGCGACGGAGGCGCTAATACATAGGGCAATCAATTACATCGACCTGCTTCCGGAGATGTCAAGATATTGCTATCCAGTTGAAACTTTTTAGAAATGTGACTTTAATTTAGAACTGCTTGCCAAGACCACAAAACAGTGCCATAAAATGTATTTTCCAAGGACAAAACACAATGGCGCGAGTAGGTTTTGAACCGAAACCATGTCAGTCACAGTCACGGCGCTTTAACCTCTCGACCAAGCTTTTGATTATGATGTAATCTTTTTCATTGTTAAGTAGTGATTGTATAATTGGTCATTAACCCCACTTAATTTATTCTGTCTGCAAGTTGCTCCTATAAGTTATTATAAAGATTCGTTTCACCATTTTTATTCAAGGCATTTTATTTTATGTAGTAAAGGTTTGTGATATTTTGCGGAAATATTACGAATTTATCTTGAGTGTACAAGAAACAATTGATTGGAATCATCAATAATTGTTAAGTTGATTCGACATTACAAGTTACATAAGTTGTTTACTACTGCATCTTTTGGTTGCATTGTAACATCATAGACTGCTTTGTTCAATTATAACTAAGTATAATAATTACTCTAAAAATTCTGGCCCGCGCTAGTAGCTTCGGTCGCTATCTAGTAAAGTTGGCTGATTCATATAAGTAGTGTCAAATTTTTCTTTTATTCCATTTAAAGTGTTTAAAATCGTGTTGTGTTATTGTCGCCCGTTTAAATTTGTTTAAGTTTTTAAGTAGTCAAGGGTTAGTGATGACGTCTTGAAATTTAATTTATAGAGAAATAGAACTGTTTTAGCTTGGGTGGAGGAGAAACTACTAAGTTTAATATTGGCATCGGGCTACTAATTCATTCTTATAGTTAGTCAGTACGAAGTTGTTGCAAGATAGTTCGCAGTTGTTAGTGCTGTGAATTGCTTTGAAGTTTGATGAAGCTTGAAAGACAAGTTTTTGTGAATAGATTAAGTTTTTTTGGTTTTATAAATATATTCTTTATAGTCTGAAACTGTGGTTTCTTTTTATCTGTAGAGAAGTTTTAGAACAATTCCATTTGTACTTAGCCAGAATTAACTTTTCAAAAACTTTAGTCTCACAGCAAACTATTTCCAGAGCCGGCACAAATAGAAAAAAACAAAGTTTTACTTCAACACAGGTATTTGGGTTACCTAGTTCAAATAAACTTTTTCCAATTCCCAAGTAAATTTTTGACAGTGTTGTTGTATTGATTGCATGCTTATGGTCCCTTTATTCAGTTTGCTATAAACCCGATATTGATGTGTAAAATGTTTGTTAATGTGAGTTTGTGTATCAATTTGTAAATGATCACTGTATCAAACATTTTGTTCATCAATTGAGTAAGGTTTATAATTTAGTTTATTGATATTATAAACGTATTGACTAATGTGAAGAATCAACCTATTGTCACAACCCTTAAGATAAAAATTATATTGGGCTTCTTTTTCAATATTATTAATTTTATGCACTGATAAACTAGGAATACTTACCGATTAATGTACTTAGATTGCAATGGATTCCAGTAAATCCTGTGTTACATAAACAAACAAAGGAGTTGTTAATATTAACACATCTTCCATTGATGCAATCTCCAACACATTGAATATAAGTTTCGAAGGAATCTTGTTCACCTGAAATTAACATATCTTTTCTTTTATTTAGAACAAGTTTAAAAACATGTTTGGATTTCAGCGGTAGCAAAAATTGTGCAATAAAAATGCTAATAAATAATTTTTATTTGAAATTAAGACAAATTTTACTGTATTTTATTAAAAAATGTAAATATTATGACTGTGATACTGCAATATTACTCAATAGCATGCTATTGTACAGTTTCTTTGTTGTAAAGCATAGAAGAATTTTTAAAAAAAACTAAAGTTACAAAACTATGTTGTTTTAATTTCTTTATGGTTTGGTAACAAAGTGAACCATATTTTAAAAAAATTAAACCTTTATTCTCTTGAATTGTAGAGAACAAGAGAAGGTTAAATTTTGAACATTCCTAATTAACCCAAAGCTTCCATTAAACATACGTTCTTGATATCAATAAGAAAAACTGAAAAATTGTTTTCTTTGTATTTTTGTAAAAGTCTAATATGTAAACATTAAGGCTACATTTTCATCTTAAATTGTTTTAAACTCTGAAGCGTGTGAAAAGTTTGCCATGTCAATTTCTGCTTAATGGCAATTAGAATGCGTCACTACTTTTATTAAAGCCTTGTACATCGTATATGCAAAAATACTTACGTTTGCTACAGTTGTTTCCGGTATAGCCAGTGTTACATCTACAAAAAAACTTGTTTCCTGCTCTGACACATCTTCCATTATAGCAATATTGAACACAAATCATATAAGCTTCAAACCGATTTTGAAGATCTTAAGCAAAATAACAGGTTTAAAATTCAAGAAATATGTTAAAAACCCTCAATTTTTCTCTGCAAATTGTACAGCGTTTTTGATTTAAAATTTTTTGTGTTGTTAAATTGTTTCAAGTTACTGATAGAGCAGCATACTGTCAAATTTCAAACTAACATTGGCAAAAAAGTAACCTATAGATCTAAGTATTAAGTTTAATTTTATATTTGTATGAATAACAAAAATTGGAATGATACATAACTCTAATGCCACACTTATTCTAGAGTAATATTCTGAATAAGAGCAAGACGAAACGTTCAAGTTTATTAAAAGTAGGATTTTTTAAGGCTAATTATTTAAACAAAAATCTTTGAATAAGATCTTTGATTTTTATAGCTAATTTAATTTTAAATTTAATTACCACCTAATTTAATTTTTCTACCAGCAAAAAACATTTTAAATTTTATATTTTTTATGCATCAAAATATTGAAAAAAAAGTGTAAAAACGTTGAAAAAGTATAATTGTTCATCTAATAATGTTTATTTAAATAAAATTTTTTTTTTATATTTATTGCTGTTTCATCTGAACGCTAATTTGCATGTTAAAATAAAATTTTTGAATTTTAATAGCTTTTAAACTTTATCAACACCTATAAATTAATTTTAGATAAATGTTTAAGTTTTCATTGTAGAACTCAATTAAATGCCACCTCAAAAAAATGCTAAAGAATGGTATATTTCATTTTATTTTTTCATTTTATCTCTAAATTTATTTTCTTGATTTGCAAAAAAGCATAGGAGGCGCTATAAATAGAGCAAGCAATTTTTTTTCGCAGATGTTAAGATATTGCTGTCCGGTTGAAACTTGTTATTTTTTGATTTTATAGAGATATTACTAAAATTTAAAACTCCTTGCTAATAAAGCCAAGCAGAAGAAAGTGTTGTAAAGTGTTTTTCTTAAGGACACAAAACAGTGGTGCAAATAGGTTTTGAACCCAGACAGTATCAATTACAATCACGGCACTTTAATTACTCGACCACGCTGCCACTGTAAAAGAAACGAATTAGTTGAAAATGTTTTATTTATTTTAAGATTGAACTAATGTATAGAAACCAAGTTTAATCTTTTTTATTTTATTTATAACTAATTAAAAAATGATTATTAATTGTATAAGACATGAACCAGTGGGAAAATGTTTTATATAGTTCATGTTATACATACATACAGGGTGGGGCATAAATATGGAAACAAATTAAAATCGATATTATAATGTAACAAAAAATATATCTAACAATTTACAGATATGTACGATTACATGAACGTCTATACAAAGCAAACAAAATAATTTTAGTCGAAATGGCTCCAATTGCTTTTGATTACCGCCGGCAATCCTCCGCGGAGGCACGCAGCTGTTCTTGTGGAATTTCTTGCCATGCTCGCAGTAGAGACTGCTTTAAATTGTCCACACTTTAGTGAATTTTTTCACAGGCCTTGGCTTCGAAGATGGACCACACCGAAAAGTCCATGAGATTCAGATACTGTCATTTCTTTGATTATGAGCGAATTTAACTGTGAAGATCTTCTCATCTGACCGAACAATTGCACCCGACGTGCCAGACCTGAATTCCTTCAGAAGAACTTTGCTTCTCTCCAATCTTTTTTGCTTTACAGCTGCTGACAGAGTTTGTCTCTTTTGGAGGGTGAAAAAGGACATTTTCAGGTCTTTGTGGACGAGTCGTCTCATGGTTCTGGAACTCATGTCAATAGACTTTGCAATTTGTCACATGCATCTCCTCGGGTTTCTCCTAATCCTCTCTCGAATCCACTTAATCATTGATTTAGACCGGTGCGTGGTTTATTACTTCGTTTGGGTGCGTGGTCTACCACTTCTTGAACGATCAAATAAATTCCCTCTTTCATTGAAACGTGTCAATGTCTTCCAGAGAGTGGATCTCGCAATTGAAAGTATCTTTGCAATAGCGGAATCTGACTTTCTGGCACGATATAATGCAACTATAGCTTCTCTCTTGTCTGACATTTTCGAATCGTTTAAAATTTAGCAAAAAATTATTTGATATTGTGATAGAGTGATGTCTTAGTTATAATAAAACGTATTTCCTACTTATGAACTATTCTATAGTAATAAAATAATTTAATTTAAAAAATTGTTTCCAAACTTATGCCCAACCCCGTACAATATACAACTAATTTATAGAAACCAAGTTTTTTTGTATCGTATTTAGTTTTTGTTTGTTAAAAATATCTTACTAATTAAATGCACAATGCTCATTGGACATAATTGTTAGAAAATCAAAATTAAATAGTTTAGATAAAACAAAAATTTTGGATTGATTAAAAGCAATATTAAAAGGTCTTTAAAAAAAATTTTTTTACTCCGTTTCTAGTCACTAACTAGTTAAACAGTGAATTTTTTTCACCTTTGTTTTCAGTTTTAACAGGAGTTTCATCATTCACGATTATATTTGTTGAACATTTCTCATCATCTTCATACGGGATATCAGCATATTTACAAACAACGACGTCATTGCTGGATGCAGTTGTCATCAATATCTTGACAAGCACAATGCCCAAAACTAACTTCATTCTACAAGCACTCATGACACTAGTGTTAACAATAAACAAGAAAAAAAAGATTAAGCGGGTTATGAGATTAAAAGCTTGGTTAAAGTTGCTTGATTTTAATTCTTACTTTCAGTTTGAAATGGTAACAGCTACTCAATTGTCTATTTCTTTTTTGACAAAATATTAAAAATTAAGTCAAAACTCGAAATTAATATATTACATCTCACCTTTTTCAAGCTGTTGCATACGGTAATTAGTAATAAAAATAACAAAATTTCTGTCTGTCCATATTTACGTAATACCTATAGCGATATAATTTAACAATTTTAAAGTAAATTTTGAAAATATAGCATAAATAACTCCAATTATAAATTGATTATTCAACTAAAAAAAAAATTATTTTTTAAATTTTAAAACGCAACTTTTTAAACATTAATTACTATTAAATCTATAGTTTGTTTTGCAGTGATGATGAATATTTTGTCATAACAATTGACTTATAAAGACAAAATTAAACTATATATTGTATGCTCTAGATTGATTCGGTAAACACAATAAGTTCGATAAAATAATCAAAACACTTTAATGAAAGACAAAAAGAGGTAGACAGGAATCGCTTTGTAAATTAATTAGGTTTGCCGTGACTTGTGCTCGAACTGATATCATATTACAGACTTGAACGAGAGATCGCCTAACGCATTCCTCTGCGTAGTCAATGTTTTTTTGTTTGTTTTAACCCTTATTTATTTAGGGTGTTTTTTCTTTTTGACTCCCTAAGGGTGCGTCCTCGGAGGACCCTAAGTTTACATGTCCAATACTCTTAACAGACAGTAGTTGCGCAGTTGATTTTTTGATATGTTGGAAAAAATTTATTCTAATTTAGTCAATGTCATTAATTTAAAAATCTTTACTATACTCTTTATTGGTGTACCTTAATAAAAATTTTATTTACTCAATTAAAAAACACTCAATTAAGGTTTAAATGCTAAGCTAATTTTCAGTTCAGTTTTTTTTTTATTTCTGCTCCGCCACATAGTAAAAGTAAAACTATAATTAATTAATAATGAAACATAATTAAGGTACGGATCAGTAAAAAAAAAGCAACAAAGCTTGCAAAAGTAGTAATGAAATATATATAGAAGTTGTATTACAGGAAGCAAGGTTATTTCATAACAATATGAATTTGTTTTACATTAGCTTACAAAAATAGTTATGAAATACGTATACATATAGAAGTTGTATCACAGGAAGCTAGGTTGTTTTATAACAATATGAATGTTTTTTATATAAAGAAAAAGAAAAAACAAAACAGCCACAAAACTCTTACATGGATTATATTTGTGTAGGTAAGTACGCTCTTGTCGTCCTCGTTGTTTAAAATGGCATCCACTCTAGGTTAGACACAAACAGGACTGGGGCCGAGGGTTTATCCTTTTACTACCCCAGACTGCTGCACCGCCAGGATCAGATGCTGGCAGTGGTGTTATTAACCCAGCATCGAGTTTCGTCATCCAAAACCGTCAGACCTCGTGCTCCATGTGGTGCCCGCTGTTAGAACGTGGTCTGCGGTTTGTTCAACGGCGCTGCAGTCGCGATTCGGTAAAGGAGCAAGACCCCATTGGTGCATGTACAAATGGAATCGCCCAACACCAGTCTGCAGGATATTGAGCTTAACCCTAGATATTCGAGTCAAGCTCACTCCAACAGGCCTGGTGCTGGTCCTGGGTATGAAAACAAGAAGTCTGAATGTATTCTCACAATACTTCGCGTTCCATCCATAGTTTTTCTTTTTACTGTAGAGGCGCAGATGCTAAGTCCGGCAAGGTTGTTTAAAAGATTCTGCGCAGCTGGCAAAACACAGGCATTTAGATCCTTATCTCTCTTGGCGAGCGCCTGAGAACCCACTTAAAAAACCATACAAAATATGATCAGGGTCCAGAGATCTACGGTAAGCCAAGAAGAGTGTCGCTCCCAGTTGGCAAAGCTCAGCTGGCTGGATGCATGAAAATATTGGTAAGAGGTCCGTTGGAGTGGGACACATTTATCCAATGACTATGCGCAAGATGTCATTCAAGACATTGTCTATGAGGTGAGTGTGAGCGCTGCGAAACCAGGCTGGTGCGCAGTACTCAGCTGTTGAGTCGACCAGAGACAAGGCAGATGTGCGCAGTGTTTTGATACCAGCACCGCATCTTGAGCCTACTAGTCGCTTCAACAGTTTGATGCGCGAGGATAATTTTTTGTCGCTCGGTGGTGGCACTAGGTGATGACAAAACGTGAGTGATCTGTCCAGTTTTACTCCAAGATAAGTAGGGGTTGTACAGAACAGTAAAAGTCTATCGTTGTTGTAGACTTTTAGCTCACGTTTGGCCTCTCGGGTATTTAAGTGAAAGACTGCCGTCACCGTCTTAGTGTGACTGAGCTTCAACCTCCAAGTCTGGAGATACGTTGAAAGTGTGGACATGTCTTGGCTTAACGTCCCTCCAAGTCCTTTTCCAGAAGAGTTTCCAGTTTCCAGAAGAGTGAAATAATGCTAAATCATCAGCATAAGCAATCTTTCTGAAAATCATGGAAGGAAGATCGTACGTATAGATGTTGAATAGGAGAAGAGCCAAGACCGATCCCTGAGGACGTTTTTAAAACGACATAAGTTACTTTGCTTTTTATCATCGGTAGTAAGGGTGAAACTTTGATTTTAGACAAGCTCCACGATCATTCTAACCATGTACTTATCCGGCAGAAGCCTCAGCAGCTTGCAGGTAAGGCCACAGCATCAGATTGTGTCATAGGCAGCTGTCAATTGACAAATACCGGTCTTCTTCTTAGCCTCAAAAGAATCCTCGATGTGCTGGGTCAGTAGAACAATTTGATCTACGGTCGAATTCTCACGTCAAAACCCATCCTGTTCTTTAGGAAGCAGTGGATCGATAATTGGCTCAACGCATGTGGTTTGACTTTTAACTTTGTTTTACACTTGACTATACATCGCTTACGCTTCTCTCGTTTTAAGAAAAAAAAAAAGAAAAAACTCATAATCTCTCTTGCATCGCTATATAATTTTTGACAACAACTTTTAAATCCTTTTTTTCGAAAAATCTAGTTAAAAAAATTTTTTGTGGTACAAAATTTTAAAATTGCCTGAAATGTCGCTATAGACGTGGCCATCTATATAGACAAAACTCTTTGATAAAAGAGGGAGTAGCCTTGAAAAAGGCTGTTTAGGAAAACTCTAACGTTTTCGTGTAGCTCTCATCAGGAGAAATCGCTACAATGAGTAAAAAACTGAAAATTCGAAATTTTATTGCATAAGATTGTCGTTTCGCCGAGTAAGAAATTGCCGGTACGTGGTCAGAACTTCTCAACGTCTGCAGGACAGAATCCGCCAACATGTCCCGAAAACTATCCGCAACAAAACCAATCAAGAAAGAATTCAGTCAACGCAAAAAAGTAAAATAAACTCTTCCACATCTAATTGTGATTTGGCTATTGGTACTCATCTTCTAAAACATCCAAATTGCGCCCTTCACTACAATGATGATCAATTTTCAATTCTATCCAAAGCCAGATCTGAATTTCATCTTGCTGTATTAGAATCCATCCACATAATCTTAAATAAATCTGCATTGTGCCGTCCAAAAGAGTTCGTTTATAGGCTTAAATAATTATCAACATAATTACATTGGTTTTAATTTTATTCTTTTTCAGACTTCAAATTACAACTATAATTTTGCCAAGTTAAATATCCAAATTCCGTCCAATAAAAATTGTTCCACTTCTAACTCGACGAAACGAAAAAAATTGTTTACTTTTCGACCGCTTGGTGGCTGATGCTTCTAAATTAACTACGCTTCTGTATAATTTCCTACTCGGCGAAACAAAAATTTTTTACTTTTCGACCGCTTGGTGGCTGGTGCTTCTAAATCAACTGCGCTTTTGTATAATTTCTTACTCGGCGAAACGACAATCTTATGCAATAAAATTTCGAATTTTCAGTCCTTTACTCATTGTAGCGATTTCTCCTGATGAGAGCTACACGAAAACGTTAGAGTTTTCCTAAACAGCCTTTTTCAAGGCTACTCCCTCTTTTATCAAAGAGTTTTGTCTATATAGATGGCCACGTCTATAGCGACATTTCAGGCAATTTTAAAAACCTAGTTAGAAGTCTACGTTATTCACTAAAAGCTGGTGTTTGGAAACAGTGATTGCTTCAAGTTTGTTTATTCCATCGCAAAACGTGCTGCTCCCAGCTTTTGTAAATTTGTTTTAAATTTGCATAATTTGGCTTATTTTTTAAGTTTACGTTTGTTTACTTTTTGTAGCTTTGTGTTTATAATTGCTAATTTTAGGATTACGTGCGTTTGTGAGTTAGTGAAAGGAAAAGAAATTAATCTGTTTGTTTTGAACGGTTTCGTTTTTTAAATGTCAATCGAGGACGGCACGGGAATTAAACGAGCCTAAAAATCGACCGAAACAGCGTGCGTAGATAAGCCTCTTGAGGATCTTGTAAGGAACGCAGAGCAAAGATATCGCTCGATAACTTTTTGGGTCCCCCACGGGCTTCATTGGTTTTGGGATCGCGACTATTCTTTTCCATGTACGGTAAATTTTGAATCGGTGCAAGCAGAAAGAAAAGAAGTCATGTAGACCGGACTTCAAAGCAGCTCCAGCATGGATTATAAGCTCTACACCCTATTAATGGCAAACACGATCGACGTGGTCTATGGGTTCAACTCCCAGTCTTATTGTTGTTTGTGTTTTTAAAAAACACGATTTACACATTTCTGTATTCTATGCTTGGCGGTGTTATCTAGAAGCTTTATAAAAAAAATAAAAAAGATTTAAACAAACGGAAATATCCAGCATGTTCAGAAAGTAGCTTGGATTAATCGCTTGACGGAGGCATTTAATTTAACGCCTTCAACCTAGTCGTGTAAGTCAGGAGGGTAAGAAGATATGTTGATGATGATGATGATGAATAAACTAACTTAGGCTTTGCTACAAAGCTAACATGAATAAGGAGGAATAATGATGTAAAAGAAGCCAATTACATATACGTATTATATAATGTTACTTTTGTCAATTTGATCATTCCTTTCCTTTATTAGCTACGTATTTTAGCTTTTGCACAAACACTTCAATGTATGTTTATGAGAAACTTGAAAATTTTTTCTATCTCAGCATAGCTAAAAACTCCCTGGGTTTTGTTAGCTGTAACAATTCGTAACCTAGGAACTAATCTATGTTTACAGTATATTTTTTTATTTCTTCTCCTGCTTTTACGTACTCAACAATTTTGCTGCGTCTTTCGACCTTTGTTTTTCCACAACACTCAGAAAAATTTTTTCTTAATCTATTCTGTATAATAACGCAATAAAATCATTTATATTTAATTGCAATGTTCATAATTTTCCTCAAAACAAATTTAAATACAATTTTTGTCAAATAATTTTGTTATTATGACCATAAATCAAATACAGGGTGTCCCAGAATTAAAGCAACAAACGTTTTTGTTTATAATTAAAATAGTTCTAGTCAAATTTTGTATTGCTTAGTATTAGTATAGAATTTGAATATTAGTCTTTGAAAGCATGTATCGTTTATTTGATATAACTTCCTTTGTTACGAATAACAAATGCTTTCAGTCTACCAATAAATACATCGCATGCGACACGCATGTGCTCTTGAGAAATGGCTTTCCATTCTTTTAAACATTTTGCACGCAGTGAGGCCAGAGATGAGTGGGGAGTAGCAGAAACTCTAGCCTCCAAAATTGACCAGATAGAAAAATCCAGTAGATTGAGATCTGGGCTTCTTGCAGGCCAACCTTCTTCGGCAATGAAAAAAGGAATTTTCTATTAAATCCAAGATTGAGTGAATTTTGAGCCGTGCAAAGGAGCGGCATCTTGTTAAAACGTCATTTTTTTCTGAAGTTAAACTGTAGTCTCAACGGTATGTAAAAAACATTTTAGAAGATTTCCTGTTACCCCAAGGCCAATAAGCACTTCAAAGACAAACTTTGGACGTTTCAACAAGATGCTGCTCCTTCGCACGGCTCAAGATTCACTCAAAGTTATTCCTCAAGAGCACATGCGTGTCGCATGCGATGTATTTATTGGTAGACTGAAAGCAGTTATTCGTAACATAGGAAGTTATATTAAATGAACAATACATGGTTTTAAAGACTAATATTCAAATTCTATACTAATACCAAGCAATACAAAATTTGACTTGAACTATTCTAATTATAAACAAAAAAGTTCGTTGCCTTAATTCTGGGACACCCTGTATTGATTAATAATTTTAAGTAAACTTAAAATAATAATTATGAATATTTAAAAAATTATGAGAGAAAGAATTATAAGAGCAAAACTCGAGTCTGGTGCTTCTCATCTTTAAGCGGCTTGTTTTAAATTATGAACATTGTTTTTTTAAATGTTATACAGTATTTTTATATTGTTCATTAAAAGCTTTCTCGACCTCCGGAAAAAATTCAAACAACCCACATGGGATTCCCAAATTAAAAACCATTGGTCTAGCTGATCTAGACTGTCCATTGGGTTGCTTTGAAACTGAAGAGCAGAGCTAGTTTTATCAGACCATACAAAGTTACTAAAAAACGAGCGGTCAAACTGGATCGCTCGTCTTTTTAGGAACTCTCTCTATTTACACTCGTTTGAGAAATCAAATCAAATTATTTTTTGATTTTGGTGAAGTATGGAAGCATAAAAAATATTCATGGAGTAATTTGAGTCAAATTTTCTAAACCGAGGCTGTAAAAAGAAAAACAAAATGAAAAACGGTCAAAATTGATCGTTTGTCTTGCTAGTGTTAAATATTTAGTTAGTTAAACCTTAACTTGAGGAAATGCTATACTCTTAATGACAGGTTTATAAAATGAATACTGAAACCACACTTTCTGTACTGCTAAGTATTGTGTAAACAAAAATACATTTTTGTTGCGAAGAAAGTAAATTTCATATTGCCATTCTTGACATTTTTTCAAACTATTACTTTATTGTTTTTGGTGTACTGTCTATTTTTCTAAATGATCAATAGCAAAATCGATTGTGTAGGTTTAATTCATATGCACCAGTAGCCCAAGAGAGAGGACATTAACTTTGAAATGTTTCTTTTTTACAGTATATCTATAATTCTATAGTAACCTTGATATTTAGTAGCCGTGCCAAGTTGCGTTAAAAAGAAATTGAATTCTTCTTTAAATTTTTATTTGGATGTATGATGTCAAAAGCAATAAATTTAAACGTGATCCTATAGTTTAACGCAAAAACGGATTATTGAAACTACATATTGGGGGCATAGGTATCACGGCTTTTTAAAGCAATTTTTTCTTATGTAATAAATTGAGTTTAAAATAAATATCAATGATTTAATTATAGAAATTTTTATTGTTAAATTAGCAGTTGTTTAATAAATTGTTGTTAGAAAAAGTGTCATTCGAAAAACTGTCGTGGTTGTATATTTAAGCAAATTAACGATTACATATTCTGCCAACTCTATTTCTTTGTAATTGGTGAACAATGAGGTTTCAGGACAAAGAATTGTAAGTCAGCGAGACTTCTTGGCAAAGATGTAGGTGCAATCTGGAAAATATACATTTGATAGCCTTAAGATTTCTCGAAACTTTTTAAAGAATCTGTTCTACCTCGTCCAACTGCTTAAGTTCGGGAAAGTACCAAGTCCTGTTTACATAATGCCTGGAGTTAGTAATCTATGCCATATCTGCCCCCATATCTGCTATATCTGCCCCATATGTGCCATATCTTTACCATATCTGCTATATCTGCCCCATATATGCCATATCTTCCCATATATGTCATATCTGCCTTCATATCCGGGCTAACATTCTTTCTATTTGTCTTTCTTGATGCACACACTTAAGCCTTTAAAAACATGGAGGAAAGCATTAATGCCAGTGTCAAACGGTGAACTTTTTTAGGATGTGTGTTTAAACTAAAATAAATAACACTGTGGTCAATTTAAGCCATAAGCAAAAAAATAACTTGATTGTGTTGCATGGTCGTAGCAAAATAAGTTAATTCATGGTTTAACAAAAATAAATTTTTTTGTTTTGGTTTAAATTTACCACAATAATATATAATTCAGTTTACACTTAAACCTTAAAAAAGCTTACAGTTCGCTAATGTGCTCTTCTCCGTATTTCTCAAGATTTTCAGCGCTCGAACTCGATTTAAAGAGAAATCGATTAAGGATTCTTTTAAGTTTAGTAAGTAGATGCTAACATTCCACGTTACCAACTAAATGTATCCATTAGCAGGCATCCAAGCACCTGAAATTTGACGCAAGAAAGCCATACAGTTTCTGGCCTGCCGTTCACCGAAGTCTGAGTATCATCTGCATGACATTCGTCTATCTTTTTTCTATAGAAGTCACCGGTAGCTCATATTGAGAAACCGTTTGTGCTTGTTGCATTGGAGTATGTGGAATATCAAAACATTGGAATAGCTAGAAGACGTAAAGGAGCTGGCGTAGCATGCTCGGAGGATTTAATTTCAAATGGCAGTAAGGTTCTTCCAGACTTTACGGTTTTATCGCTGACGTCAACACCTCACAATCAGACATATGTTTATGTTTTCTCCGATTAATTTGAGTCAGGCTTAACCGCCTTCAAACTAGCGTTGGCTTCTTCCGGTCAACAATTCACTAGTCGGGCTCACTCTCACTGCAAGCTGTAGGTGTAGTGCAGAGGATCAAACTTCAGACCATTTACTAATATAACGCCCATTTGTCATTTTTATGGGATTCGTGGTCTGACAGCTGTGAACAAGAACCTTTTTAAATTAAAAAAAATATTGTCTTAAAAAATTATTTTATATCAAAATTAAAAACTTCTTATAAGTAAATTTATATTTAATTTAGACTCCAATATTGATGTTCATAATAGAATTTTCAAAAAAGTTGTTCACACAACGCAAAGTAGTAGAATACCGTAGTTCGTTTATCGTCGTCGTCGTCGTCGTCGTCGTTTGAAGGGTATCCACTCCAGGTCAGACACAAACAGGACTGGGGCCGAGGGTTTATCCTTTTACTACCCCAGACTGCTGTACTGCCTGGATCAGATGCTGGCAGTGATGTCATTAAGCCAGCATCGAGTTTCGTCATCCAAAACCGTCAGAACTCGTGCTCCATGTAGTGCCCGATGTATAGGGCACGCTGTTAGTACATGGTCTGTGGTTTGCTCAGAGGTGCCACATTCGCAATTCGGTGAAGGAGCGAGACCCCATTTGTGCATGGACAAATGGAATCGCCCAACACCAGTCCGCAGGTGGTTGAGCTTAACCCAAGCTGCTCGGGGTAAGCCCATCCCAACAGGCCTGGCACCGGTCTCGGGCACAAAAGCACAAAGCCTGGAAGCATTTTCACAGTACTCCGCGTTCCATTTGTGATTTGTCCATTTAGAGGCGCGGATGCCAAGTCTGGCAAGGTTGTGCAAGAGATTCCGCGCACCTGGCACAAACGGGCGTCTGGATCTTAGTCTCACTTGACGAGTATCTGAGGACCGACTTAATAGACCATGCAAGATATGACCGGGGTCCATAGATCCACGGTAAGCCAAGGAGAGTGTCGCTCCCATTCGGCGAAGCTCAGCTGGCTGGATGCCTGAGAGTACAGGTAGGTGGTCCGTTGGAGTGGGACGCAGGCATCCAGTAACTATGCGCAAGGCGTCATTCAAGACACTGTCAATGAGGCGAGTGTGAGCACTGCGACACCAGACTGGTGCACAGTACTCAGCTGTTGAGTAGACTAGAGACAAGGTGGCTATGCGTAGTGTTTTAGCACCAGCACCCCATCCCGAGCCCACGAGTCGCCACAACAGTGTGACGCGCGAGGATAGTTTTTTGCGCAATGCCACTAAATGGTGACGAAACGTGAGCGATCTGTCCAGTTTTACTCCAAGATAAGTAGGGGTTGGACAGAACGGTAAAAGTCTACCATTGTTGTAGACCTTTAACTCACGTTTGGCCTCTCGGTTATTTAAGTGAAAGGCTGCCGTCACCGTCTTAGTGTGACTGAGCTTCAACCTCCAAGTCTGGAGATACGCTGACAGTGTAGACATGTCTTGGCTTAAGGTCCCCTCCAAGTCCTTCCAGTTTCCAGAAGAATGCAACAATGCTAGATCATCAGCAGAAGCAAACTTTCTGGAAATCGTGGAAGGAAGATCGTACGTATAGATGTTAAATAGGAGGGGAGCCAAGATCGATCCTTGAGGAACGCCGTTATTAAGACGGCGTAGCCTGCTTTGCTGGCTGTCACCGGTGATAAGGGTAAAACTTCAATTTCAGACAAGCTCCATGATCATTTTGACCATGTGCTTATCCGGAAGTAGTCTCAGCAGCTTGCAGGTAAGGCCACGGTGCCAGACAGTGTCATAAGCAGTTGTCAGATCGATAAATACGGCACCGGTCTTCTTTTTAGCCTCGAAAGAATCCTCGATGTTCTGGGTTAGCAGAACAACTTGATCTACGGTTGACTTCCCGCGTTGGAACCCAGCCTGCTCTTTAGGGAGCAGTGGATCGATTAATGGTTCAACGCGGGCGTAGATAAGCCTCTCGAGGATCTTGTAGGGGACACAGAGCAGAGATATCGGTTGATAGCTCTTTGCATCCCCCACGGGCTTTGCTGGTTTTGGGGATCACGACCACAAGCGCTCTTCTCCAGATCTTGGGAATTTTGAGTCAGCGCAAACAAGAAGAAAGGAAGTCACGTAACCAGGACTTCAAAGCAGCTCCGGCATGGAGTATAAGCTCGGAGCAGCTGGAATCAGGTCCCAGAGCTTTACCTGGTTTTAAATGTTGGAGGGCAGCAGCAAATTCTTTCTGTAAAAAACTGTCAGAGATATTTACTGCGTCTGGTGTTGTGGCCCTCCAAAGGTCAGACACTTCTTGAGAGATAAGTCGAGATGACTTGCGGTCAACAGCCTCGTTTCTAACCAGCTGAGATGCAATAGCATCGGCTGAAACGGGACAGTGACGAGGAGAGTGTTGTGACCTACCAGTAAGGTTGTTCAAAATACTCCACGCTTTTCAACTAGAGTGTGAGAAGTCAATGTTCCGAACTGCCTTAGACCATCGATCCCTCCGCTTTCTGTCAAGCTTGGGAAGTAGAGCTGTAGCAGCCAAACTTGAGTCGTCTCCCTGAGGAGAATGCAGAAAGGTTTTATAGAGGGATTCACACTCTGCATCCCAACACGGAGTATAGTTATTTCGATCCCGCGTGGGATAGTCTTTTTGGCTGCTTTCTTAATGGTGTTACAGAAGTCCTGGTAAGCCGCATCCACATCAAGTGAATCAGGCGGCAACAAAGTCTTTGCGAATTTATTCGTCAAAGCAATTAGTGACTCCATTTGGCCTTGCGGGAGTTCCATCGCTTAACAGGCATGCTTGGCACTGCCATAGCAAACCTTGGTGGTGTTATAACCGAAGGTCGATGTTGTGACCTGGGGAACTTTTCAAGGACACGTCTATCCGGTAAGCGACTATTTGGACCTACGCTAGCGAAAGCTAGATCTGGATTGGTGCCAGTGTTCCAGCGGCCGGAATAAAAACTGGCAGCGTCCTTGGCATTATATAGGAGGGCAAGACAATTAATACTTGCCCATCCAACCAAGCACTCACCGTCCAGACTGTTGTCGTCGTAACCCCAGTCTGCATGACGACAGTTAAAATCGCCAGCGTAAAGACAGGGGTGAGGATACACTGGGAGATCCAGGGTTCGCAATCGCGTTGGCGGTGGCTTGTAGACGTTGATTATTTTATAATCATCAACGCCACACATAACCACTCGATCTCTGATGTTGGTGGAGATTGGTCCAAAAACGTGTATCTCAGTCGCTCGTGGACAAACGTGGCAAGACCATGCTTCCTGCTTAAAGAAGACCCAGCTAGTTGGTAGTGTGGTAGTACCAACTTCTTTGCATCAGTGCAGTGGGTCTCCTGCAGTAGGATGACGAGTGCCTCAGACTGCATAGCGAGGTGATGAAGAACGTTCATCTTGCTTGCAGTGAGGCCTTCGATGTTCAGCTGAAGAATAGTGGGTCTTCGGAACTTGTTGACAGTGTGCCCTGAAAAGGGCAGTTTTATCCTGGCATTGCCCCGTCCTTAAAAGGACGTTTGCCGATTGGCAGACCTACACTGAACATCGGAATGGGTGGATACCCTTCCGTTCTGGTAGGTTCGGTTTCAGTCTGTCATTTTAAATTAATGAACAGACTTACTTCGTTTATCAGTTGGTTTTTGCGTATCAACAAACTTTTATCGCAAAAGCCGTGTCAAACCTTGAGTGGCAAACTCATTCTAGCAGTAGCTTTTCCTCGCTTTCACAGAAAAAAGTAGATAATCTCTCACTTCAGACATCTGAAGAATTTTTACTAATTATACAAGCAAAAGACAACCAACAAACGAATTAAATGCAATTTCGGAAGCAGAGTTTATAAAGAATTGAACAAAGTTCTAATCATAATTGTGCCATCAAACTCGTTTTGACGTTTAGAAAGACAAATGCAATGAATATCATGCTTCTTTCAGGCTTGCTAACACTATCTTGTGCGTTCCGGCATTTTTCTGCTCAAGTTGAGTGGATTTTAGCGGGTCTTGTATGAATGATATGACCACACAAAGCAAGGTTGTCTTTCAACGTTTCTTTTTTTATATTCCTGGAACATCATTCTTTAAAAATTAAACGACAAAAATCAATTCGAGAAAAATTATTTTTGATACAGATACATAAAATAAAAACTTTTTTTGGTTTCAGTTTTTAATGTTTTTTTTGCTGTTTTTGAACAAATGTATACGAGTAAATAGTCAACGTGCATGTAAACACTAGAAAAGGAGTTTCTTTTTTTATGATATGACATTTATTACTTGCTATGATTCAATTGCAAAATATGTACCAATTTTTTTAATCAACTTACATTTTACTCCAATTCACAAACTCTTTTTCAATCCGACCCTCAACAACTTTTTCTCCCTTTAGATTAAGTTGTAGCGGTTACTGGTTTATACATAACTCTAAGCTTTTTTTCCTTTTTTTTTCGCCGCGTACAACGTTCTACCTTAGCCGATATTTGAACCCTTTTTAAATCTTTAATTTTTGAAATAATATTTGTATTTGTAATTCTTTCGCGCGCTTTTCCTTTTTTTCGTGTTTTCTCGCCAATTTTAATCAGTTTAGTTTAGCAGAGTCCGTGATGGCATGTTGCGATCTAATAAGCGTTTACAGTGTTTAAATTTTTTTAAATTTTTTAAAATTTTTTCAGTTTTTTTCTATTGTTTTCAATTCTTTCTGGCAGTTTTATCTTAACTTTATTTTATTTTATTTTACTTTTTAGATACCCCTGATGATCCCTTTTATGGGTGAAACAGTCTGTTGGGTTTTAGCTTTGTTTTTATTTCCTTGATTTCACTATCGTTAATTTTAACTCTAGCTTCATATAAATTCCACAAACTTTTTACAAATCTTCTTTTTATTCATAAACCAACAATTCTTTTTAAACCAACAATCATTCTTAAATCAACTATGATTTAAACTTTTCGACATGTGCTTTTTCGCTTTACCAAGACTCTCTCGTTTTCTATCCAAAAAGAAAAAATGAATTAACAAACAAAAAATACAATTATGTCAAGCGTGAAAATGTGGCGATTGCCACATATCTCCCTCTACCCCAAGTGGTATGGCCGCCATGAGGCAAATACCACTGAAATAAAAAAAAATATGCGATTGCAATAGAAAATACGACAAAATTCTACACGCACTGACAGAGGCAAAAAAATCACTAGGGGAAAGTATCCACAATTGAGCCAAAATTTACATTTTTGATCAGAAAATTTAAACTAGTAGTATTTTTATCAAAACAAAGTGATATTCACAAACTACCTTCTTTGTGGTAATGATTTAAATTTTTAGAATCATTATAGGCAAATTATTTGTGGTATTTTTGGGGGGTTAAAATTGCCTACTAATTTGGCTCAACTATGGAGTCGGATTTCCGTAGTTGATCCACCCAGTAACTTTAATTGAGCCACTCTCTAGTTTATAAAATTAAGTCGAGTATTGCGTGTCATCACATAAGAGAAACATTAGAAACAAAAAGCTTTATTCAAAATATTAGAAAAGAACATATACAAACTTTCAATCAGAGTCAACTACTGTATGTACACAAAAAAGTAACAATGTCTTTCAAATAAAAATTGAGAGTGCTTTATAAAACAGTAGTCAGTTTTTACAATACTGGCATTTAAAAACTGTTGTATCATCTGTACAAGCTTCATGTGTCCAGCTTTTACAAGGACCAACAATGCGGCATGCAGCATTTCTAGGATTGCAATACAAACAACCGATGCAACTGCATTTCTAGGATTGCAATACAAACAACCGATGCAAATCCAATCCTCTACATCTTTACAGTATAATTCCGAGCAAATGCAACAAATATTTTTGTCATTAAATTCAGAAAGATCAGAACTGTCATCAAGTGTCATAGTAACAGATTCTTCCGACGAACTCGAGAAAACAATTGATTTTTTTGCTTTTTTTTTACGTGTTTAAGCTTTTTGCTTTTTTTTTGGTCTTGTCTGGTCTTGGACTTTTTGTCTTTATTTCCAACCTCTCTACGTCTTCTTAATGGTTTCTTGCCCAAACAAACTAAATTTGCGGCAAGGCGTTCTTTTTCTGGTGTCGAAGTAATAACAAGCAATTTTTTTTTGTCTTTTTGTTGAGCAAAACGTTTTCGAGGTAAAGCCTTTGGTACTGGCAGAATATTAAATGGAGAAACGTAATTAGGATTAGAAAAACCTCTTTTATTTTGAATAGGTGTTCTGTTGATTAAAATTTTATTTGTTTCGGTATTGCTCATTTGCACAGGCTGGTACTCTAGTTGCAGATTTTGTGTTTGCTCTGGAAAAGGGTCTGTCACTGGAGGATTAACAGAATGAAGAAAAGTTTTGTCTATTTGTTGTGTTTCATCAGAAACAGTAGGGTCGGGTCTATTAGTAACTTCAGCTGGCAAGAAATCTTCATCTGTGTAGATATCTCTATTAAATGGAAAGACTCCAGTTGCTTTAAAAGCTGATTCCATGTTCTTTTTGCTAAAAGCAATATTGTATGCTTTCTTAGCAATGCCAGCAACATTGTAAATTGTGAAAGGGGTTCCAGGATTTGACTTCATCCAGCTATCCAGAAACTTGTTGTAATATTGTTTGAAAGGTCCGAACACCCCTTTGTCTAGTGGTTGCAGTTTGTGGGAAGTGTGCGGATGGATCGTTAGCATTACGATACCGTATGTTCTGCTTTTTTCTAGAGCTGCTAAAAAAATGTGAGAGACATGATTGTCTAAAATAAGCAGCACAGGATTTTCTGGAGAACATTTTGTGTGCTTTTTAAAATGATCCAAGTAATCAACAAATAAGTCGGTTGTCATCCAACCTGATGAATTAGCAGCGCCCAAAGAACCAACAGGAGCATTATTTAGCATGTAGGGTTTGTAGTTTTTTCGTGGAAAAATAAACATTGGTGGAATATCATTTCCAAGTGCGTTAATTGTTGCTGCCATTGTGACAAGTTCACCTCTTTCTCTTGATGTCACAGCTCCGACCTGTTGATGATAAGGTTAGTTAAGATCATTTTTCTAAAGACTATAAATAATTAAAATAGTTTTCTATGCACAATACAACTTTACTATGTTTATGCAATGCAGGTTTCAACTTCAATTAGAGGTGTGATATAAGTAGGTTAAGCCTAGACGATGTCAATGATACAGTTTTTAGATTACCTGCTTCACTCCTTGTTGAGCTAAAACCTTTTTTGGTACTTGTACAGTAAAGCAGCCAGTTTCATCCATACTGAATATATTTCCTGGATCAAATTGATACTTTTCCATTACACTATATAAATTATCAAAATAGTTGCTGACATTTTTTTTGTTAAAAGCCGTTGCTCTTCCATAAGATGTTGCTTCTACTTTTCGTAGAGTCAAGTGGTGGCGTTGCATAAAATTGCGGAGCCACTTTTTGCCACTTTTTTGGTCAGTTTTCTAATTTTCAGGAATATCAAGTTTGTTTCTAACGGCAAATTCCCATGCTAGTGATCTAGCTTTATCAGTCGACAAACCAAAAAAGCGATTGCATAGATTTAAAAAATGCTTTGCCAAATCACTCTCCATCTCTTTTGATAAAATTTTTTTGTGAGAACTGTAGCCCATATTAGCATTTGTTGGTCCTTTTTCAGCTGCTTTTCTAAGGTAACGAGTTAAGGTCATTCCATCAATGCTGTGCTTTTTAGCACTCTCTCTAATTGAAAATTTATTTTTAGTCACATCTGTAGCAGCGTTCTGAAAGACAATAAAGTGGTATTCTTCCGCGATCAGTTTTTCGTGTTTCATTTTTCTAAGGCTTCCAGTCACAATAAGTTTTAGTATTATGAGAAAAAATGACAAAATTAATTAATGTAAATATAACTAAGTTCACATTATTTTATGTTTACGATTTAAATTTAATTAAGCATTTAGTTCATGTTAAGTAACCAAAGTTGAGCCAGTTGGCTCAACTAAAGATTGGTGTAGTGGCTCAACTATAAAACAGCACTCAATATGGACATATCTCAAGATTTTATCACTGCCTTTGATCTAGTAATTATAAATCTAACCCTATTTAAAATGTAAAGCTTTATGTTATACTCATAAAAACTTTCGCTTTTTTAGCTGCAGTAACTTCAGAGATAATCGAGCTTATTTTAAAAAAAAAAAAACAACAATTGTATTAAAAAATTGCACAAACTGATCTAGCACATGGTGTTTTCATCACAACTGCGTAACAATAACAACAAAGAACCGCTATCTTGATACAAAAATATTAAAGTTGTTACGGTTGAAAAAATTTAAACAAGGTGGAAAAAAAGGCTAATTGATCAATTATGGAACCGGCTCAGGTATGGATACTTTCCCCTATATACAAGCAAACGCGCAAAAATGCAACGCGTGATTAAAACGTCAAACTAAGCAAGACATCAAAAAAAACAATAAAAATAAAAACTATTCGCGATAGCGTATAGGTTTTCTAATTAGTCTGCCTCTGCGGGAGTAAACGCGATTAGCGGAAAATTGTCTAGGTCTCCCGCCAAAGTGCTATCATTCTCACTTGAAGATGTGGGCAAAAAAAATGGAGTCTCGGAAGTTTCCTCCTCGTCTAAGAAGTTAGTGGGAGATATAGGCTCAACAAGGGCCGGTTTTAAACGATCAATTGATACGGTGTCAGTGTGACCGTCTTTTTCGATGACAAAATATTCGTCTTGTCGTTCAAGTACAAAATGAGGTCCCGAATAAGGTCGTTGCAACGGAGGTTTTACACTGCCAATGCGAACAAATACTTGGGAACACCGAAAAAGAAGTTGGTCGACATAAGTTTGTTGTTTTTTAGGATGACGTGGCATAGTATAACGTAATGTGTTCATGAAAGAACAAAGTGTTTTAGCATATTGCAAAGCTGGTTGAACTGTGCTTTCCTCGGACAACTCTACAGGAGTCGAATTTTCAAAATATTCCCCGGGGAGTTGTATAGAAGTCCCTAAAGCCATTTTACCTGCAGCACACACCATATCCTCTTTTATGGCCGATCGCAAGCCTAAGAGTACAAGACTCAAGTTTCGATATTAAAGATCGGGAAAAGATTGACATTTCAATGCAACTTTGAGACTGCAATTGAATCGCTTGTTTAATCCATTTGCAGCCGGATGGAAAGCTGTTGTGTGACATAATTTCGAACCCAAGAATTGGCACATTTTTGTCCATAGAAGAGACGTGAATTGGGCTTCTCTATCTGTAGTGATTATTGTAGGCGATCCAAAACGGGTCACCCAATGTAAAAGAAAAGAATCTGCACAAGATTGTGCAGTGATATCCTTCATGGGTATGGCCTCCGGCCAACGCGTAAATCTGTCTACAACTGTCAGTAAATATTTGTAACCAGAAGAATCGGGAAGAGGACCAATAATATCAACATGTACATGTGAAAATCTGGCATCTGGGGTTCTGAAATGCTGTAAGGGTGTAACTTGATGTCGGGTAATTTTCGTTTGTTGGCAAGAAATTCAGGTAGGGCATTTTTCAGCAATATTCCGTCTCATATTCGGCTACACAAATCGCTCTCCGATGAGTTTTTGAGTAGCCTTAATGCCTGGGTGGGAAAGGTTGTGAATGCACTCAAAAATTATGGTTTGTAATGAATTTGGAATGATGGGGCGAAATTTTCCCGTACTAGTGTCTCCAAGTAACAAAAGGCCTGAATTAGGAATCGCACGTTCACATAGTTTTAATGAAATCATCGATTGAGAGAGATCGCGAATCGATGGATTGTCCCTCTGTGCCAAAATCAGCTCGGTATAACCTGTGAAAGAAGGCGAAAGAGCAGCAGTCATTTCAGGACGGCTCAAGCAATCGGCAACCACGTTGTTTTTTCCTTCAATATGTCTAACGTCAGTTGTGAATTCTGAGATGAACGATAGGTGTCGCGCTTGCCTGTTACTTAAGGGAGTTTTTTTCTAGATATAGCACCAACTAATGGTTTGTGGTCTGTGTAAAGAGTAAACGGACGGCCCTCTAAGAAGTACGTGAAATGATAAACAGCCAAATAAGCTGCCAGCAATTTTTTATCAAAAGTACTATACCCTTTTTGGGCATCAGAAAAGGCGGCTAAAAAGTACTCCAATGGTCTGTGCGAACCACTACTGTCAATCTGACTGAGTACAACACCACAGAATTTATCGCTTGCGTCTACAAACAATGCTGTCGGACTATCGTGCTGAGGATAATTTAGTAGTGCTGCATTACTCAGTGCTACTTTTATGTCCTCGAACGCAGTTGATGCCTCCTCGTTCCAAGAAAGATTTGCATTGCGACCGGCAGGAATCCCCTGGAGGAGGGAATTTAAGGAGGCCAAAATTTTTGCACATTGAGGGAGGAATAAAATTTCTATAAAAATTGACCATGCCCAAAAATCGCCGTAAAGACTGGGCATTCTGTGGGATTGAAAAAAATTTATGGCATCAACTTTACATGCAACAGGAGCGATACCTTTGTCCGAAACAATATGCCCTAAAAAGCGTAGCCGATTTTGGCCAAATAAGCACTTAGCTGCATTGATGATTAATCCGTTGCGTTGTAGACGCTTAAATACTTGCCAAAGATGGGCTCGGTGTTCTTCAATGGAAGACGAAAATATTAAAATGTCATTTATATAGACAAAGACAAATGGCAAGTCTTGAAATAGAGAGTTCCTAAAGCGTTAGAATGTTTGGCCAGCGTTAGTTAGGCCCATAGACATCTTTAAAAATTCCCAATTTCCGGCCGGTGTGCAAATTGCGGTTTTGGCAATATGTTCTGGGTGAATATGAATTTGGTGATACGATTTAAACAAATCGATGTTGGAAAATATTGTGGAACCGGATAAAGTTTTGGTAAAGTCATGAAAGAAAGGAATGGAATAAGAGTCCTTGACGGTTACTTGATTTAGACGCCAACAGTCTCCTACTACTCGCCAAGATCCGTTAGATTTTTTTACCATATGAACGGGAGATCCCCACCGGGAGGAACTGGGTCTAATTATTCCCAATTCTCAAGCTGACTTAATTCCTTTCTTAAACAGCAAGTTTTTTGGGAGAAAGACGGCGTGGCCGCTGTTTGATGGGTGGACCGGTTGTTTCAATGTAGTGAACAATGTCATGTTTTGGAGGAAGCCTTAAGTTCGAAATAGAGAACACCTCGGGAAATTCAGCTTCAAGAAACTGATAATCACCTAAGTTGTAAACCGGAGGTTCGACAGTACACAAACTAGGCTTAAGTTCAGTATTAGATAAAAAAGAGCAAGGATCACGACACTTTTGTGCATGAGGACCAAAACGTCGATAAAACCAGCAGAATGATTTAATATTTGCAGATTGCGGTATGTGCTCGGGAAATATCAATCTTCCTTTTCTAGGATCAATCTTGATATCAAAGTGCGATAAAAAATCTAAAATTCTTATAATGGGTTTTTACGTCTCAGCAATGCAAAATTCCCAGTTTAAAGCCACAGGACCTCCCATGTCAATAGTAATATTTTTGCAACCAAACGTAGAGACAGAGCTTCCATTAACAGCAGACAAATAATCCTGCGGATGATCTCGAGAATTAGGGTCCACAGGAATTACAGAACAAGAACTGCCCGTGTCAATCAAATATTTCAAATTAGTAATGGAACATTTTATGTACAATAGTTGCGATGTAAGAGTTGGGCACTCATTATTTCCTCCGGTAAAGTCGCCTTTCTTTGCCGGAGCTATCAGTTTAAATGATTATTTTAAGAATGAGACATTGCATGATTTGCATGCCAGGAGCAAGGGGATATGCATTTATGAGCTTGATTGCTATAGCGGTTGTGGTAAAAACATAATCTATTCTTAGAAATTGTTGATGTTGGCGAAGAACTTTATTTCGCTGGTAGGAGTTAAACTTTTCAAGCTTTCGATTTAATTCGTCTACGGTGTCCGACATATTTCCCAACTGCTTATCAAAATACTCATTGACTTTGTATTGCGGTTTTGTTGATGTGATATTTACCTTTGACATGAGAGTAGCAGGCTGAGATTTCGCCAGAGGAAGGAGGCGGTCGGCATGTGCAGCCAATTCGTTGACCGTGCTTTGTTCGTACGAATACAACGCAAGCCTGGTTGGAGTGTCCACCGACTGCAGTACGCGAGATTTAAGTATGTCTTCCTGGAGAGTAGTCGTTCACAATAACGGGATGCGAATATGGACCTAAGCCGGGCCAAGTAGTTTGAAGCTTTGTCATCGCCACGGACACAATCGTTTAACGAGAAACTGTCATTGAAAGATTTGTATTGTTTTAACATTAAAAGTTGTTTAGCTTATTGCAGTGGTTCCCAACCTTTTTAAATGCATTCCTCCCTTAGCCCATTTTGATACTTTTCATTCCTCCCAATTACGCTAATTTTTTTAAATGTTGTTTTCTCACGACTCTGCTTGCACGTTCTGGAGTAAAGCACTAGCTTAGTCTAGAACTCTAGCTGTTGCATCTTTTGGATAATTCACTATAGTGTTAATAACAAATTATCTTTCCTCGTTAACTTCAAACTAACAAGTTTGTTTTGATGCTGGACTTTGGGGGGGAACGTTACTTTTTTGAAAAAATTTTTCCAACCAAAAATACCACTTTATATTAAAAATTGTGCTGATTTAAAAAAAACATATATGAGGTTGTGAAAAAGAGATAAATGCTAAATTTTAATTAAAAAAATTACAACTAATAATTAATTTTTATAAGATATATTTTTATAAGTATAAAATAATATCAGACTAATCATTTATTCAGCATTTCTATGAACTTGAACGTTAAATCTATTTAAACTCTGCTACAGGCATTTTATATTTTAGCAAAGTTATAACTAATAAAATAAACTAAATTATTAAAAGTTTTAATTTTATAAATTTTAAAAAACATCGGTGTAATTTTTAATTAAAATTTAGCATTTAAGAGATTTTCTTAACAGGGATATCGATTTATGAAATTAGCACATTTTTTAGCCCAGATTATCAAATTTTCGTTGGAAAAATTTTTTAAAAAAAGTTACTCCCCTCGAAACTCAGCATCAACCACAAGTTTAATTGTGAAAGAGTCTAAAAATTACTTAGAAAACTTGATACATGATTAAAACTATACTAAGCAAGCATCATTATACCAAGAGATTGCGGTACAATATCAGGAGAATAACAAAATAACAAAATAGCAATTAAAACAGAAAACACGACTGCCAGTTCAGACAGTTTTAATGAATTCGAATATCAATTTAGTTCAATTTTCCTCTCGATCAATGTGAAAGTTCTCCTTGTTTGTTTTCTGAAAGTAATTGGATGTGGGGTGTAGGATGTAGTTTGTGACAGTGCAGAACGCAAATCATTCTCAACCGCAAGTTTATTTCTATGTTTGGCCTTAATTTGAAGTAGAGACAAAAATCCTGACTCGCATAGGTAAGTTAACGCAAAAGGGATAAGAATATGAAGAGCTGTTTTTGTTGTTTAAGTGTATGAGTCTTTCAATCCAACCCAGAAGTGTGAAAGGGGTTTTTCTTGGTGCTTTTGTCTAGCTCCAGAATCGTTTATCAGCTCTAAAAATTTGTCCAGACATTCATCCGAAAGCTTTTCAACAGGAAATCTAAACAAATTTCTCACAAAATCCAATTCTTCATCATTAGTCTCAGGAAAGTATCTCTCAAATTCGTTTTGAAGGTTTGACAATGCTTTAAAATATCTTTCTCAACAACTTCTGGCATACAGCTCTCCTCTCTGCTGTCAAGAAGCATATCCACTTTCTCGAATATTGCAAAATTGTAGATTTCAGCTTTTCTTTTCCGATTTACCAACTTAGCTTTGAAAGCAAAAGTGCATTGACAAATTTGATGACATTGATATTTTTGCCTTGCATCTGCAAGTTGAGTTTGTTCAGTTGTTCAAATATGTCACACAAATAAGCTGGCGATTACCCACTGTTCATTGTCTAGCCAAGCGTGATACTCAATCTTGCTTTTGAGAAGACAAAATGCTTTTAATTCCTCTCGGACTTCAAAGACTCTTTGCGTGACATTGCCTTTGGATAGCCACAGAGTCGGACTGAAATAGAGAAGCACCTGGTGGTCTGAATCCATAATCCATATCTGCACAGAATGCCTTAAAAAGACCGGAATTTAAAGCTCCTGCTTTAATAAAATTAACTATTTTTATTATCTGATCAAGAAATTTTTTAAAGAATTCGGGTAATGTCTTGGAAGCTAGGGCTTGCCTATGCAACATGCAGTGAATATTTTTACTTTTTGGTGCTTGCCTCTTTACTGAAGCTAGAAAGCTTGAATTGCATCCCAACATTACTAACGCACTATCAGTGCAACAGCCAGCAAGATTTTTCCATTCCAAGCCCTCAGTTGTAAAAAATGTTGTAATTTTATTCAGAATATCTGCTGCTTTTGTAGTGCTTCAAGAGCGGAGCAGAATAGAAACTCTTTCTTAAATGCATTGTTGCAAAAATATCTTGCGTACACCATCAACTGCGCGCATGAAGAGATATCTGTTGATTCATCAAGCTGGTGCAAAAAGTACAAACAGAGCAGTTTTCATTTCCTGTACTATTGACTTTTTATATCAAGAGACAAATTCTTGATTCGCCTTTGAATGGTGTTATTTGACAGCGAAATTGCAGCCAGCTTTTTTTCTACCTCTTTTCCTTGCACTATGACAGCTCTTTTCAGAATGCGAGGCTTGATTAGTATTTCACCGATAAAATGTGGCTTTTACTGTTTTGCTATCTCAAATGCCACTAAGTAAGATGCTTCTAACAGTTGGTTCTTTTTTTCTACAAAAATTGCTAGAAGCATCCAGTCTTATTGACTTTACAGTCATGAACAAAAGTTTAAGACCACACTGCAAAAGTGACGATTTTCAACATTTAGCATGTGATTGCATCAGCCATATTTTATTGTTACATCATAAGTTTGTTTTCTTCGTTGTGTTTCATTTCGTGCCAATTCTTACTTCTGTCCATATTTCCTGGTTGATTTTTTTGCTATTTATTGATTTCTTTTGGTGTCTAAAATGGGAAAGAAAAAGTCTTTAAGTGAGGTTTAGAAGGCTCAGAATCTATTTGAAAGGCAAATATCTGCTCAAATGGGGTGCAGCAAGACAGCAGTGCATCAAGCGATTGCAAAGTATCAACAGGATGGCTCCTATACCGATAAGAAAAAAACTGGAAGACCGCATGTCACCACTGAATGAGAATACAACGTGATGAGGAGGATAGTTGTAAGGTCACCCACGAGTTCAATGAAGAAAATTAGGGCCGAATTATTGCGCAGAGGTTGTTGAATTAGTCATATGACTGTTTCCAGGCCTTTATCCAAAGAATTTAATCTGAAGTCATACAAACCAGCCAAAAAACCAAGGCTTACTGCGGCTATGAAAGCCAAGTATCTACAGTTTGCTAATAATCACCAACATTAGACTGCCGAGCAATGGGTAAAAGTGCTTTTTTCCGACAAATCAACCTTCCAACAGTTTGTGGTTCGAAAGAGGCACGTCTGTAGACCAACTGGAAAACGTTTTGATGAGAGATACTCCATACCAACAGTGAAACACCCTCCTAGTCAGATGGTTTGGGGGGCTATGTCCAAAAATGGTGTCGCTGCTCTCAGTTTCCTGCCTCCAGGAACCACTATAAATGGGCCAAAATATGAGCAAATGCTCTCAGAGAAGCTAAAACATCACCTGCAAGTTCACAATTGTCAAATATTTATGCAGGATGGTGCCCCTTGCCACCGTTCCAAAGTTGCAAAAAATTTTCTGGATAGCAACAATATCGACCTTCTCGAGTGGCCAGGAAACAGTCCGGATTTAAATCCCATCGAGAATTCGTGGACCAACATGAAAAATAAAGTGTTGGAAAAGCAACCATTAAGTGGCGCAGAGTTGGTAAAAGCGATAAAGGAAGTCTGAATAAAAAAAATATCCAAGGAGTACAGCCAAAGTTTGATCGAAAGTATGTCAAGAAGAATCAAAGCTGTGATCAAAAACAGAGGAGGCCACACAAAATATTGAGTATCGGAACATTTTTTTGTATACGATTGTTTAGACTGTATCGTACTGTCTTCCATGTGTTTATGATTGATTAGGTATGAAATAAAACAATTTGCCAAATGTAAATAAAGTGTTATACTACCTTGTGCTTAGAAACTCGTAATAATTTCAAGTGGTTTTAAACTTTTGTTCATGACTGTAGTGCTCTCCTTTGACGTTCGAAATAGGTTTTCCTTATTTATGTGTTGCGGATGTACATTTTCTAAGTGTTGCTCGAGCTTTGCTGGTTTCATTGACTCATTGGAGAGTACTTTATTACAAAGTAAGCACTATGGCTTTTCTTCACTATGTACAATGACCAATGCAAAACCAAACTGGATATATGATTCATCATATTTTTGTTTTTTAGCATTCATGTCTTTGCTGTAACTAAACGTAAGGCTAAATCTAAACAAAAAACTGTTTTAGGATATTAGTATTTGGCTGCATATCTAATTCTATTATACCAGCCTAGCCTATGTTAGAAGTTAGTTGCTCATATAAACTAAAAATAAAAAGTTACTAACTGTTTTACGTTCAGTTTATATGACCAACTAACTTCTAACATTCCAAAGTATTACCTGTCTAACAATCGAACTTCTGGCCTAATAGCCAGTCTACATACTGCACAACCTACTGAGGCTGCACTGCTTTTTGGTAGCCTAATTACTGGAATGTATTTTAATAATATGCTTTGACAAATTCTACCTACAGTTTGCTCTAGGATATAACTTGTACAACCTTGCAAGTCTCAACTTTTTTCGGCAGCTTTGCTAAATGTTCAACATGACTAATAAGAGTTACGGTAGCCTACCAACATAGCTTTCTCCCTTGTCCTGTCTATATCTTTATCTTAAGGACTGCTAACAAAACATTATTCCCCTATTATTGACAACAGTATGTTATAACGATCTTTGTGACATTCATAATTAAATAATTGAAGCATAACAAATACTGATAATGTATGCTAGTTAATGGTAATGCAATAACAATCAACACTACGATGCAGGAAGCTAGATCTGTTGGTGCAGCAAAATTATTGTGTAAGCGGCAAGAGTCTAGCGTCAACTTAACACCATTTGGGGGGGCAGTACGGCTTGGCAATACAAATATTCAAATATTTCATTTAACTACCGGTACCGGAACAATTTCCTGGCTGAAGTTATTTCCTGCATTGAAGTGGTAGTTATAAGTAGTAGTGGATTTAACTCAAAAGTTAAATTCCTCCCATAAAATGGTGAAATTTCTCCCCGTTTGGAAACCGTTGGCTTATTGGTTTAATACGTACCTCACTGTAATAAAGTTTTTTGTGGTGAAATAATGTCAAAACTTGACTAGTAATTACTTCTTTAAATTGCCCTAACCGTCATCTACAAAGCATTAAAAAATACATGGTTATAGTCATCAATATATTTTTTTGAAAACTTTAATTTTTTTTGATTTTGTTGCTTTTATTGAATTGAGTTTCTAGCAAGTTCACATAGATTTTTGTCATTCTTGTTATTTTTAAGTAACTCTTTATAAATCCAAGATGATGCAAACCAGCAAGATAATTGCTATTGATCATTCATAATGCTATATTGTATATTATGTGGTAATTCATCGAATATATCAACTGCGACACCTTGCTATAAATTATTGGCTAACTTAAAGCTTTTTAACAAAAATTGGGCATTTTTTGTTACTTGGAAAGCGAAGCGCAACTTGTGCAACCAATGTTTCAAATTAGTGAAGTGCAGCGCAATAAGTGCATGTGCTTTTGAAATCATGTAAAGCGCAGCGCAATCAGCACAATGCGCTTTTGAAACCCAAGTAAAGTGAAAAGTAGACTATTTAAAAATATATTAGGCGCGGCACAACGTGATTTTTAAATTAGTTAAAACGCAATGTTCTTTTTCAAATCATAAACGCAGACCAATTGGTTTTGCAATCACCTACATTGAAAAGCAACCAAAGTAGATTGCGCTTTTGCCCAATAGGACTATCTACAGTAAAGCGCAGCGCAACAAAGCGCAATGGATTTGTTCAATTTTTAATGCACAGTGCAAAAAAGCAAAATTTATTTGATTTATTTTTGATGCGCGGTGTAATAAAGAGCTAGTAGTCTTTTTATTTTTCAGTATGCAGCGCAATTAAGCGCAATTAAGCGCAATTTAAGATTTTCTAATCAGTACCGTAACGAAAGAGCGCAACGTTTTTAAAAAAAGTATGTAAACGCAGCGCAACTTCCGCAATTGCGCAAGTTATTTGCTTGCAAAAACTTAAGTAACAGGGGTTTTAGTACTAGCAAATGCCCAAGCTCATTCTTGTTTAACAAATTTTTTTTTAACAAATACCATAACGAAAGTGCGCAACGTTTGACGATCATCGTCAAACGCATTTCCGACATTTCATGCGACGTCGACGCCTTTAACCGTTCGTTACCCGTGTATGAAGAGGCGCTAAAGCAAAGCCGACACAAGATTTAGTCGCTCCCTTTTGAACGCGCAGCAGGAAGGAAAAAACTTTGACAGAGAAGAAGAAAAGTTGTATGGTTCAATCCCCCATATAACAACAGCTTTTTCACCAACATCGGGAAAGCCTTCTTCCACCTTCTACGGAAACACTTCCCTCCATCAAACAGGTTGCATAAAATCTGCAACAAAAATGTCGTCAAACTCAGCTACAGCTGTACCCCCAATATGGCAAACATCCTCGCAGCTCACAATAAGAGGCTTCTTAAGTTCCACAATGGCAATTCAGAATTTAAACCCTGTAATTGCAGATATAAGCCGTCGTGCCCATTGAATGGCAACTGCCGCGACAAAGCAATCGTTTATCAAGCAACTCTTCATACCAAGGATCAATCTAAGAACTATATCGGACTGTGCGAAACCGAATTTAAAGCGAGATACTACAACCACAACCATTCCTTCAATTCGGATTACAAAAGAAATGCAACCGAACTTTCCAAATTCATTTGGTCTTGCAAAGATTCTGGTTTAAATCCTGTTATATCTTGGAAAATAGTTTGCCATGCCACACCTTATCAATACCGGGCAAAGTATGCAACCTCTGTCTGGCTGAAAAATATGCAATCTTAACTGCTAATGCTGACGCTCTGTTGAACAAACGCACTGAATTGGTCAATAAGCGTCGGCATAAAAATAAATACAAATTGATCAACGTCTTCTTCTTCTTCTTCTCCTTTCAGCCTTTCCCTTCAGTCAGGGGTGGCCACAGCGTATCATCATTCTCCACATCTTTCTGTCTTCAACATCCATTTCCTTCACACCAACTTCCTGCATATCTTCCTTTACTGCATCTAAAAATCTTCTCTTTGGTCTCCCTCTTCTCCTCTTTCCCGGTAACTCCATTTCCATCATTTTTCTTCCTACATACTCTTGGTCTCTCCTCATGACATGTCCATACCACCTCAGCCTGCCCTCCCTCATCTTCATTCCTAACTGTTCTACCTTAACAGTACTCCTGATGTTCTCGTTTCTAATCTTGTCTTTTCTCGTCACTCCCATAGCAAACCTCAGCATTTTCATCTCTGCAACTTCCATCTCTTCTACTTGTTTTTTTGTGACTGCCACTGTCTCAAGTCCATACACCATTGCTGGTCTTACCATTGAACTGTACACTTTTCCTTTTACTCTAGCTGGTAACCTCCTGTCGCAGATTACTCCTGATACTCTTCTCCATCCGTTCCATCCTGCCTGTACTCTCTTCTTTACCTCCCTCTCACAACCACCACTTTCTTGCACCGTTGATCCCAAATACTTAAATTCTTTTACTCTTGGCACTTTTGCATCCTCCATCTTTACTCTTTCGTCATCATTTCCTCCATTTATGCAAAGATATTCGGTCTTTGACCTACTGACTTTCATCCCTCTTCTTTCCAATGCATACTTCCAGGATTCTAATCTCTGCTCCACTTCTACCCTGGTCTCTTCACAAATCACAATATCATCAGCAAACAGCATCGTCCATGGTGGTTCTCTCCTTACTTCATCCGTTAGCCTGTCCATTATCACTGCAAACAGGAATGGACTTAATGCTGATCCCTGGTGCAGTCCAACCTTAACCTTGAAACTTTCTGTAGTTCCTACAGCACACCTCACCACTGTTTCGCTTCCCTCATACATATCATGTACTAGTTGTACATACTTTTCCACTATTCCAGATTTTCTCATACAGTACCACAGCTCTTCCCGTGGAACCCTGTCGTAAGCTTTCTCTAGGTCCACGAATACACAATGTAGCTCTCTTTGACCTTCCCTGTACTTTTCCATCAACATTCTTAGAGCAAACATGGCATCGGTGGTTCCCTTTCCTGGCATAAATCCATATTGCTGTTTGCTGATCTCCACTCTATCTCTTAACCTGGCTTCAATAATCCTTTCCCATACCTTCATTGTGTGGCTCATTAGCTTTATTCCTCTGTAGTTTCCACAGCACTGTGCGTCCCCTTTGTTTTTATAGATTGGGATAAGCAGACTCCTTCTCCATTCTTCTGGCATCCGTTCACCCATTAATAGTCTGTTGAACAGTCTGGTCAAAAACTTTATCCCCATCTCTCCCATGCACTTCCAAACTTCTACTGGCAACTCATCTGGCCCAACTGCTTTACCTTTTTTCATCCTTCTTAGTGCATTTTTTACTTCTTCTCTACTGACACAATTTACCTCTTCGTTAACCACTTCTGCTTCCTCTGTCCTAGGGTCTCTGTTATTTTCCTCATTCATCAGTTTCTCAAAGTACTCCTTCCATCTTCTCCATCAACGTCAAACTTAAACTGTAATTTTTTCATTTTTTTCATTTTTCGCCGTGTACAACGCTTTGCCTTAGCCAATACTTGAACCCCTTTTTAAAATTTAAAAATTTTGAAATAATATTTGTATTTGTATTTTTTTCGCGCGCTTATCTTCTCGTGTTTTCTCGCCGATCTTAATCAGTTTAGTTTAGCAGAGTCCGTGATGGGATGTTCCTACCCTAATAAGCGTTTCTAAAGTTTTTTTAAGTTTTTTCAGTTTTTTCAATTGTTTCAATTTTCAATTTTATTTCAACTTTATTTTATTTTATTTTTTAGATACCCCTGATGATCTCTTTTATGGGTGAAACAATTTGTTGGGTTTTAGCTTTGTTTTTATTTCCGTGATTTTGCCAGTGTTAATTTTAATTCAAGCTCTAACTTTGTTATTAAGCACTTTAGAAGAACTGATTTTGTAACATTGTTGTTATGTTATTTACGTATAAGTGCATATCTCTAATCACCTTTTGTCGAACTTTATTGGCGATAATTTTAATTTCACTAAGCTATAGTTATTCTATGTTTTAAAATAATTTAAACTTTTATTATAACATAATATACCCATGGCCAAATAATAAATCGTATAGTCATACTTGAATTAAATTGTTTGCAAGCTACTTCAAGATTGTTCGAAATGTTCTCTGCCAGATAGTTATGACGTAATGCGCTTTGGCTCGCGATCTTCCTATTGGTCGTTTTCTCTGGAGCGCATGCATGACCAAGTGTGAACTTTGTTGTAGTAAATAGCCGAAACTCGAGCATTCGCTACTGTGATGGAGCGTCACGTGACACTGTTCTATACAACCGAGCGAAGCCTATTCAATCTAATCTAATCTGATACAAGATTCAATTCCAGTGTTGGTTTGAGCGCAGAGTTTCCAGAGCAGTGGGCCCAGTCGTTATAGTGTTTTGATTAATAAGGGTTGAAATTGTTTTTTGCGCCAGTGTTGTCAAAGATTAATGCTACAGCGATAGAACTATTTTGTGCGTCAGACGAATTTAAGTATTAGCTCTGGAATCGCTTTGAAGTTTGGCAGAGCATGGAAGAGAATTTTCGCCGATTGTGAGTTTGTGAATTTTGCAATACATTCTTTCTAGTTAGATACAGTGATCTTGTTTGTTTTCGGAGAGAACTTTTCAAAAGAATCAATTTGAACTTAGTTGAAGCCCACTGTAAAAAAGCTTTAGTCTTGCAGTAAACTACTTCTTGATCCAGAATAAAGAAAAAAATAGACATAGCTTTACTTCAGTGAAAGTATTCGGGTTACCTTGTTCAACTGGCTTTTTAGAATACCAAAGTAAAGTCTCTAACACCTTTTTTCAAGGGGGTTTGACGCCCAAAACTCCCCTTGAAGAAAAGTGATCAGTAAATTGCCTGTGCGTACGTTTTTGCATGTTTCTGCTATTTTGAAGAAAACTTTTCTGATTAATGAAAACTTTAGAAAATTCTTCACGTCCTAAAGTCTTTGTGTTACCAATAGCAAAAAGAAAAAATTCTCAACAAGTGATAGGCAGATTAGCCATCGTATACAGTATGATGCCAACCGAAAATTTTTTATAGTGGTTTCTGTAGAAGTTGTTTAATGACCGTAAGCTTCTAATTAATTTTTCAGCCAAGTTTTCGATTGCTTTGCCAAATTCAACCATTTATTACAGTACATTAAAATAAAAAATAGAGAAGGTAATAAATTCTAGAAGCGAAAAGCGGAGAGCTAGCAATGGCGGGATTGCACACAAATGATGGAGGAGTGCAATATGCACCGCTATAGATTCTGGGCAGTTGCCAAATTTGAGGGGCCAGTCTTTCACTGTGAATTCTCTGTCGTCGTAAAGTTAAGCGCTGTCGACATCGTCCACGTTATCCGTAAAATGAAAGAAAACCGCGTTTCGAAGTCTACAATAAATGATCATTCAGGCGTGACGGTGCAATTATTTCTTAAATTTACGCGGGAAACAGTACAATTAAGGCTTACAGTTTCAAAATATTGATTACATTTAATATTTAATTTGAGAGAAAAATGTCTTACAGAAATGAACTATTGAAGGTTTTTGGTAATTCTTTTTAAAACAAGCCAAAGTGATTAAGAACGATTATCTAATTGCATTTGGTCTGATTTTCATTTTCATTCGTTTCAAAGAGTAAAGATTATTTTTTGACAAAATCCTCGTCAAAAATAAAGTACAATTCAAAAACTTTTATTTGTTCATAATTCCTATTATTCCGTATTAATTTTTAACAAATAAGTTTAATTCAGATTCGGTCTGATTTTCATTTTCACTCCTTTCAAAGAGTAATTTACATTTTCTTTCCAATTAAACCAAATTATTCCTTGATATTCAATTCGTCCACCTCTGTAATACTTTCCATTCAAGTTGGAACGAAAACAATTCTTGTACCACCAAGCTCCGTGAAAACGAACCGCACAATTATCCCACCACACATCGTTATCGCGATCCTTTGTGGTAAATTGTCGATTGTTGTGATAAGACAAAGAATCACCTGTGATAAAATTAAATAAAATTTTTATTAACAATTTTTAGTAAAGACAACCTGATTTGACGAAGTTGAGAATTGAACCCAGATAGTTTGACTTACAATCCCCATTTATACAACCCTGCAAAGTATTCAGCTCAGTTGACAGCAAAATATTTATCTTCAAAGCAAAATAGAAAATTTTTTAATTAGGAAAACAATTGTAGGCTTAAGCAGTAGATAAAAGATTACAGAAAAATGTAAACTTCCCAAAATTATAAACAAATTTAAAGGATTTTTTAATAAATTAGGTAAAATTCCAATAATTAAATAAACTGGCTGTTGGAAATGAAGTTGGAGAACAAAACAAAATTGAAAATATTTTATGATTTTTAAACAAAAATGTAAACTTTTTCGGAACAACATCGTATCAATCCTTTTTTTAATAATTTGCATTCGTTTAGAACAAAAAATAAATTTAATGCACTACGAAACGTAGTTTATTGATGAACGGTTTGAAATTTTAACTCTTTTGGAATGGAAACATAGTTAATTGTATAGTAAGAATGGTCAAGCCAATCAACAAGCAAGTGCCGACAGACCTGTTTTGTCCTTATTAGGACTCGTCAGGACACTACAGCTTGTTGTGACCCCAGCTGAAAAAGTTGAAAACTTAAACAGCTGGCACAACTTTCTGTTTGTGGTTTTTACACCTCAAACATCCAGTTGTGGACCTGAACAACAGAACACCAAACAACAGAAAGTTGTGCCAGCTGTTTAAGTTTTCAACTTTTTCAGCTGGGGTCAACAACAAGCTGTAGTGTCCTGACGAGTCCTAATAAGGACGAAACAGGTCTGTCGGCACTTGCTTGTTGATTGACTTGACCATTCTTACTATATGTTTGTAATGGGAACTGCAGGGTTTTGCTTGTCTTAACCCGTATCCGTGTTAGCTAACTCGATGTGGTTAGCATATCGGAACCGCCGCCAGTATACCCTTGCGGTTTAGCGGTGTCTTTTGCAGTTGCGCTGGTGGAACATTGTTTTCATATTTGAAGAATTAAGAGGATTTGGAATTAATTTTTAAACAAGCTGCATAAAGATGAGAAACTCGAGTCTGGTGTTTCTCATCTTTATGCAGCTTGTTTAAAAATTGTTTTCATAGTTAATTGTAGTTGATAATAAATTGAGTACAATTCCGAAACGTCCTCATTAAACTCAATAAACCTTAATAAAAAAAATTTTGTATGATTTTGAAAACGAAGAAAATTTTAGCGCATCTAAATTAATTTCACAAAAACTCTAAAATATAAAAAGCACATTTAAACAACTGTTTAATAGATAATAATAGTAACGCTAGGTGTTAAATAAATATAGCAGAATCAAATGTTTGTCGATATTCATTGAAGAATAAAAATTTTAAATCTACAGTAAATTAAGTATTTAGTTTATTGCTTTTTCAATGGTTTGAAAAACTACAACTGTCAAATTCTCAAAATTAATTTAAATTTTACAAGTATGCTTCAAAAATGGTTTAGTCTATAGATAAAGTAGTAGAATTGATTATTTTAGTAAAAACTAGAAGCTCTAAAACTCAAGATAAAAGTATTAAATGCGCTAGTCTATAATTTTTGGTTTTCACGCAGAAAATATGCACTCCAGGTCGAACACAAACAGGACGGCTGACAAAGGTTTGTCGACTGATGGTGTTGAGCGAGCATAAGGTTTTGAGATCCAAAATTTTCAACCTCGTGTTTTATATGGTGCTCGATGTATAAATGGGAGGGTCTTAAAATTTAAACTTATTTGAGTCCACTAAAAAAAGTATGCATATAAATAAACATGTTCATACTAAAATATATGATTTTACATGTTTTTTCAACCCTCTTCCCATATAATGGGTGTAGTAAATTTTAATGGAGGCGCAAACCAACAAATTTTAATTTAGAGCAATTTTATTTTATTTAAAACAATAAAGCACTTTTAAATGATACAAAGGATCAAAATAAACTAATGTATAAATTAATGCAAGAATTAATTTTTCTATAGCTCTAAAATGCTGATATTATGAATCGTAGATACAGAAGTTTACCAACATTGCTAATGAGCAAAAATTGCACTAATTCAGCTTTGTTAAAAAAACAACTTTGCTGTGTATTTTATCATGGCAAGAGCTGTGCCAATAAAAAAATTAGTTTTGAAAGTTTTTTTTATCAAATGACAATTGATTACGTGACTGTGTTTTGTGCAGTAAGTACATTGATTAGAATTGATCTAACTGAGCTGTATTGAAGTATAACTTATTTTAATCAAAATAGTGTTTTGAATTGGTTTAAGAAATGCAATTGCTATACAATCAGCTGATTAAATGTAATTTGCAAAAGATGATTAGTATGTCTTTAACCCCTTTAAAATTAGCTTCCCGGATGATTAATAAACTGCTTGCTTAAAGTTAGATTATGTAGCAAGCATAAATTTAACTCAAACTATGCAGATTCTCGGGTGTATTTTTATTCAAATTTTTTAAGAATTCTTACAAAATTGATGCAATATCGATTCTTTGGTTTTAGAAACTGTGATAAAAACAGTTTTGGGCTTTTCATCAAACACAGTTTAGAAAAAGTATATTAAATCCCAATCCCAACAAAGAACTGGGATGAATCAAATATTATATTCATAAACAATGAGCTAAAGATATATATGGAGAAAAACTAATTTGTTAGGGGGCTTTTTTGTCAAAAAGCCGAGTAGCATAATTGAATAAATTAAAGCCAAAAGAGAAGTTTGAAAATATTACAAAATCAATCCAGATATGCCAAAACATATATTTTTAGGAAAGCTCAGAAAATAAAATAAACAAAAATATGCTTCACTTAAATGAGCAAATCAAATATGCAAACAGATAACCGTTTAGACAGAGATTTGCAATAAAAAAATTGTTAACTGGTTCATTTATTACACCGCAAGAAGTAAATAATTTGTGCAATCAAACTGAAGTTAATTGAAAACAAAGAAAAAATCTTCCGTGGCAGAATGTCAGACACGACAGAGATACATGTTTGTCGTTTTCCATAAGTAGTAGTCAGTGGTAGCCTTACAAAAGGGCATCCGGATGCAAGAAAAATTAAGGGGGCCATTTTTTAAGTTTTTGCTCCCAAAATATAGTGATTTCAAAAAAAAAGAAAAAAAGATCATCACATTCAATCAATTTCTAAAATCTTTATTTTGGCCCAAATGGCAGGTGCCTGGCTTTTGGGACAGTTGTGAGTAGGACAATTTTTGCTGTTAAACAAGAAAAGATCTTCATTTTCAATCAAAAGAAAGATCATCACTTTTAACTAATGTCTGAAATCTTCATTTTGGCTCAGATGACAAGTGCCAGGCCGTGAGTAAGTCTGTTCTTGCTAAATTTTCAAAAATGGGGCAAAGGTCCTTTCAGGGCAATGTCCGGAAAAAATGCCTTTTTTAGGACACATTGCCGACAAGTTCCGATGAGCCGTTATTTTCCAGCTGAACATCGAAGGCCTCTCTGGAAGCAAGATGAACGTATTTCATTATTTTGGTTTACAGTTTCTGACACTCGTCATTCCACTGCAGAAGAACCACTGTTTTAATTCAGAAAAGCTAGTACTTCCAAGCTTCCAACTAGCTTGGTCTTCCTTAAGCAAGAAGCATGGCCTTACCACGTTAGTTCACAAGAGACTAAGTTATAGGCTTTTAAACCAATCTTCACCGATATTGGAGATTAAGTGGTTGTGGGTGGACGTTAATGGTTCTAAAACAGTCAATGTCCACAAGTCATTACCAACACAATGCAATCCCTAGATCTCCCAGTGTTTCCTCAACTCTGTCTTTATGCCAGAAATTTCAACTGTCAACATATTAATTAGGTTTACAATGATAACAACCTGGACGGTGAGCGCTTGGCTGGCTGGGCAAGTATTAATAGTTTTGTCCTTCTATACAATATCAAGGACGCCCCCAGCTTTACTCTAGCCGCTAAAACGCTAATACTCATCCAGAACTATTTTTCGTTTGCGTAAGTCCTTACAGTTGCTTACAAAACAGACGTGTTCTTGAAAATTTTTCCAGGTCACAACATTGGCCGTCACTTATTACATCATCAAGGTTGACGTGGTCACTACCAAGCAGGTCTGTTAAACGATGGAACTTTCAATTAATGATCAAATGAATTTACTACAAACTTTTGACAAATAAATTTAACCGTGGTTCTCTGAACCCTGATAGTTTTTAAGTGGGTCCTCAGATGCTCTCTTAGAGACTAAAATCTAGACGCCCGTTTGTGCCAGCTGCACGTAATTTTTTTGTAACAACCTTGCCTGACTTGGCCTTGGCACTTCCCATCGGACCCTATATAGGTATAACACTGAGTACTGCAAGAATTCATTCAGGCTCCTTGATAGCCATAACCAGTCCCAGCCAATTAAAATGAGCTCGCCCCGACAGCTTCGGTCAAGCTCAATTGCCTGTTAGTGTTGAGCGATTTCATTCGTCCATGTAGTAATGGCGTCTTGCTCCTTCACCGACTTGCGAGTGCGTCGCCATTAAACAAACCGCTGACCACGTCCTAATAACGTGCCTCAATGATCGGGCAACAAAAGAAGCACGAAGTCTGACGGTTTTGAATGACGAAACACGATACTGGCTTAACACCATCCCTGAGAGCATTTGATTCGGGCATCACAGTAGCATGAGGTAGTAAAAGGATAAACCCTTGACCCAAGTTCTATTTCTGTCTGACTTGGAGTGGATGCCCTTTCAAACAACAACAATGACGATGTCCATTTTTTAAATTTTTGCCCAAAAATACAGTGATTTCTAAAAAAAAAGATCTCTATTTTTAATCATTGAGCAAAATCTCCATTTTCCTCTTAAATTGCGATGCATGAATTTATTAATAAAATCGGTCAACTTTCAATTTATTATAGCAAATAAAAGTTAAAAATTTAAAACCAACTGTATCATTATGAAAAATCGATTTCGACCTATAAAGGTCATGATCAGTTTCTGTAAAACATTAATTAAAATAAGATTACCATATATTTGACAAAACATTTTGAAAATTCTACTCATACTATGCGGGTCCTGACTCAACGACACAAAGTGAAGTTTTCAATAAAAACTAAGAGCTAAAGGACACAACAACTGACATAATGGTTATGGATCACGTAGCAATGAAGAAAACGTACAGTGTAAAACTTGTAGCGAAATTAAAAACCGCAAACTCCCGCTAAGATTCATAGTCTTGACTGAAAAGATTAACAAAACTGTTGTAGTTTAACTGTGTATAGTTTGAACAATAGTGAAGAATAAACGGGTTTAAAACTCAATCGCAATTACATGTATAAGACAAAAAAATTCTATTAATATTAATTTTAGCATTCAAATTATTAATCCATTTATTTTCACACCAATCCAATAAAGTTTTATCTGGTTGTTCTACAAATATGACCATGTAGCATTCAGTGATGTCAGGTTTACCATTAAAAGCATCAAAATGAAATTTATAAAAATGTTTAAGGAGGGCAGCTCGGTCATTGTTATCCTTAACGTTAAATTTGTTCCAGAATGAGCGTTGGTTATTCCATCGTGTAGAAAATTTGTTTTTAGTTTGTCCTACGTATTGCATTTTACAAAATTTACACTCTGCGACGTAAATACCATAATTTTTGCAAGTAAGATGTTGTTTTAAATTAAATTTTTTTGCTATTTGAGTGCGAAATAATAGAATCAACTGTTTTAACCATATTTTTATAGTTTTTAAAGTTTCCACATAAAGCACATTTTCCACATGGGTATGAACCTCGGTTATCCGTATTAGGAAGAATCTGTGATAATTTTTTGTAATTCGTTAATGTAGTAGCTAATATGGGTGGGTTTTTATATACAATAGCTGCTTCCGGTTTTAGTTTCTTTTCTTGGTTAGAGAGTTGAAGTAATTTGGTAAACTGCGTTGCCCAAACAATTCTGTTTTTCTTGTGATGTTGAGATTTTGGCTCGAAGCGATCTTCCCAGTGTTTAGCAATTTCCAACATATTTTCTGTCATGTTTTGGCTAAAATTTGAACGGAAACATTTATCTTTTAGATTAACTAAACTTTTTAAGTAATCGGATTTACGTTCATTAAGGCGACGAAGTCGCTTTAATGTACCTAAATTCGAAAATCCGCAAATCCGTAAATCGCTTTAATTTAAAAAAAATTTTAACTTTTATTTGCTATAATAAATTGAAATTTGACCGATTTTATTAATAAATTCATGCATCGCAATTTGATCAGTTAAATAAAACTGTCAATGTAACTTTACTGGAAGAAGGGTAATAGATTTCTGATAAGAAACTGGCCCAGATGGTAGGTGCTTTCACGCAGTCTGGGCCGTGAGTAAGTCTGTTCATTAATTTTAAAAATGACAGACCGAAACCGAACCTACCAAAACGGAAGGGTATCCACCCATTCCGATGTTCAGCGTGGGTCTGCTAATGGACAAACGTCCTTTTTAGGACGGGGCAATGACAGGATAAAACTGCCCTTTTCAGGGCACATTGCCAACAAGTTCTGAAGACCCACTATTCTTCAGCTGAACATTGAAAGCCTCACTGCAAGCAAGAAGAACGTTCTTCATCACCTCGCTATGCAGTCTGAGGCACTTGTCATCCTACTGCAGGAGACCCACTGCACTGATGCAGAAAAGTTGTTACTTCCAAACTACCAACTAGCTGGGTCTTCTTTAAGCAGGAAGCATGGCCTTGCCACGTTTGTCCACGAGCGACTGAGATACACGCTTTTGGACCAATGTCCACCGACATCGGAGATCGAGTGGTTGTGTGTGGACGTTTTTGGATATAAAATAATCAACGTCTGCAAACCACAGCCAACGCGATTGCGAACCCTGGATCTCCAAGTGTTTCCTCACCCATGTCTGTACGCTGGCGATTTTAACTGTCGTCATGCTGACTGGGGTTACGACGACAACAGTCCGGACGGTGAGTGTTTGGCTGGCTGGGCAAGTATTAATTGTCTTGCCCTCCTATATAATGCCAAGGACGATGCCGGTTTTTATTCTGGCCGCTGGAACACTGGCACCAATCCAGATCTAGCTTTCGCTAGCGTAGGTCCAAACAGTCGCTTACCGGATAGACATGTCCTTGACAAGTCCCCAGGTCACAACATCGACCTTCGCTTATTACACCACCAAGGTTTGTTATGGCAGTGCCAAGCATGCCTGTTAAGCGATGGAACTTCTGCAAGGCCAAATGGAGTCACTACATTGCTTTGATGAATAAATTCGCAAAGACTTTGTTGCCGCCTGATTCACTTGATGTGGATGCGGCTTACCAGGACTTCTGTAACACCATTAAGAAAGCAGCCAAAAAGACTATCCCACGTGGGTATCGAAATAACTATATTCCGTGTTGGGATGCAGAGTGTGAATCCCTCTATAAAACCTTTCTGCAGTCTCCTCAAGGAGACGACTCAAGTTTGGCTGCTAAAGAGCTGCTTGCCAAACTTGACAGAAAACGGAGGGATCGATGGTCCGAAGCAGTTCGGAACATTGACTTCTCACACTCTAGTCGAAAAGCGTAGAGTATTTTGAATAACCTTACTGGTAGGTCACAACACTCTCATCGTCACTGTCCCGTTTCAGCCGATTGTATTGCATCTCAGCTGGTTAGAAATGGGAAATACGAGGCTGTTGACCGCAATTCATCTCGACTTGTCTTTCAAGAAGTGTCTGACCTTTGGAGGGCCACAACGCCAGACCCAGTAAATATCTCTCACAATTTTTCACATAGAGAATTTACTGCTGCCCTTTGTATATAAGCGGTTGTTTTTCTGACTTCAGTAGCACTCCTGGTTTGGCCACTATAGTGATAGATACTATAGTTATAAATCCGAATAAGTCCAGGTACTATGACGAAGCCTATTCATCGTCCGGAAAATACCAACATGATGATATTTTATGAATGCGAAGTCCACCTCTGTGGAGTCAGATAAACATTTATCGCTTGTATGTAATCATTACGTTTGTTATTATGTTATATATATTTGGTTGTGCATGTAATAGTTTGGCTTGTTACTTTTGATCTTGTACCTGATGAGCTCCATAAGAGCGAAACAGGGCCTTGTCGTACAATACAATTGTGATAAGAAACTGTTTTATATTTCATCGCTTCATTGAATTTGAGTTAAGTTCCTATGACATAAAGCTTCAATAAAAAACTACTAATTATGATGATCAAATTAATCGCTTTAAGACGAAACGATATCAATTAGGTTTTAAGGTCTGCATTTCAAAACTTGGCGTAAACGAACAAACAAATTAATAAATCATTACACAAACCTGGTATTGATCCAGGAAGCAAAAGAGAAAACCTTGAAAATGAATGAATTTGAAGAGCTTTTTATACGTTATGTAAAAATTTTGATAATAAAATAAAATGGAAACTGGAGATCTAAGCAGGTTTAAAATATTATTTAATTTTTTTAATTTATTTAATGAAAATTTAAATTTATCAAAAAAATCAGACTTTTTTAGAAATTTTTCAACTTTAGAACAAAAATTAAAATTAATGCACTGCAAAACATATCATAATTTATTGAAGGATAAATTACAATCCTAACTTATTTCATCATAAACTATATAAAAATAAATAATTTACCATAAACTTGAATGTTTGAAAGTGGAAAATTTATAACGAAAGTCAAATACTGCCAAAATCTTCATACTAAATAAAAAAATTTAGTGTACCTCGTATGTAAATTAGTTCAAACTATAAAAAGCATTTTTAACCCTATTACAACTGGGCGGGGGAGGGGGCACTCAATGCTTGCGCTATTAAAATGCTGTGTGCTGCTCAAAAACTACATGCACGAATTTCTTTAAATTTTATGACTTTTCCTAATTTTTATTCATCTAAAAGTTGGTGCAATTTTTGAAAAAATCGCTCAAGTAATTTTGGATTTATTAATAGTTTTTTGACAGCTAGTACTAGTTTTTTTGACTATTTCATAAACGCGAGTAAAAAGCAGCCAAAAGCGACAAAAAGGCAAATTGTGAACTGTTTATCAAAACAATTGAGACTAAACGGTTTATTAACTATGTTTACTCAAACACTTTACGAGGCAATAAACCGCTTTCAATCTCACTTTCCAAGAGAAGTTGTTTTGTTGAAAAAGCCCTAACTGCAGATTTAGATTTATTTTTGGTTAAAATTTTTTAATAAATTCGGATAAAATCCCGAACTCTTGATTTGGGTTTAATATAAAAGTTTATCTTACGATCGATCAAACGCTTCAATACCTTTGCTATAATGGTTTTTGGAACGGAAAATTACTACCATCGGAACTATTCAAGCTAAACGCAAAGAAATATCAAATGAAATAAAGCAAGTGTGCAATAGAGATATTGGTTTCTAAAAAGTTTTTGGAATTAACCTGAAAAAAATATCAACCTAAAATCTTTTATTGTAAACTCTGAAACAACAGGAAAGCGAAATATTTCAATTTTATCAACAATGCACCCAATTTTGTAAATTTCAAAAAATCAAAGAAAGAAACCGGCTTTATACAAGCTATGTAATTATACCAAAGGAGGTACAGACATTGTAGACCAAAAATTACTTTCTATTCGAGTAAAACTAAGTCTCGAAAATGGATCACGATGGCATTTTGGCATTTGTTTGACATTTGCGCATAAATGCAGCAAGTGTATTGGCAATGAACAAACACACGGAGCCGCGCAAATAGAATTTGTTGAAGTTAGCTTTAGTCTTGTTTTAAAACTAGTAAAAGCTTTTATCCAAGGCAAGATCTAACCCAGTGTTCCTCAACCTTTTTCCGATTGTGGCACATTTTTGCAATTTTTCAAAAATTGCGGCACCTTTAGACCATTTTTAATTTAATAAATTTAATTTCAAAATCAGGTGATCACTAAAGAAATGGTCTTCACCTGGAATTGGGCTCAGATGTCTAGTTTTTGTCCCTAAAATCAGTTCTATTCCAAAAATACCGTTGTTCTAGCCGCGGCAGAAAATTGGTATTTTCCGAAGTTTGCGGCGCACTTGAGCTACGATATTTGATTCCGATCCCAAAATTATATGATTTCTAAAAAAAGTCTTCATCTGAATTTACGCTCTCTCTTGTTAATTTCCTTCCAAAAATCAGTTCTTTCTAAATAAAAACGGTCTTTGCTCCGAATCTTACATATTTCACGTGTAAAAAGCGCAGTATTCAACGTCCCTAGAAATTTTTTTCCAATATCTTTGGCGGCACACCTGAAAACCTCTCACGGCACACAGGTTGAGAAACACTGATGTATGTAGTAACAATGAAGCTAATAATGCAAAATAACAACACAACACTCAACCTTTTTCATGGAATAGTGAATAATTTGCAATAGCTTGCGTTAACCTAGCGAAACGCAAATGGCATCACGGTTGAGAACCATTGGTCTAACCAGTAAAATTCTACAAAAAGTAATGTTGATACTTGGCAAAAATATCGTGGTACCAAGTATTTATATCGCTTTGTTATCGATATTTCCTCCTCAATCAGAAAAATACGTCGGTGTGAAATATGCATATCAGAAATATCATGTCCCGGAATGAAAAAAGAGAAATGGCATTGAAATGGTGCTTCCAATCTTTTGTTCAGCCTGGTAACAGTTTTCAAAATTTCACATAAAAAAACTCAAAAAGTACTTAAAGAAAATACATTGAGTATACATTGAGCTGTGCTTGAGTGCAATATTATTCTGAGGTTTTAATGGTGTTTCTGTTTTTTAAATTATAATGTTGAAATTTGAACTATCAATTGAATAAGTTTTTGTCACCAGTCAAGAATGCTGGTGTCATAAGTTTTGAACAAAGTTGCATTACTCGTCATAGTTGAAATTTAAGTTGATGGTGATTAAATTATTTTTTTGAAAAATTTTAACTTTTTCTAACTTTTACGAAAACTAGACCAACTAATTTAACAAACTGTGCAACAATTAAAAGCTAAACAATTACGTCATAAAACGTTAGCAAAATTTTAATAAACAAATATTTTATTAATGAATTAACGTACTTGACCAAAAGAAGAAAACATTCGAAATAAAAAAGATTTCTGTGAAATTAAAAAGATCGATGTGATCAAAAGCAATCAACTCTAAATAAATTAGTAAAGTCGAAAGATTTTTTTATAGTGAAGAAAAATTGAGGTGAGTTTTCTGCGATGTGGAACTACAAACATAATTTTTTGTGTAATGATTTGCCTTTCTTTTTATGTTATAAATTTCTTGCCTAAATTGTTTACAAAAGGGAGAGAATTTAAAAAATCATTTGATAAATGGCAAAGATCGAAGCGTTGTAAACACCAATAAAACCAGCTTTTACCAGATTTGCTCGTATAATCTTGCCGAGTGGATTTCAGCTGTCACCATTTTACTTCTAATTTTACAACTTAATGACGTTCGACAAACAGCCGAAGTTGTTAATTCTCTCAAATCGCTCTATCGTTTTCAGCCAATTTATAAAAATTGACTACCCATTAATACTTCGCTTTTTCAATCCCAAATAATGTTTAATTGCAACATTTAAGTAACTATATTAAAAGAGTATGAAATTCCCTTTTTTTACTAACTTGAATAATAATTCTAGCGCTAGTAATTGTTGAGATATAACCAAGCAAAAAGCGCAGGCACTTTTCGCCCCCCATCCCCCCCAGTCGTACAAAGTTTCCAAAAAATCCAGTCGGATTAGGGTTTAAAAACTATTTATTTATTAATTTCATTTTATCTCTATATTTTTCCTCCTGAATCACAGGAAAGCGACGGAGGCGCTAATTTACATGTATAGGCCAATCTACTTCCAGAAATGCCAAGATATTGTTTTCCGGTTGAAATTTTATAGAGATATGACTTTAATTTAGAACTGCTTACCAAGACCAACAAACAGGAGAAAGTGCCGTATCAATCCATTTATCCATCTATCTATCGTTGGTGGAACTTGTATCGGTATGCAGTCAGATGCATTAGCCGGTGATAAAAAAAAAGTAGCATTGCATCTCTTAACTAAAAACATTAATAGCCAAAAGCCAGCGCAACATCAAGTTACTATAACATGATGAGACATCTTCAAGTATATTTAGCACAAGAAGAAAAATAGCCCAAACGTAACAAAGCGAAAACTAAACGTTATTGCTAATCACTTGAATAGATATAAACTGCTAATTAATTAAAAAGATTAAAAGGTTGTGAAATCGGTGTCGGAGGAATTGCATGTTTGAGGAAGAGTCAGATTCGGAGTCAGAGTTTTTGTTTGAATTTGGTGGAGTCGGATTACTATTATAGATATGCTGGAGTTTGAGTCAAAGTTGCTGTTTCTTCTATAGACTTTGCTTTACTTTAAATTAAGTCTCCAAGGTTGTAGAGTTGAAGTAGAAGATGCCGCAATTGCATATTTTTAAATGGAGCGGAATATTTTCTTAAATGTTCTGGAATTGGTGTCGAAGTACTAAAGTTTTAAAAAGCTGAAGTCAAAGTTCGATTTGTAAAATTTTGAGTACGTGGAGTGAAAATCGTAGTCAAAAAAATGTCTTCAATTCTAAAATTCTAGAACTGATTCCATTTGTGAATATCGATCTTACTGTCTACACTAATATTTCCCAACCCTTTTTGGCCATTGTCCCCCTTTCCAAACACAATCAACAAAATCTAAAGTGCCATGGCCTTTCATCAGATAGATCTACGTAATGAAATATTGAATTGGCATACTAATAATAAAAAACATTTTCTTATGACGTTAGCCTATTTTTAATTCATTTATTTTTTTAAAAAAAACAGAATATCAATAATTGAAAAAGGCTTAAAAATTCTTTTAAAAATTCAAAACAACTGTAAATACACAATGCTAATATATTTTCAAAGATTTAGGTCTATTTAAATTAGAAAGTTATGGATCAAACAAAGTACTGTATATTGGTAGAGATGATAAAGTTTTTCATCCGAGCAGGCTGACAAATACAAATTGGCTTTTTTTGGGGTCGTATAGAATTGTTTGATACAACAACTTGCTATCTTGTTTGTAACTTTAAAAATGCAACGAAAAAATCCTGAGAGTGACCCCTAAGTAAATTCACACAAAAAAAATTTTTAATTTTAGCGTAACTACTGACGGCAATTTTAGGAAACTTATTATAAGCAGGTTTAGCAGTCGGAGTCGCTAGATTCGTATGTTTTGGAGAAGCGTCAAAGTCGATTTTTACACATAGTGGACCTGGAATTAAAATTAGCCCTTTGCGGTCCAACGTCATCCCTGGGATGATAAATAAAATTATGTAATTTAGTCCAACGTCATCCCTGTGATGATGTATTTATTTTAGTCGTTACAGCAAGTCCAACGTCATTCTAGGGATGTTTAAAGCGCAGGTACGCGCAACTAGTTTCTTGCTTGGTACATTTAGTCAATTTTTAGCCGATTTTGGTGCCGTGTGCAAAAGCAAGACGCGCTAATAAATGTGAACCATTTTATTTGAAAAACCGAGTTAGCAGCTGCTGTGAATGCATTACTGCTGAATTGATTTACAGCAGTATTCTGTAATAGTTTGTATTTTGTTTGTGTTGGAGTTGATATTTATTTCAATGCTCTTTGACATGATCAGGGGTTCCTAAATATATTTCCTATTTATAGTCTAAATCTTCTATATTTCCTAATCTGCTAGTTTTACGATTTGGACATGTCATCAACTTATCCTATCCCAACAGCTTGTTATAGCAAAAGTCATGTAGTGCTTGTTTAAACTAAGCTTTGTTTCTTTTTGTAGCTACGTATTCTATAATTCATCCTATATTATGGCTAGAAGGGTTTTATCTGCGGTAGAAGCACTGATGGAAGTGAATCAGTGCGGTCTTTCTGAAACAGAAAGTGATGATGATGAATTGGACCTAACTATGGAAGAAAGCATTTTTGATGATTCAGAGAGTGGACCTATGGATACTGACGTCGAGAGCAGTGGAGCCAGTGACGAAGATAGTGACAGCTCTGATGACAGTGGTTGGAGTGCTTGGCAATCAAATGACCCTGACTTTCCTCATAGTCCATTTACAGTTCAAAATCCAGGGGTGCATTTTCCATCCCAACCTGAATCAGAGTTAGAAGCACTCCAACACTTCCTTACTGACGAGCTGCTGATGGAATTGGTGACTGCAACTAATGCATATGCAGTTATAAGTCTCAGCAGAAAGGCCTTTTCAAACAATTTTGTCTGGTTTGAATGGAAGGATATAACTCTTGTTGAGATGAAGGCCTACTTAGGTGTCATTATGAATATGGCAATGAATGACAAGCCAGACGTAAAATCCTTTTTTAGTCGGAATTGGACACAGTATTGTCCATTTTTTCTTGACATTTTTTCCCGGCGACGTTTCTTACAAATACACTGGATGTTTCATATGAAGTCACCTGAACCCACAACTGCTCCAATCACCAGAGGAAGAAGAGTACATCACTTCGTGAACCATCTTAAAAAGAAATGCCTTGAATTGTTTACTCCGGGAAGAAATGTTGCAGTTGATGAAAGCACAGTGGGATATAAAGGACAAATTGGGCTATAAGCTAAGAATTAGGAAATACAAACACAAAATGCGAGTGTTTCACCGTTAAAGGTGCCTTATCAAACAAAATAATCTGGAAAATAACACAAATCAGAAAATCGCAATTTTTCGGTTTTTTTCTCCTCAAATATGAAAAAACACACAAAAAACACCTTAAAACGTGGAAAGGAAATGATTTAGTTAAAAAAAAAAATTTGGACCTGTGGAGAAATTTTTGGTAAAAAAAATTGGACCGCAAAGGGTTAGTGTTTCCAGTTCCAGATGCACTGGAGTCGTAGTTGTTATTGTTTTTGGAGACTCCGCATAACGCCACATTAGGCCTCCAAGATCGTGCAGTCAAAGTCGCCGCAGTCCAGGTTTTAGAATGTAGTCGGAGTTGTTTTTTAAAACTTGCTGTAGTCGGAGCTGTTTTTTTAAATGTTTTGGAATACGAGTTTTAATATACCATTTACAAGTCTGTTTGGCGCAAATGAAATTCAATTTGGCACAAATAAAATTTAATTTGGCACAAATGAAAATCAATTTGGCGCAAATGAAATTCAATTTGGCGGAAATGGAATTCAAATTGACATTAATGAAACTATATCCTGTTTGTTACTTGCTATTTTCATATTTTGGCATAATTTAAAAAAATCTTTTTGTTTAAATTTTTATAATATGCATGTGTATAGCTTTATTATATATTAGTAACAAATAATATAAATATTTACATTTATAGCGACCCCATCGGAGACCCTATATTATCTATATATGATTATATACATACTGTAATATTGTTATAAATATGACTCTTTTGCATAAAAGCATATAAATATATACAAATCAATAATATTAGATCTCCAAATTAGGTCTCCGAAATATATATATATTTATATTATTTGCTACTATATAATAAAACTTATACATGTATATCATAAAAATTTAAACAAGAAAATTTTTTTAAATTATGCCAAAATATGAAAATAGCAAGTAACAAACAGGATATAGTTTTATTAATTTGAATTTCATTTCCGCCAAATTGATTTTCATTTGTTCCAAATAGATTTGTAAATGGTATAAAATTTTAAATAGCTGAAGATGGACTTGAAACGTAAGATTTTGAATTGATGAAGTTGGTGCAGGAGTTTAAAAAATATTTACAAAGTGGTCAATTAATTTTTAAAGTAATGTCGATATTGTTTAATGTTTATTAAGCGACACGTTTGTGACAGGTAGGCAGCTTACGTCAAAATTGTCGACATTTTAAAAATGTAATCTTTTGGTACTTAAGACACTAATTTATTTTTATCACTTAAAAATTTGCTGAGACATCAGTGTGGAAAAGGAGGGACATGAAATAGTGGCTGTAAATAATCTGTAGATAAAACAATTTTTTTGCGAAAAAAATTAGTTGTTTTTTTACAAATTTAAATTAATTAATTGAAAGGAAAAAAATTGTTTTGTTATAATTTTAGAGAATTCTATTATCATCCTCAAAAAATTTGTTTTCCTATTTTTAAAAGTTTTAAGATACAAGTGTTAAAATTTTTAAATTTTGATTTGTGATGATATGTGGTGCGACGACCGAAAACTAAAAAAAAGACCTTTAACCTTGACGAGTAAAAGAAGCGCCGTGTAATTCTATAACTCTATACGTATATTAATTTTTTTGTCTTTTGGAGCACGTTATTCTTTGAGTTAACTCAACTGTCTTGTGATCCCTAGACTGGTGTCATGGCTCCAATTGAATATATTTTCTTGCAGACTTCCTAAAATTTTCTCTGGATCTCGATTGAGAATCCTTGATTTCGATTATTTATCGATTTCATTTCTGTTTGTATTGTAGATAAAATCAGCAGAAATTATTAGATTTTGCTGTTTTGGCCGATACACTTTCATTTTTTTCGTTGATATTATTTTATTCATTATTACGCATTTATAGTTATACACAAGTTTGAAAATCAAATAACTATGGTTAGTTATGTAAGCAATTAATTGAATAAGCTACTGCGTTACCAATAATATAAAATAAAAACCAATTAAATATTTGCACCCTTAGTTATTTTTTAAAAATAATAATTAAAGTATATAGCTTTTTTTATCAAGCTATTTTTTATCTTTGGCATCAATAGTTGGAAAGTTTTATTTGCTTTAATACCAAACTCAAAAATACCTAAATGCATTTTGCAACAGAAGTAGGCTTATACCCTACATTTAATATATTACACTGGAATTGAATTAGAACTTACTAAACCTTACAATTAAATTAAAAAAGTTTTTTCCTAGTCAAAATTAACTTCATTAGCAGCCTGACCACATATCTGCTCACACTTTTACAAAAAAACGAAACAAACTTTGATACAGTTCAATATCAAGCAATATTATTTTTTGCTCAGTCAACCGTGACAGGTGTATGCTGCGACCGTGACGATTGACAGCGCTCCTGTTTGCGTTCTCTTAATAAAGAAACAAACTAAGAAAAAGAAGTTTCCTATTATGATAATGTATATCATTGGTTTTATACAGATCCATTTAAATGTATTTCTGCAATTAAATCTACACTATTAATTTTGATAATATAAAAAACAATGATAGTTGAAATTTTAAAGAAAAGCTTTATTAAATCATTTTACAAAAAGGTTCAAAATCTTTGAAAAGTAACAATGCAAAACAATTCTTTGCGGCCAGAAGAATTAGAAAACATCTTTAATCCAAATACTGTGATCTACAGCAATTGATTTTGTTGAGTTATGATTGTGAATTAACTATTTATAAAAAAAGAAAGTTTTTTTCACTAAACTTGTTTGAAGAACTTTTTGCAATTATTTGAGAAAAAAACAATTGGATTTGATTCCAATTTTAGGATTTCTTGTTGGGACGCAAGTAAGCTGAATAAACTTCAAAAATAATCATTTAGATTTGTATTTACTTTATTACTTACCAGCATTTCCACTATAGTTTCCTACTTTAAGTGTGTAGTTTGAATGAAAATTCCCAATTATGAATATCCTATGATCAATATATACTATAGTCCATTAACTTGTCTAAATATTACATATTGTATTGAATTGTTTAAATATATTTGAAATTCAAAAATAATTAGCTGAATTATCAAAATTTTCCAAAATAGATTGCTAATTAAACACTTGCCAATGTTTTTTAATTTATTGAAAAAAATATTAGTTTAAAACTTCTAATAATTACTTGGATCCTTTTAAGTAATATTAAATAATTTTACTTGTATATAGCATAAGAAGTGTTGCCATCCCAATATTCTAAATCTACACGCAGTTGATAGGGTTGAGAATTGGTTATGACATGCAAAATTTCTAAGCCTAAAATCAAATCATTAAGTACAATTAAAGTGAAAACTTTTTAAACACTGTCAAAGCAAAGTGGGTTGACTATGAAGTTTTTAAATAATGTCCAGCATTCTTTTTTTAAGTCTTTAGAATCGAAAGGACTATTTAGTCCCACACCAATATTATAAAAATTTTTTCTATAATACTGTACTATAAAATTTTATCAAAATATTTTTACTATTCTTTAGCAATATTTTGGAAAACCTGCTGGTAAATTGTAACACGTGCAAATTGTTTTCTTTGTGATTATCAAAGCAACTAAATACATGAAGTTTAGTTAAATTATATATAGCTTTAAAATATATTTGCAGATAAAATAATGTTTAATTTAAGAAAAGCTGGATAAAATATACTATAAAAAAGTCTAGTGTGATGTTATAAAACAAATTTGACTTTTTTGCTAGTGTTTATGTTTAATTTATTTGCTTTTCAAACTTGGGACCATTTAGTCCCAACCGGCTTTATGCGTACTTTTTACTTGTTTTTTGTCAATTTTAGATAGCCCAGAAACAGACTAGATCAAAAGAATTTATAATTGGCGTGAATGAAGTACTCAGCCAACAATGCTATGCAGGGCCCATGCGGGCCCTGTGAGGGCTGCCGTACGGTACCCGTACCGATTTGGCCGCAGGCGCTGCAGTGGCCCCGCATGGGTTTACCGCACGAGTTTCATGTAATTCAAACTATTTATCCAAAATGTTCCTTTTTAAAAATAATTAAAAATGTTAGCTTATTAACATGTTTTAATTTTTGATTACGGCTTAAAATTGAAAGTCAGATTAAACCCGTACGGTTAGCCCATGTGGGGCCACTACAGCGCTCGCGGCCAAATCGGTACGGTTACCGTACGGGCAGGACTTGCAGGACCCGCATGGGCCCTGCAGAGTATTGTTGGCTGGGTGCGATTCATTCGATAATGACCCCATAGTTACTGCAGATGAGTGCGATTCATTCGATAATGACCCCATAGATGAAGAAGATGAAATATTTTTGGAGGAAGCAATGTCAGATACTGATGATAATATAATAGTAACAATTGATGATGCCCATGCACAAAGCATTGAACCAAATGTTGTGGAGCCTTTATCTTATTTACTTTATTGGAGAAGGTTTTTACTCCTTTTAATATTCCGAATTGCTCTTTATCTGGAACAGTCAATATAAATTATAAAGATGGCCATGAGCCAAAACCAATAGAAATCTTTTCAGACACCATAAAGCTGGAAACGCTAATGAATTTGGTCATTGATGCGTCAGAAAGGAATGGTTTTTAATGTAAAAATTAATGAACTAAAAGCATTTATAGGTATAACTTCGTTTATGCGATATTGTACCCTTTTTTTGTACTCACGATTATTGGAGTAAAAATCCTTATCTTGGTGTAAAAGTAATGTCAAACGTAATGCTTGAGGACGTTTTTTTGTAGACAATGAAAAACCTCACAAAAATGATAAGGCATGGAAAATACGATTAATTATAAATCATTTCAATCAAGATTTTAGTCACGCAATGGGTATAACAATTGAACAAGCTATAGATGAACACATGATTGAATTTAAAGGGCAACATTTGATGAAACAATATATGCCCCTAAAACCATTGAAAAGAGGATTTTAGATGTGGTTCAAAAATGATTCGGCCACTGATTATCTTTTTCAGTTTGAAATTTATACCGGAAATAAGAAAAACAGAGAAGGTGGACAAGGTGAAAATATGGTCATGCAACTTTCCAGATCATTAGTTGGCACAAATATTAGGTTATATTTTGACAATTTTTTTACAACTCTTTTTTAATATTTAAGTTGAAAGAAGATCAAATATACTTTTGTAGTGCAGTTTGTCAAAGCAGAAAAGGCATGCCCAAAAATCTTAAGAAAGATAAAGAGATGAAAAGAGGAGAGCTCGATCGACGTCAGTCAGAAGGAATATATTTAGTGAAAAAGATGGACACTAAAGGTGTCATTGTTTTGTCTACGATAGATTTTTTTATGCCAGTTGTACCTGTGCGACGAAGAGTAAAAGGACTAAAAGGAAAGGTAACTTTAAAGTGCCCTCTCAATGTAAAAACATAGAACAATGACATGAAAAGCATGTAGTTAATGGATCAACTAAACGCATTTTATAAGGTAGATCGTAGATACCCAAAAAAATTTTATCTTAGGGTATTTTTAATCTTATGGACGTTAGCTATGTAAACGTATTCATTATTTACACAAAATATTTGTAAGATAATTTTCTGACTTTGCGCGCTTGAAAACGTTTAAGGACTTCAAGCACGATGTTGTTATGGATTTGATGGGGGAATTTTCAAGCAGAAAACGAGCAAGAGTAAGATTTCCCTTAAACGGTTTCGATATTAACAGAGCCGTGGTAAATGCAAATTGTGTACCAACCGAAAAATAGACTCTCGTACTTGTACTCGTTGTGATGATTCTAATTTATTTCTTTGTCTAACAAGCAAAAAAATGTTTCAAAAAATGGGATTCGGGTGTTGAGAGCAACAGCTTAGTGTAAAAATGTGTGTGCATTACTTCAATTGTTATGCTGTTTAATTAACCAGGGTAAAAAGTAATTATCATGCTGATTTTTGAAACGATAAACAACCACTATGGCAGAAAATTGTCAATAGACGCAAATGCTCTTTTTATTATTATTGCTAAATTTTAAATGTTAAAAAAAAAATGAAAAACAAAAGCCCGCCTGATGATTTAAAAACAAAATAATCTGTGCAAATGTAATGATATTTATGCAAATATATTAAAAAAACCTTTTTGAATTTTCAAACAATTTGTAAACTTTTTTTTAATTCGTGGCATACTTGGAAATCTTTTGCGGCACACTGGTTGAGAATTCGTGATCTTGGTTTAAGCATTGGTATAAACTTAATTTTTGAATCTCACAACATCAACCATTACCCTCACAATATTCGAGACAATTGAAATTAGTAATAAAATCAGGCATAATTTAGGAAAGAAAGTTCAGTTTAAAAGTTATTATGCTAAATAAGGTAGTTAACTTTTTACACTGGTTTGTTTATGGAATCTATATTTACAATATTTATTAAATATGACCGCTTGATATTTATTGATAATAATTTCAATTCTGCATAAACTAAAAAAGTTACAAAAAAATTTATTCCATTACCATATATTTCAGAAACAATGACTGCAATTCGAAAAACTCAAACATCAAATTTTAAAACGGAAACACCATACACTTGAAAATAAAAAATCATTAAAAATTAACGATCAATACTTCTAACATTAACAAAGAAAAGGCTTTGTATTGATTACTTACATCTAACTGTGATTAAAGATCACGTCACTTAAGTAATATTTGATCATGCACCACTTTGTGCTTGGATGGTGTTAAATCAAATCCAAACAATCAACTCCCGGTCTCCCTCTCGTTTGATTAATTCACGATTGAAATATTGTTGTGCTTTTTCAATGTGTTTATTTGGGCAAATAGAAGTTGTTTTTTTATACGAAAATAAGATGTTTTACTTATTTGCATATTATACTAATAATTAATATTTTAATTCACAATGTAAAAATTCAAAACAATCTTTATTTACCAAGCCAAAATTCTCCGTTCTTGTTTCCAAATCCACGCTGATAATCGATCCAGTTTCGATAAAAATCCTTACTTCCGTCTATTCGTCTTTGAAACACCTTAAAGTTAGAAATACAATCAAATTGAAATTTATAGTTTTATTAAAACAAACAGTTGATCGTCACCAGCCATTTATTTCCTTGATCAGGTTCAACTTCACAGTAAACTTCAATTCTGCTTCCGCTGATTCCCATCAGATAAACTCCGCTGATATCAGCTGATTGACATGAATCTATTTTTGTTAAGACCAGAAATAATACAAGCAAATATGTATTTCAATGCTTAATACAAAATTTATTTAATCACTGTTTAAAAACCACAACAGTCCGTTTTATCCTTAGAATCGTCAGGTGATTACTAGAAAATTAAAAATATAGTTATTTGTGGTAAAAAAATACGGGTGGAATAAATAATACGTAGTTAAATTAATTAAGTAAATAATACGATTCCTATGATGTAATACCAGAAAAAATTAACTCAAAATATAGTAAATGTAAGTATAGAGGTTTGCATTTAATTGAAGGTGAGGGAGGGCGAGTTGGGTGTGTGGTGAACAATATAAAAGGAAAAAAAATAATCTACAAAGCAATAAAAAAGTAACGAGAAAAATCGCATGAAATGAAAAAGTAAAATGAGCATAAAATGGTGCGAACGATGGTGGAAAATATAAGCGGATTTAATGACGGACAATAAAGCATACACGTATAAAAATAATGGCAATTTAAGCATACAAAATCAAGTAGGTAATTTATTTAGTTTAAATTTAGTTTTTGTGGCGACATTTTCCTGTAAGTTCGGGTCGTTTGTTGAGGATTGTTGGTTAGTTTGCTAGTAGTATTGGTTGCAGTATTTTTGTCCTAGTTTATAAGAGATAACTTGATTGATTATTTTTCAGTTAATTGTAGGATTGAGACCTGATTCTTTGGCATTTCAGAATGTTTTGGAAAGTTTTGTGGCGTTTCGTTTCTTTATAATTTTAAATGATTACATGTAGTTATAGTATCTGGATTTAAATTCTGTTTCACTGCAACCTATGTAGCTTTCTGTTGTATTTCCATGAGATATATCCGCTTGGTACATGATAGATTGCTGTCGGCAAGATCCTTTTAGTGGGAAGATGTCTTTATTTTTGCAGTTGCATGGTTTTGATTGTTGAGAGCTTTTCTTTTTTAACAGCTTTTTGTTATGGCCGGTTATAATTGCTTTCATGTTAGTCATGCAGCTATAGCCAATTTTTATGCTATTTCTATTTAGAATTTTATGAAGCTTATGTTGTGGTGAGAAGTGCTTGTTTATCAATTCTAGAAACTATTTTCCGATGCCATTGACAATATAGTTAATAATAAGCCGGTTGAACCATATGATTTTGCGTTTTTTTGATTTTTGCGTTTTCTTGATTCTAAATTTTGGTTGAGTTTTACTAAATATTAAGTCATTTTTATAGCTACTTTCTTTAATTGCGTTTTTATTAGATGCCCAAAAAAGTCTTTGCCGATTTTTATGAAGGAAATTAAAGATTCATATTTAAATTATCTTCTATCTCTTTCCCAGCTGGTTCAAATGAAGTCTTATGGTTTCATCACTTACATTAAACCTCGAAGCTAGTTTGTGACAGGTTGGGCATGAATCAGACTCTACGGTTGCCTTTAAATTGCCATTGTGTAGAGATATTGGTCGTCCAGCTCGAAGTTCATCTTCGAGGGTTTCATTGCCAGATCGAAACTTTTGAAACCAGTTTCGTGCAGTTCTTTCACTTACTGCACCTTCACCAAACGCTGTACATAGCTTACGAGAAGCAGATAAAGCACTTGTGCCAAGTTTAAACTTGTACAACAGACAAGCACAAATTATCAATTTTCTATCAGTCATTTTTAGACTCTAAAATAAGAAATAATATAACATTGGTCATGAAAAAATATAAAAACTGAAATCGTTCAACAATTTACTTGTTAATACAAGTTGGTTCCTGTATAACTATGCTTGTTAGTAATGAATAAGGGGGGTCTAAAATAAGTCAACAAAAATCGGCAAAGATTCTGTTGGACACATGTGAAACAGGTTTTTTGAAATTAACCAAGTTACAAGACAATTCTGCTAGTCTGTTTTATATTATGTTTGGTAGTGCTTTTTTTATGGACAGTAGGTGGTTGGAATTAATGTTTATATATAATTGTTGATCATTTAGTTTTTTGAATGGCCAGTGCTTTTCTGTTTTTATGTTAAGTGCGACATCTAAAACATCTGTCTTTATAATGTTTGCTTCAATGGTAATTTTTAAATCGTGTTTTTGGAAGATTTTTATAATACGATATTTTTTTTTCAGTCAGTATTGTGGCCACTGAAATTTTGGAGAAGCGCTAAGCCATCATCTCTGTATAGACCAGCAACTTCTTTAGGATAATTGTAGAAAGTTTGTGCAAAAGAAACAGCCCCACCTGTTCACATATTTCTGCTCCGTTATAAGAGCCCATTGTTAAGCCAAATTCGCTATTGTTTTTTTTGATCCACGTACTATCATCACAGAATAATATAGATTTACGGCAATGTAAAATTACATTAATTTTATTATCTTCTATATTAATAAATCTCTTTGCAAAATTAATTGAGCTACAAAATAGTTTTTCTGTTATAGATGGGTAAAACCAAATAATGTCGAATTTTAAAAATTGGCAAAATTTTTTGTTTGTTACATTTTTGAACCAGGAAAGCACTGATGTGGTGTTACGCCATTGTTTAAGCCGGTGTCAGACCGTATTTTTGAGTTAATTCTGTCTAAAATATTTTTGCTTATGATTTCGATTTCCGATTTTGTGGGGTTAATTAGTCTGCATTGAGGGTTGTTGTAAAAGTTATCTTTGTGTTCTTTTGAAGTTATGTGAGAATTCTTTTTGATTAAGCATACTATATTGTTATTAAGTTTTAATTTTTCGACAATATGCTTAGCTTCTTGATTGATCTTTTTGGTTAGACTTTTATCGGCTTTTTTATAAGTTGAAGTGATATTGTCTCACAGTAGTTTTCTGTAATTATCAACATACGTTTTGTAAATATTTGTTGTTTTGTCGGCTACCAATAACATTTTATTTGATGATTTTGATAGATTAAATATCTTTTTGTAAGTTTTTTGAAAACTGTTTGCCACAAGTTTAAAAGTAATGGAGCAAGCCAGTCATAAAGATCTATTTCTAACGATCCCAAAGCGTTGTTTTGGGGTGGAAAACGGTAATATGCAAAGTCGAATGTATCAGATTATTAACTTCATAGGAATCTTCATCGTCATTTTTGTAAAAAAATACTTTTTAACGAATTCTTCCAATAAAACTTTAGTTTGTCAATAAAGCATTTAAGATATTGCTTACTCGAAGGTATAAGTATGTCTTTTAAGGAATATCCAAAATTAATTTTTTCCATCTCCATTTAGTCAGTGACCTTTTTGCTGGTGAATTGATTAGAGTGATCAACAAGTTAGTTCAACAAGGAGTCAATTATATCGCAGCAGGAAATCGGTCTTCCTCGCATAGCGCTCAATGAAAAAATCAGAGCAATTTATTGCTTAAATTTTATTATTGAGCACTCTACGGAAAAAAGATCGATTTACTCATGCAATATTTTAATATATAAATATTTTTTGTGTTAATTTATTTCATCAAAATGCGTTAATTAAATAACTCAGGAAAAATTGCATGGATTTTCTATAAAATTAAAAAATTTTAAATAGATTTTTTGTGGTTTTAATTAAAAACGTAAACTTGAGCAACTTTTATTCTACGTAAATGCATTAATTAAAAGTTATTTTATGCTTTAAATAAATCAATTTACAAACCTGTATCTGATAAGATTTAATTTATTTTGTTTTCCGTGCCTATTATTACACATATAACCAAATTATATCAACAGCTACCACCAGTGATGGCTTTAGTACGGAACAAACGGAGCGGCCCCATTGCCCCCGTCTAAGTAAAGTTAAAACATGGTCCCCTTCTAAGCAAAATATTGCCCTATCTTTTCATAGTAGCAACATGATGGTGTTTGCACTTGCCTTAAGTTAAGTACGAAAGTGGGGATCGTGTACTCGATTGAAAGCGATAAGTTTATATTTTGCTGTTCACTACCTTTTTGGGACGAAAAATTTTTTTTACTTCTCCTGATAATAGACTACCTTTTTTATTAACATTTCAAAATGAATTTTTTAAAAGTGGCCCATTTTTTGCACCACGTTCCCCTTTTAAAGGTCATCAGTGGCTACCACCGCTGGTATATTTTAAATAATTTAACCCTGATTTACCTAAGGGGGGTCCTCAAAGGACCCCCCCTTATAAAAAAAATGATATAACTTGTAAAGTTTGGATGATAAAAACCTAAAATTTTATGACTTTTCCTAAAATTTATTCCTGAATATTTTGGTATTTTACTTGAGCAAATCCGATGGGTAACTTTAGTGTAGCAGGCTATTTTTTTCATTTACCTATTGATTTTCGCATACTTTTTGTGTGCAAAAATCATGAGATAAGTCACAAAACGTTTTGAATGTCTTGCTGTGTTTGTCAAGATTACTGCCTCACGTATTAGTTATTTATTTTTGCAGCAGACTCTGACTAATCGGACTATGTCGCAAAACAAAGCAATTAACGAAAATTTGAGGACCTTCAGCTTTATGCAAAATAAGAAAAAACTAATAGCAAATATATTAAAAGTAAAGACATTTTACTAAACTAAAATAAATTTTTTCCAACATATCAAAAAATCAATTGCGCAGCTATTGTCTGTTAAGAGTATTGGACAAGTAAACTTAGGGTCTTCCGAGGACCCCCCTTAGGTATTCAACAGAAAAAAACAGCCTAGGCAAATAAGGGTTAAATTTTGCGTTGGTCTTAACTTATTGAAAAGTCAAGGTGGATTTTGTATTTTTACTTTTGTAAATATCTTAAACAAAATATTTCAATATTTTTAACGTCAATCGACAGAGATAGATTTTAAATTTGTAAACTTATTTGGAAGCTATCAATAACTATTCTTTCAGTGCTGTGCTTTTCATTTAAATTTTATTTTTAGTATGAATTTTAGTTTTAGTATTTATAAAAATTTATTAATGGTCAAAACATACTTAATTCAAAATATAATTTTTAAAATTTTTCAGTTTTAAGGCAAACAAAAAATTTATTATAAAAAGATGAGTATAGAGAATCACTCCAAACTCTGCCACTGCTTTAATGAATATAATCAAAATTACTTTTGCCTCCAATATATTTTATTGATCGAGAAAATGCACACACAGGGGTAATTTGACCTCATACCATTGAGACAATTGACACATTACTGTGCAAAAGTACAATCACTCATTGGATTTTGACCAATATCACATTATCAATCAATTTTATTTTGTTTTTATATTTATTAAGCTAGCTAATTATTGTTTCCACTTTACGTGGTCAATTTTTACTAGTAATTGTCCTATGTGTTGAAAATTTGTGTAATGTGATCGTAAACAGCGAAGTACCAATGTGATATTGGTCGAAATCGAATGAGTCTTTGTATTTTTGCACCGTAACGTATCATTTGCCTCAATGGTAAGAGATCAAATTACCTCTGTGTCTGCATTTTCTCGATCAATTGAATATATTGCAGGCCAAAAGTGATTTTGGTTATATTTATTAAAGCAGTGGCAGAGTTAGGAGTGATTCTCTACACTCATCTTTTTATAGTAAATTTTTAAAGTGTTTTTAACATCGGTCACGTGTAAAATACTAAGTAAAACAATAAACCGTTGCTTTTGATATAACTTCGATTTTTGAATTTCTCTCACTTACAAAGGTCGAAAATACTTGGAGAATCTTTTCCAAAAGATTTCTATTTTCAACTAAGTGTAATAAAGTGTTGTTGTTTTGATTTATTTTTAGCCTTTTTAAATGTTGATCTACATATCATTGACAGATGCAAAAAATAGTTTTATTTCCTGTGTTGAACTTTTTTTCATTTTAGTCTGTATTTCAGCCATTTCCATGTCTTCAATCTAAATGTTATATTTAATTCTTGGTTTTTTGTTTTTACAATTTTGTTTAAATTAATTAGTTCTTTCGCGTTGTTCAAAAATCTTTTTTTTGAGTTTTTCCTGATTTGATTTCTTATAAAGTGGCTTTGAATGCTGTTTTTAATTAATTCTAAAGCCAATGTTGTTTTAAGTACAATTTTTTTACTTTGTTCTGATTGATGGTTTTTTATTAATACATTTATGATAACAATGTTTGTGTTTTTTATTAAAATGGGGCTTTCAATACTATAAATTGGACTTTCTTTGAGAGAAGATCTAATTTTTGCAATTCGTCTTAGTTTTAAAAATTTTGGTCTTTTTCCACCCAACCATTCAATTTCTAAATTGGGGTTTCTAAAAATTTTGGATCGAATTTTCAATTAGCTGAGATTGCCTAAGTTTTGTCAATCAATTTTTGTTGAATTTGTTGTTGTTTTTGTTGTTGTTGCTGTTGTTGTCTCTCCTTCAAGGATATTTTGGAGTAGCCATTTCTTAACTCCATAAAAAAGCAAATCTAAATTATCTTACTTCATTCATAATTTTAATCTTAACCGTATCATTCAATACTTGATTTTGAATCTTGTACAGTAATTTTAAGCTTTTCATTAAGAATCAATCTAGAATTCCCCAGTAAAGGTGTGATATTTGAGAGCTTTTGTTTGAGAAAAGAGTAGATTAGTTTGAGAGAACTGAAGTAAAATTTACAGTTTAAAAATGGCAACTAGTTTAATTGCTGGAAAGTTTGAAAAATTAATAGCCACATAGAAAGTTTAAACACTTGGAATGAAGAAAAAAGTAATTTTTTCGGAGTTAGAGAAATTGCATTGGTGAGAAAGAAGACAGAGAAAAATTGGGAAGCAAAGCTACAAGCTGACAGAGAAAAATTGGAGTGAAAGGCGAAATTAGAACATAAAAAATTAGAATTAGAATAAAAGAAAATGTAATTTGAGGAAAGAAAAATGGAGCTGGAACTGGGCAGGTAAAACTCAAACGGGAGATAGATTACTTTGGTCGAGAAAGAGGGGAAGCGAATTAGCCAGGGGATGCACGTGTTGTTTTTGAAGGACCAAGGTCCTCTAACCTTCCCCATTTTATTGACGGAAAGAAGTACTTTGTCTTAAATAGTTACTTGCTACAATCTCAAAGGTATGCTACTGTTGCAAACTGTCCCCAAACTAATTGGGCAATTTAACTTAGTGCGCTTCGTGGTGGAAAAGCTTTGGCCGTGTATTCCAGGCTCTTGGAGGAGAATGCGTCAGATTACGAACGTCTAAAAGCGGCGCTGCTCCAGCGGTGCAATTATATAAAATAGGGTACCGCCAACGTTTTAGAGAGGGTAAGCCAGAGGGTTCTGAAAACCCTGGTTAGTTTATTATGCGCCTCAAAAATAATTTTATCTATTGGATAAAGCTTTCTGGTATGAAAAGCAGTTTTAAAGTTGTGGTTTATTTGATGATGAAAGAGGAGTTTATCATTTCTTGTTTCCCGGAGCTTCTGTACATCGGATAAAAAAATCTCAGAGTCCCAGGGCGTTAGCGGCAACTGCGGAAGAATATCTGACCGCTCACAACAAGAAGCTATCAAGTCGGAATTTTAATTCTAAGAAAGTGCTTATTCACCACCAGAAGTAAAGAATTCTTCTTCTTTGACAAAAGGAGGTCGAAAGTGCTAAAATTGTGAAAAATTAGAGGCACGGCAAGCGAGTGCTTTTTGCGTAAGCAAAATAAAAGTAGAATAAATATCTTAGTTAATATTAGGGAAATACAAAAATAGAACAAAATTCAAGTATTGAATGATGCATGTATGAAAGACAGTTTAGTTAATCAAATGCCTATTTCAAATGGATTAATTGAGTGAACCAGTTACAGATTTAATAGTGACCGGTTGTTTAGAAGTAATAAAAAAAAACAATTTGGAAAAAGAACAGCAGTTAACAGGCAAGTTTGGATATGTGATGACTGTTGCACGCACTTGACCTAACAAAAGCTTTTGATTCAGTAAACCATAACATTCTTCTTTTCAAACTTGAACATTATGCCATACGTGGCTTAGCAAATCAACTAATTAAATTGTTTTTTACTGGTAAACAATTCGTTTCCATCAAGGGTGCAAAACCTAAGCTGTTACAACATAATTATGGTGTTTCTCAGGATTTGATTCTTGGCCCTCTTTTATTTCTTTTGTGTGTTAATGATATGCCTCAAGCGGTTAATTGTATGCCAATACTCTTTGCTGATGACACATACTTAATTTTTCGGCCCCTAACCTTGCTTCCCTTACTACAATTATGAATAAAGAACTTCAAAATTTATCAATTTGGTTTGATTCTAATAAACTCACGGTTAATTCCTCTAAATCCAGCTTTCTAATTATACCTTCCAAACTAAATAAACCTTTTCCACAAACTAATGTTTTTTTAAATAATATTTCTATCCCTCAATGCATAAGTATTAATTACTTAGATTTAACTATTAACATGAATTTCAATTTCGATTTTCACATTTCAAATATAGCATATAATATATCAAGAACGGTTGGAATTATCTCTAAAATTAAACACTATCTACCAGAAAAAGCACTGTTAAAAATCTATTACGTTCAGATACATTCCCATTTAATATACGGCCTTATTATCTGGGGATCTACCTTTCCGACGTATCTTAAAACACTGATAACTCTTCAAAATAAACCCGTTAAATTTATATGTGCAGCTAAATTTTGGGATAGTTCCTCACCTTATTACAAACGCTTTAAGATTCTAAAACTTGCGGATCTTTATAAATTAGAAGTTGGTAAAATTATTCATGCCAACTTTAAAAAAATGCTTCCCAAAAATTTGTCTAATTATTTTATTTTAACCAACCAGATCTCGTAAAAAAGCCTTAGATTAAATGAAAAATTCAAAAAAACTTTGCATATTCCCTTTTATAAAATTTTACAATTACAAAGATGTATAAAATACCAAGGAGTTAAGATATGGAAGGAAATTCCCATTCAAATTTAAAATACTTTTTACAATGTTTTTAAATATAAATTGAAAAAGTACTTATTAAAACCTTATATTTAGAATAAAAAAACCTTCTTATTTAAAATGAAAAAACCCTCTTCTCTGTCAACACTTAAATTTTAAAAGTACGTAGCTGTACTAGTAGTTTTGCTCTCAAGGGTGGCTGCTGACTAGAAGACCGAAAGGTCAAATCGCAGTCTCCCTGCGGCTAAATTTTTTTTTATTCTATTTTAGTGTTTCACTTTCGTATTTGTATTTTTTTTTCCCGCAAATAAAATATGTTGATTGATTGATTGATTGATTTGTTAAAACACTTTTTCGCAAAAGTTGAAGTGATTACACTTTAGTTTACTGGAACAGTGAAAGCTTTGTGTCTGAAAGATTCGTTGTATGAGCTAGTTATTAGAAATATTTCTAGAGCGAGAGGACTCAGAATCCGAATGAGACTTAATGTATGAAGAAGTACAGTCTAGGTTAGACATTAAGGCTAAACGTTTGAAAGTTGTGGAGGTCATGGATTGGTTGTTTCTACAAAGGAGAAACTCAACCACCTTCAGTAGGAGGACTCTTTCCGATCTAAATACACGATGAAGAAGGACCGGTAGTCAGGAATGGAAATAAAACCGAAAGTGCTTTTGTATTTCTATAGCCGGGTTGGAATATCAAAAGAAATATTGATTGATCTTGAAATCCATTTTGTATCACGTTACATGCAGGAATACCCAAGTTGCCGTCGATTACGAGGTTGAAAACTACTTCTTATAACCCAATTTGCAAATTTAATGGCACGCTGAAGAAAATGTAAGACGCCGGTACATTGAACACCTAAGCAGTAGTACAGTTACATAAATCCACCTTTATTTGCATTCAAAAAAGTTCCGCAAATCTCTACCGAATTTTCACCTTTCTAAATCTTATATGGTTGTGTTGCACGGAGACTCATGACAATTTTGAAGGAGCTTTGGACAGGCTAGAGTGAATCCACCTACGTCAAGTTCAGTTACCAGTATGCTTTAGACCAGAGAGAAAGATTAGAAGAAACAATGATGGTTGCTCAGAAAAAATTAAAGAAAAATCAGGTCAGATATAAAAATCACTGTAACAAATGGACTAAGGACCTATTGTTTAGTGAAGGCGACAAGGTTTTTAACTATGCTATCCACAAATTACCATAAACTTTTGATGTTGTGAAAAAGACCGTATTAATTAACTCAGAAGATGGGCAATCACGATTATAAAATTATGGGTGGAAACAAGGCAAAAAATTATCAAATGCTGAAAAACTAAAATCGTACTTTGTGCACAAAGAGGAAGCAAAAAGCGGAAAAAAGAGATTTAAAAATAACAGCCAGTGCGGAAGTTTTATCGGAAGAAAAAACATTAAGCATATATGGGGAATCACTGTTAGAATTGAGCACATATAGGCAGAAAGAAAAAGTGACGTCAATTCGGGAACCGAGTTAAATAACAATCAATGTAGACAATTGCAAGTTTTGTTAGAAAGTCATGATAAAGTTTTTTGGATATGCCAAGGAATTTGTCAAAAATTGAGTACAAAATCAAACTGTTGTATGAGGAGCCAATCCGCTCAAAACACTGCCGATTTATACTGAGGCAGGAACTTAAGAATGAAACCAGTGGCGGAAGAAGATGTGTCCGAGACCGCGTTTGTAATACCGAACAGTGCATACGCCTTTCTTCAAATGTCTTTTGGCATGAAAAACTCCGGTGCAATACTTGTTCGTATAACTAGGGATGTACTTTCAGATAAGTCTGGTGTTGAAGGCCACATTGACAACTTGATTGTGTTTTCCAGCAATTGAACGACGCACCTGAAAACCTTGGAAGAGCTTTTGAAAACGTTAAGTGAGATTTATCTTACTACTTGGTTTTCAAAGTGTATTTTTGGGGTTCCTTAGTTAAATATTTTGTACATAATGTTGAATATAACTGGATCGCCCAATCATAATAATCTGGCCACAATTGCACGTGCAAACCGGACGTAACGAAGAAAGAAGTGAAATCGTTTTGAAGGTTGTTCGGTTATTATCGAGATTATATCTCTTTCCTTGCTGTGGTTGCGGCACCGTTGACAAACTTGACAAGAAATAGATAGTCGAACTTTCTTGAGTGAGCTGACGATCAAGAGAAGAATTTAATACGTTACGAGAAGCTCTCTTGAAGTGGTCTAAATTAAATTTGCCCTATCACTAAAAATAATTTACTCTGTGTATGGAAGCTTCCAATAACGGGCCCGGAGCCGTGTTAATGCAAGAGTATGAGAAAAAACTTCACCTTGTAGCATACGCAAGTAAATATTTAACTAATGCAAAGACAAAGTACTCCACGCTTTAACAGGAGTGCTTAGCAATAATTTAAAGTCTGAAAAAATTTCGTCTTTCTTAGCTGGCAAAAAATATATTTTGCAAACAAACCACAAACCACAAACCATTCAATATCCCAGTACAAATTGTCACAAAAATAATTGCATACTTAAGTGATCTTTATATCTTCAAGAATATGACTTTTTCGTGAAGAATAACGTTACGGCTGACTGCTTTAATCGAACGATTGTATAAATTGTTTTTTTTGTAAAATGTTTTATTGAATTAAGTGTGTGCTGTTAAAATATTATTGTATAATAATTTTCTTTGTATGGGGGGGCGTATGTTGCACTTCATTTATAATTTTACTCTTAACTTTATGACTCAGTACTTGATTTTTATTAGTCTTTTACAGTAACTTTATTTATTTTATCTTTATATTAATACTTATCCTCCTGACTGGAAGGAAGCGACAGAGGTGCTAATACATAAGGTTAGCAATTACACCAACCTGCTTCTGGAGATGGATATTGCTTATCCAGTTGAAATTTTTTTAGAGATGTGACTTTAATTTAGAACTGCTTGCCAAGACCAAGAAACAGTACCGTAAAATGTATTTTTTGAGGACACAACAGAATGGCACGAATAGGATTTCAACGGAGACCATGTCGATCACAGTCATGGCGCTTTAACTTTCGACCAAGCTTTTTATCATGACGTAATCTTTTTCATTGTTAAGTAGTAATTGTGTAATTGGTCACTAACTCCACTTCTTTTATTCTGTCTGCAAGTTGCTCCTTTAAGCAATTAAAAGGATTTATTTTACTATTTTTATTCAAGGTATTTTATTTTATGTAATAAAGCATTCTGATATTTTGCGGAAATATTACGAATTTATCTTGAGTGTTTAAGAAACAATTGACTGGAATCATCAACAATTGTTAAACTGATTCGACATTACAAGTTACATAAGTTGTTTACTACTGCATCTTTTGGTTGCATTGCAACATCATAGACTGCTTTGTCATATTATAACTGAGTATAATAATTAATGTAAAAATTTTTGTCGGCCTAGTAGCTTCGGTCGCTATCTAGTAAAGTTGGCTGATTCATATAAGTAGCGTCAAATTTTTCTTTTATTCTATTTAACGTGTTTAAAATCGTGTTGTGTTACTGTCGCCAGTATAAATTTGTTTAAGTGCTTAAGTAGTCAAGGGTTAGTGATAACGCTTCAAAATTTAATTTATAGTAAAATGGAACTGTTTTAGCTTGTGTGAAGGAGGAACTACTAAGTGTAATATTAGCATCGGGCTACTAATTTCTTCTTGTAGTTAGTCAGTACGAAATTGTTGCAAGATAGTTCGCAATTTTTAGCGCTGTGAATTGCTTTGAAGTTTGATAAAGCTTGAAAGACTAGTTTTTGTAAATAGATTAAGTGTTTTTGTTTTTATAAATAGATTCTTTATAGTCTGAAACTGTGGTTTTTTTTATCTGTAGATAGAAGTTATAGAACAAAGCCAGAACTAGCTTTTTTAAAAACTTTAGTCTCGCAGCAAACTATTTCCAGAGCCGGCATAAATAGAAATAAACAAAGTTTTACTTCAGCACAGATATTTGGGTTAACTTTTCCAATTCCCAAGTAACGTTTTGACAGTGCCGTTGTATTGATTGCATGTTTATTGTCCCTTTATGTAGTTTGCTATAAACCAGATAATGATGTGTGGAATGTTTGTTAGTGTAAATTTGGGTATAAATTTGTGAATAATCACCGTATCAAAGGCCTTGTTCATCAATTGAGTGAGGTTTATAATTTAGTTTATTGATATAATAAACGTATTGGCTAATGTAAAGAATTAACCTATTGTCACAACCCTTAAGATAAAAATCGTATTGGGTTTCCTTCTCGATATTTTCAAAAATTTGCTTGTAAGCTAGTACTACTTACTGATTAATGTACTTAGATTGCAATGGATTCCAGTAAATCCTATGTGACATAAGCAAACAAAGGAGTTGTTAATATTGACACATCTTCCATTGATGCAATCTCCAACACATTGAATATAAGTTTCGAAGGAATCTTGTTTGCCTGAAATTACCATATCTTTTATTTTATTCAGAACAAGTTTAAAAACATGTTTCGATTTCAGCGGTAGCACAAATTGTGCAATAAAAATGCTAATAAATAATTTTACTTGAAATAAAGACATATTTTGCTGTATTTTATTAAAAAAAGTGAATATTACGACTGTGATACTACAATATTGTAAAAGTTTATACAAACACTAAGGCTACATTTTCATCTTAAATTGTTTCAAACTCTGAAGCGTGTGAAACGTTTCCCATGTCAATTTCTGCTTCATGGCAATTAGTATGCACCACCACTTTTATTAAAGCGTTGCGCAATGCGCATGGTTTACACAAAAATACTTATGTTTGCTACAGTTGTTTCCGGTATAGCCAGTGTTACATTTACAAAAAACTTGTGTCCTGCTATGATACATCTTCCAATATAGAGTGATTTAAACAATGTCAAGTTAGAAAGTACTCTAGCCTTGTAAAAATTTTTAGGATATAGTAGGTTATCAGTCATGCAGTGACTCAAATAACTGTTGCTTTCTCGCAGCCTGGGCCGTGACTGAATCTGCTATTGTTTTTAAACATGACTGACACAACGGAAGAGTACCTACCAGTTTCAATGTTCAGCGAGAGTCTTCTAATCGGCAAATGTCTTTTTTAACCCTATTCTCCTCAACGGCCGGGCTTCTGAAGCCCGGCCCTTGCAAAATCGTTTGTAATTAGTTCATCTTTTTAGATAAAATTCTGGAATTTCTTGACTTTTCCTAATTTGAATTGCTGAATAAGATGGTACTATTTTTAGGTGGCCCCAAACAAGGGTTAACGATTAAAATAAACGTTTTTTAGGAAATTTGTGAATTTTTGCTGGTTTTCGCAAGCAGAGCGTGGAATTTCAATTTCACGCTTTTATTAAGTGACATGAATTTTACCAATAATTGGCTTTGCGTGTCAAAGCGAATTACGTCGTTTCCCAACGTCAATATGCCTTAGGCGATGTAGAACTTATTTTATGTAAATCGCATTTTCTTTTTTTGAGCTTTTGGCGATTGCTTGGAAACATTTTACACATATACAATATTTTACATAAAACAATTGCTGTTGGGCTGCTTGAATATCAATCAAGCGGACAAAATTCAATCTTTACAATAAGCACTTTTATAAAACTTTCTTTTTATTATTTATTTGTGGGAAAAAAACTAAATTAACTAGTTCACATTTTAGCTCTTATGCTGACGCCTTCTCATAATTAAACAACACCTGACTTTTTACAATAACATTTCACGTTGCATTTGAAGTAACAGGCCGTTTTTATGTTGAAATTTTCCTAACAATGAAAAATCTGACGTATTTTTTATATACAAGTATACCTGTTTAAAAAAGCTTTGTGGAAAAATTTATAGCTTTTTCATGTGGGTTTTCGAAACAGAAAGCATAGAATAAAAACAAAACGTTTGATACGATTGAATTTCAATAAAACAGATGTTTCCAACTTATATAAATTTATGGCGGTTCTAAAGTCTGAGATTTACACAAATGATTTTTTCCTCCCAAAAAATTTTCAAGCCAAAGTTTAAAAAAGTGTCCTTACTTATTGCAAACTGTTTAATAAATTTATTTTGAAAGTTAAATAAAAACCTAAAAAAGTCCCATTCTGGAAATTTAAAAATAACTTTTTATGTAAACGTAAAGACCATTTTTGATCTTCATTTGCCTTTCGCCATAAATTTTATGTTGAACTTAATAAGTTATTTAAAAAAGTTTGGTATGATTCCTGGTCTAATATGATTGTCCTATTACATTTCGACGTCTTGTAGTTTTAAAACGACCCACTAATTCGAAACCTCTGAATAAAATCAACTTAGATATCTTAGTTACGGATGACCTGGGCTGTTTACAAAAATTTTTCCACGTAAAACCAGATGAAGCTTCGGGTACCAATTTTATGTGCATGTTGTATAAATTCATTAGGGCTCTAACCTCTTAGATTTACACAAATGACTTCTTTCCTCCCAAAAAATTTTCAAGTCAAATGGTCCTTACTTATTGTAAACTGTTTAACAAATTTATTGCAAAAATTAAATAAAAACCTAAAAAAGCTCCACTTTGGAAATTCAAAAAAAAGTTTTTTTGTAAACGTAATAACCATTTTTTGGTCTTCATTTGCCTTTCGCAATAAATTTTATGTTTGGACTCAAAATGTAACTTTTAAAAACGTTTGATATAACTCTTGATCTAATATAATTATCCTATTATATTTTGACGTCTTTGTAGTTTTAAAATGACCCACTAATTGAAAACCTCTGAATAAAATCAACTTAAATGTTTACTTACGCTTGACCTAGGCTGTTTAGAAGGGTTCTTCCACGTAAAAACAGATAAAACCCAGGCCACAGTTTTATGTGCACAGAGCTTATTATCCATGTCAGAGCTATTTCAAAATCTTGATTAAATCATTTTCTTTTTTCCTGCTTGCGTCAATTCCAATTTGGAAAATCTACGAAAGAGCGCTTCTAGTCGCGATTTGAAAGACAAAGAAGACTGTAGAGATCCAAAAAGTTATTAACAAATTTATCAACTTTATGTCCCGTAGGAGAAATTTGAGACGTTTACGTACGCTCGCAACGAGCTAATTGATGATTTTGACGCAAAAAGTCAACCGCGGATCAAGTCGTTCTGTTATCATAGAAATCATTGACGATTTTCTCAAGACTAAGAAAAATGCCAGTGCTATTTGTCAATCTGACACCTGCATATGACACTGTTATTTTATACAAACTTGATTTTAACTGCAAGTTTTCTGCTGGATAAGAACATGGTTTAAATGACTATGAAACTAGTTCAGAACAAAAGTTTTACTCTAACGGCGACAGTAAGCAAAACAGTCTCGGGTGTCAGAGAAACAGTGTTCCTCCAAAATCAATCACGACTGATTCTTTTTTAACATCTAGAAGTATAATCTGCGTTCCACAATCTTTAGATTAAAAATATTGTGAGCTAAAAGTTTACAATAATCAACATTCATCATTGCGTTTAATTTCGACTTATCTTGAGGTAAAACTAAATAAATCACCCAAGTTTCGTCACCACCGTTTGCATTGCGCAAAAATTTTTCTTTGTTTGTCCCGGCGCTGAAGTAACTTGCGGTTTTAGGGCGGGAGCTGGTGCCAAAACCAGTGGTGGATATTGGGTGAGGCGAATGAGGCAGTTACCTCGGACTCCTCCTTGAAAATATTGCATATAGTTTTATTTTGCTGTATATGCTTTTTTAGAGATCACCATTATTTTGTTAGAAAAAAAGCGAAATATGAGATCAAATCGAAGTGAAGACCTTTTTTTTAGAGATCACCATGAGTTTGGGAAAAATAAGGGAAATACGAGATCAAAGCCCTTTTTTTAGAGAACATCAATTTTTGCGAATTCTTGCTTCGCGGCCCTAATTTTGAATATCTGTCACTGGCCAAAACATCAGAAATAACGCTTCTATTTTTGTCTATTCAATAGCCGAGTACTGGATCTTGTTTGTTTTTGCACCGCACGTACTTGGTTTATATACAGTGTCTTGAATAATGCTTTGTGCGTAGTCACTGAATGCCTCCGTCCCTCTCCAAAGAACCACTTACCAGTTTTTACAGACATCCAGCCATCCGAGCTTTGACAACAACAAGCGATACTCTTTTTGCTAGAGATAGTACTTTAGACATGCTCTGCTAATTTTTCAAACCTGTGGCACACTTTGTAAGGTTTTAAAAATTTGCAGAGCATCTGGACCAGGTGAAGAGCTAAATTTTCACCGCTTTCCGTTACCTGAAGTTTCCTTTGGCTGCCATAGAAAGCCTAAAAATTTTAATCTGAACTCTAAAAATAAAGTGATGATCTTTTTTCATCTAAAGTTACCAATTTGCGCATATCAAGAACAATCCAGCCTGGGAGAAAATTGATCAAAAAAAAAGCTATCAATTTATTTGTAAAGAGTTTTTATGTTTACTAAATAAAATTTCATATGAAAAAAAGCGTTTAAAATTTAGTAAAGACCAAAAAAAGTCATGACATTTTACGATGAGATGTACTGTACAATGAATTTTTAAGTTTATTGATTGCTACTTTAAAAAAGCATAACTTTTTATCTATTCGAAAGATTATGTTTGCGGTTTTTCCACAGCTTACGAGTTACAAAGCATTGCTGTAGATCCTGACTATGGTTTTCGTCGGTTATCAAATGCCTACCGATAAACACGAAGGTCTAAAAGCTTGTTTACACTTGCTTTGCAAAGACTTGAACAATCTTGCCAAATTAGGTACCCTGCTGCCCAGTACATGAATCATAGATAGAACACAGAGTACTGTAGTAGTACATTTCGGCTGCATGCTTTTTATTACCAGCGCTTTGAGTGTACTAGGCTCGTTCGAAATAGTATTTTCAGAACAGTTTGAGTTATGCTTAAATGCCTGTGGACGGGTTTCGAACAACTGGCCTCAGCCGACTGGCGCAGTTTAACTAACCAGTCGGCTGCGTCTAGCTGGATTGCGCCCAATCGGTTGCGACCAGTTGACCCATTCTGCCTGCGAACCAAAGTTGCGTGTTTTCATTTGTGCATGGACAAATAGGGTCTCTTTACTTTCTCTCATTGCAAATGCGGCGTCATTGCACAAAACAGAGATAAAGTTGTATGGGAGTGTCATATGAATTAGACATTATAAGAAGCACAAATTTGGACAATTTTAGATAAAAAAAAAAACGGTTGTGGCTTGGTGCATCACTAACAGTACTTAATCCAGGCAATGCAATAGCAATTTGCAGTAAATAAATAAACCATGGGGGCCAGTCCTATTTATTTGCTTTACTTGAAGTGGATACTTTTAAATACTACAACAATTTCAGCATAGAATTCCCCTGTTTTATGTAAAGTTAAAAAAAGGCTTTTATAGCTTAACGTTTCCTTCTCCAAGTTATCTTGGAGAGGTCTTGTAGTGATTAGCATCTTTTGAAGGTAATCAATGTAATTTTCCAAAGTGTAAAACAAGAAAACGCACTTTTTAATTAAATATATTGGAACTAAAATGTGTTATTTTATCCCGTATTCTATCTGAAACTTTTCATATTGCAAAATAAAAAAACAAATTTACCTTTGTTGTGCAGATTTGTTTATTTTCTAATTTTGCTTTTAGGTTTTCATTTGTTAATTACTTTTTTGCCTTATCGCAACTTGTTTTCAAATGGTTATTTTATTTTAATTTTTTTGTTATTTTAAATTATGCAATAAAAGTAACTGCTTGACCAAGGCACCTTATGGTTATTTGTCCTATATTTAATCTCGATTATATGTTATGCAAATATTTGTAATAGTTTAGTGACAAAATAAAAAAATGTGAATTTCGAATCTCTGCAATTGCGGCACTGGAATTGTTTTGAAGTTTGGTGGAGTTGGAAGAAAAAATTTTTTAAATTTTGTAAATATATTTTTTATAATTAGAGACATTGGTTTCTGTCTGTCTGCGGAGAGAATTTTCTTAGGAGTCAATTCGAACTTAGTGGGAGCTAAGTGTATTAAAAACTTCAATCTCGCAGCAAATTATTTCTTGAGCTGGAATAAATAAAAAATGAACACATCTTTACTTTAGCATTGGTATTCGAGTTAGCTAGTTCATTTGGTCCTTTTGGATTCTCGAATAAGGCTACATCTTTATGCTAAACTTTTTCATTATGCAGTAGTGTCTCAAGATACGAAATTAATTCTTTCTGGAGTGGCTTTCATATCATGATTTTTTTGTATAATGACTGGGTTTTTACATGCAAATTGCCAAATTTCGTTCCAAGCCCTACGAAAACAACACATTAAATTTTATAATAAGGGTAAACCCAGAATAAAATAAGAGCCAAATACATTTGAATCATTCAATAACCTAACCGACATCCGAAAGCGAAGTAGCGGCAGAGGAAGAAGGGAAAATGGCAGGAAATATCAATACTTAAAAAATTTTTTTAGTTTCTTGTTTTCATCCGATTTGTCTTTCCTCTTTGTTTTTTAGATCACATTGACCTTACCTTGACTTACAAATAACCTGTTTAAGACGTAACAATCCAACGAAGCTTGTTTCTGATTACTTTTTGACAGGTTTCTGAAATGATTCAGGAAAATGTCATTATACTGCGCCAACGGGTGAGCAAGATCACAGTACTGACCATGATGGGAAAGATTTTGATCAATAGGAGAGCAGAATCTTATGGAGCGAGTTGTAAAAGTTTCTTCGCGCGGGAATTTTGGGCTTCGTTTTGTATATTTGATGATGATGATGATATTTTATTCATGCCTAGTAACATTATTAAGTATATACAGTACAATGTACAGTACTATGAAGCATGAAAAATTTGTATATTTCGTATTCTGAGCAATGTTTTGCAATATACAATAATATTTGCACAATGTAAAAAAAAATATTCGTATAACATTTCGTAAAATAAGTTTTTCGTATACAGAACCTCTCGTATCTAGAGGGACCACTGTACTTGCTTCAAAGTCTTAAGCGTGCGAGAAGTTCGCTATGTCAATTTCTGCTACATGGAAACTAGAATGCACTTCGTTCTGTCATGTCGAAAGTGTATGAGACATCTATATCGAAAGTGTCAACATCGATGTAGGTTTGCTTACTGGAAATGACAATCGACATATCCTATAACCTCTTGATGTAGTTAATTCTGAGGCAAGCCATTATGCCATAAAAATTCACGTAGGTTGGGTTATCAATTGCCCTTCGAAAACAGGCAGCCTTACGAGTTATTGTAAAGACTTCCTAATTAAAACCAACAATCGGCAAGCCCATCCAATGTGTACGCTTTGCTCGGACTTGATAGATAGTGTTCAAAATAAAAATAGCTTGTCACGTGATCAAGCCCGGTTTATAGACTTGGTGTCTGACTCGATTCGGTATTGTGACAACTCGCATTACGAGATTTCCTTGTCGTTGCGGAACAGACAGCTTCAACTGCCGTACAACCGCTTAGCCGCCGAAAGGAGGATACAATTTCTAAAACAAAGGTTTATAAAAAACGCAGAATTGTACAATAACTATAAGGTCTGCATGCAACGCATGATCACTTCCGGCTACGTTGAAAATGTTGAGTCAACAAAAAGGCAAGAGGGCAAAACTTGGTTTATCCCTCATCATGGCATGTACCACAAAGATAAACCTGGTAAAGTTAGAGTCGTGTTTGATTGCTCCCCCAAATTTAAGGGTATATGTCACGAATGGCTATATCAAGGCCCATACCTAAACAATAATTTGCTGGGCGTCCTTTTACGGTTTCGATGGAAGAGTATCGTTATTCAAGCTGATGTGGAAAGCATGTTCCATCAAATACAAATTCCCATTGAAGACCGGGATTTAATGCGTTTTCTCTGGTGCAAGGATGGAAATATTGAAAACGAGCAATCAAGGCCCGAACCAGTTTCGCCGTCACCCTCGCACAACACAAGCAATGCTCGAGCTCGAAATCGACAGGATTGAAAGTCAAAACCCAACAACAATTCGCCCAATCAAAATCCAAACAATGTCAAGTCGAAAATTGGTACGGAGAAATCGAAGCCCGTGTTCGCGCCGCCGCTTTCGTGGACGATTATTTCCGCTTTAAAATTGACGACTAACCATGCGACAAAATTAAACAACGACGATAAGACTGACAGTGCGAGCGTGTCAAACATAGAAAGTTCTCGAAGTCGAGGAAGTAGCGTAAGCAGCGGAAATAACGAAAACTGCCGGCGAAAAGATGACGATGAAGAAACGAAAGCAGCAACAAAGAGAAAAAAGGAAAACACCCGTCAACAACTATCCTTCCTGCGCGACACCGACGAATCATCAACCACGATCGAAAAATCGTCCGAAGATTATGACGTCAAGCAAACGTTTAGCGATCACTCGAATAAGCGAGAATACAAAACGAAACTCAACTATAATACAAAGAACAGCTCCAATTCCTACTTTAAGGACACTTACAGGATGTCAATGCATGACGCAACTCTACGTCATCGCAAAGTTCGAACTAAATGAAACCCGCAGAAGAACGAGAATTCAATAATGTACAAGCCTAAATCTAACCGGAAGGCAGCGGCGCATGCGCAATACGATCACATCAGCAGCACTGATGAAGCGATATGGGACTGCCCCAAGGTAATCATCAAGAAGCAAGGAGCGGACGAAGGCATGCAGACACTATTTGAAAAAACCCGGTAATTAGACGTTAAAATGGGGCCAAATCCGCAAAACATGGCACACTCTATCAACTGGACAGTCACCCCCAGCCTCACAGTGTTGCATCTTCACTGTTTACTAATACCTTTAAAGCTCTTGTCACAAAATTGAATGTTACAAAACCCGCCAAGCCAAAAACCCAGTTGATGATGCGTCACGGGGTCTCGCAATACAAGCGTTTAACTCACCAATAGTGCTGGCAATCTGGCCCTAAATTTTCATGACAGTCAAATTTGTTTTGGCCCAATCAACCAGTTTTAACGAAAGACGATGCTATTAACGATTCCGAAATAAAAAGAAATTGTGTGTCTTGCGTGGCCTCTATTTCATCTAGCCAACATATTTTAGACAAACTAGTAACCAAATATTCAAACTGGCAAAAATTGTTACGAGTGTGTGTCAGAACAATTTATTTTAAAAATTTGTTTTTTCGTTTGTTAAATAAAGGAGAAATGCTTCATAAGAAACCATTTATTATGAAATGCAATGTTTTGTTATTGCAGTTTATTATTTCTTGTCACTGTCTAATTACGTTCTTGGTTAAGCACAATATGTGTTGTTATGTGCTTAAATGGGGGAATGTAACTGCTATTCTTCCTCGTTAGGTGACGCCGGTCATCTTTAATTTAACTAACCATCGTTTGTTGCCTCTTCATTTATTATAATTACCTAGAGCGCTGTAATTTTTGTGCACAGTGACAGTTGATTATTTGATTTGCACTAAATGCATCAGATTTCCCTTAGTACCACTTTGGACGTCAACTAGATTACTTGAATCATTTTATTTGCGAGGTCAGTGGAATTTAGCTAGTTTAGATTTAGGAAGTATTTTATGTTTTAATGCGCTAGTTGCTTAGCTAGATTAGGGTTAGGAATGTGTTTGTACTTAGAGTGTATTTAAGTTATGTGTATTAATTATTTCTTTGTCATTCTATTTGAATAAGATTTAAACTGATGTCCTTTGTTTTAATAAGCTATAAATTTTGTTTTAAACGACGCCCATCATTTCTGGATCAAAATTAAATTCAAGACAAGATCTATTGGAGTCCGTTCGACATTCTAGCTTACAATTGGAAACAACAGAGGCAGTGTTAAAGAAATGGAAGAGTACTTTAAGAAACTGATGAACGAGGAAAATAACAGAGACCATAGGACTGAGGAAGCAGAAGTAGTTAACAAAGAGGTAAATTGCGTCAGTAGAGAAGAAGTGAAGAACGCACTAAGAAGGATAAAACAAGGTAAAGCGGTTGGGCCAGATGAGTTACAAGTAGAAGTTTAGAAGTGCATGGGAAAGATGAAGATAAAGTTCTTGACCAGACTCTTCAACAGACTATTAATGGGTGAACGGATGCCAGAAGATTGGAGAAGGAGTGTGCTTATCCCAATCTATAAAAACAAAAGAGACGCACAGTGCTGCGAAAACTACAGAGGAATAAAGCAAATGAGCCGCACAATAAAGATATAAGAAAGAATTATTGAAGCCAGGCTAAGGAATAGAGTAGAGATCAGCAAACATCAATAGGAATTTATGCCAGGAAAGGGAACCACCGATGCCATGTTTGCCTTTGATAAAAAAGTACAGGGAAGGTCAAAGAGAGCTACATTGTGTATTCGTGGACCTAGAGAAAGCTTACGACAGGGTTCCGCGGGAAGAGCTGTGGTACTGTATGAGAAAATCAGAAATAGTGGAAAAATATGTGCAACTTGTACAGGATATGTATGAGGGAAGCGAAACAGTGGTGAGGTGTGCAGTGGGAACTAAAGAAAGTTTCAAGGTTCAGGTTGGAATGCACCAGGGATTAGCGTTAAGTCCGTTCTTGTTTGCAGTGATAATGGACAGGCTAACAGATGAAGTAAGGAGAGAACAAGGAGAAGATTTTTGGATGTGGTGAAGGAGAATATGGGGGAAGTTGGTGCGAAGAAGACCGACGTTGAAAACAGGATGGTTTGGAGGAAGATAACACGCTTTGGCTACCCCTGATTGAAGGAAAAGGCCGAAAGAAGAAAAAGAAAAGGGCTCTAAACTAGTTAGTAATGAAAATCAATTTGAAAATATTAAAACAAAAATATCTAAAAAATGTGATTTCCATGAGAAAAAGCAAAAACATTTTTTGGGATCAGAGTCAAAAACACTTCTAAAAACGCCCATCTGAATCTACGTTTAAAATTTGCGGTTGACAAATCAAACTTTCCCATAATAACCATGTAGGCCTACCATAAGATCTGCGCTTATCATGTTGGTGAAAAGGTCCAACTTTGATAGGCGCAAACAAAGCAAATGATTCAGTTTTTGGACGTACACAGTAAACAATATCTTAGGAAATATTTCTTACCTAAAACTTCTCGGGTGCCTTCATTTTACCGTACATAGCAATACCCTTTGCAACAGTTACACAATGAGGAAGTTGCTGTGTACGTAAACGTCATCTTGTGCTTTATTTCCGTCAAATGATTTAGATGTTGCGTAGTGAAACCATTTTTTGTTTAATGATTGCGTTATCTTTTTTTTTTGTAGAGTGATTTAAAAAATGACAAGTAGGGAAGTAGCCTAGCCTTGTAAAATTTTTTACGATTCAAGTCCATCAGTCATGCAGTGGCTTAGATGACTGTTGCTTTCTCGCAGCCTGGGCCGTGAATGAGTCTGCTATTGTTTTTAAACATGACAGACCGAAACCAAATCTTTCAAAACTATCCATCCCGATGTTCAGTGATAGTGTGCTAATCGGCAAACGTCTTTTTCAGGACGGGAAAATGTCTAAAAAAATCTGCCCTTTTCAGGGAACATTGCCAACAAGTTCCAAAGACCCACAATTTTCCAGCTGAACATTGAGGGCCCATTGCGAGCAACATAAACATTCTTCATTATCTTGCTCTACAGCTTGAGACAATCCTACTTCAGGGGACCCATTGCATTAATGCAGAGAAGCTAGTACTTCAAAGCAATCAACTAGCTGGGTCTTCCTTAAGCGGAAGCATGCAACGTTTATCCACGAGCGACTACGGTATACGCTTTTCGATTAATTTCCACTGACATCGGGGATTGAGTAGTTGTGCGTGGACGTTGATGATTATAAAATAGTCATTGTCTACAAACCTTCATCAACGCGATTGCAATCTCCTAGTGTTTCCACACCCCTGTCTTCATGCTGGCAACTTCAACCGTAGTCACGTTGATTAAGGTTACGATAATAACAGCACGGACGGTAAATTCTAGGCTGGCTGGACAAGTATTAATAATCTGGCTCTACAATGCAATGCCAAGGATGCTGCCAGCTTTTACTTCGGCCGCTGGAACACTGGTACCAATCTAAATTTAGCTTTAGCTAGCATAGGTCCTAAAAGTTGCTTACCGGATAGACGTGTAATTGAAAAGTTCTCCAGGTCACAACATCGATCTTCGCTTATTACGCTACCAAGGTTTGCTCTGACAGTGCCAAGCATGCCTTTTAAGCTGTGGAACTTCCACTAGGCCATATGGAGTCATTGCATTGCTTTGAAGAATATATTTGAAAAGATTTCGTTGCCGCCTGATTTACTTGATGTGTATGTGGCTTACCAGGACTTTTGTAACGTCATCAAGAAAGCAGCCTAAAAAACTATTCCACGCGGTTATCGAAACAATCATATACCAGCTTGGGATGTAGAGTGTGAATTCCGTTTGTGCCGGTTGCGTAGAGTCTTTAAACAACATTGCCGGATTGGCATCCGCGCTTCTGAGCGGACGAACTATAGATGGAACGCGGCGTACTGCGAGAATACATCCAAGCTCCCTGTTTTTACATCCGGGACCAGTGCCAGGCTTGTTGGAATAAGCTTGCCTCGAACGGCTTTGGGTTAAGCTCAATCGCCTGCAGACTGGTGTTGCATGATTTAATTCGTTTATGCACTAACGGGGTCTCTTCTTCACCGAATTGCAAGTGCGGCGCCATTGAACAAACCGCAGATCATGTCCCAATAACGTGTCCCAAGTATCGGGCAACACATAAAAGACAAATTCTGACGGCTGTGCAAGACGAAACTCGATGCTGGCTTAACAGCATCATTGCCAGCATCTGATCCGGGCAGTAGAGTAGCCTGGGGTAATAAAAGATAGACCCTCGGCCTCAGTTCTATTTGTGTTTGGCCTGTAGCGGATGCCTTTTTAAACGATGACGACGAGTCATGCAGTGCTAATTTCAGCATAGACCAATTGCAACGGTGGCTCCAGGCCAGACCTCCCTTAAACCCTATAAAAGTTGCCCTCTTTATTACATAAAGTTGTTTAATTTAAGTAAACGTTTGTTTTTTGGTTTTTAATTGCATAGAAAATTGCTTTGATGGAGTTTACTCTGTTTTTTTTAATGTATTTACGTTTATTTTTTATGTCCACATAATTTTAAACAAAAAAGATTAGTAGTTATTCAACAATGCATTTTTTCTTCCGAAATAAAATGAATCTAACTGTTTTTCAAAAATTGTTTTATTTCAATTTTTATTCAATTTTTTAATATGATTCAGCCTGATGAAAAATTGTATAGCTCAATTATTAATCTAATTCATCACAATTTTACTAGTCATATACTTTAAACGAATTTATTTATGAATGGACCTCACTCTGTAATCGTCAAAATACTTTGTTTTTTAAATTGTACGCCTGGGTTTGACTTTAAGTCAACCAGTGCAAAATATTTGATCAAGTGGTAAATGCCTTGTCAGTAAAATTTGTGTGAAGAAGATGACTTTTGAAAAGAATTTTTTGGAAGCTGGAACATTAACCGGATTTATGTGTGCGGCGCCGTTATCCTAGTAGGGTCTAAGTTTTAACATACAAAAACGTTCCCTATCTAGTTACTTCCATTTCGAGTCTTGATGATACAATGAAGTCACAACAAATATTAAAATGAAGGAATGGAAAGTCTCCTCTGTGAAACGAAATTTTAGGGAAAAACGAAGAAAATTTATTTTTGCTTCAATGTGAAGAGAAATTAGGCAACTCGAGTCTAGTACCCTGTAATTAGCATGAAGTATGATATTAAATGCTGTAAAAAAATAGAAAATTATAATTAACACAATGCAAATACAATAAAAAAAAATCTGCATTTGCAGAAAAACAAATTATAAAACGAAAATTTTTTTTTGTAAAGTTTTATTGACCTAGTTGCGGTTTATGCTTAAACAAAGATCCAATTGTTCTTCCCAAGGGTACAATTCAAATCAACCAGACATATCGAGCATATCAAACTCTTTTTGTTTTTTCTCGTAAGTCCTAATCATTACTTTAATCTATTTCAAGAAAATTGTTTTAATATTGTTTTCATAGTTACCTTTAAGATTTTTTGCAAGAGACTCGACAATTTTGATGGAGTTTTGTTGTGTTTGAATTTCTGTGGTTAAAGTTGAAACCTGTTTTTAATATTACAAAGTTAAAATCTTTGTACTTGTTTAAACATTTTCACCGTCTTTTTTTAAGCTTGTTTAGACTCAAATTTAGTTAATATGAGGTTTGAGATATTAAAACATCAGGACCAACAACTCATTTTGGCCATTTACGTTAAAAGAGCTATTGCGAAATAGTGTGAAAAGTTACAAAAAGCTTTGAAATCTTTCGTTTTCAGGTTAAACGCATTTTAGTTATAATTTAAATATTTCTGACGGTTAATCCTTGGAAGAAATTTAAATCTTTATTTTGATAACGACATTAAGCAATACCAGATGCTGTAATACTAAATATATACTGAGTACAGTTATTTAAAAAAAACAAAAATTAACTTGTACATGCAAAAATAGTAAAATTAAATAACAATATAACATGTAATAAAACTGAAAATAGCCTAACAAGAAAGAAAAGTAAACAATCAAAGCAAGTATTAAGCTTAAAACGCGTTGAAGAAACAACAAAACTATCCAAATAACAAAATAAAACTAATATACAAGAATTAAAACTGGAAGCTTTTTAATGTTAATTTTTGCAACTTTTTAGCTGATATTTTAAGCAATTAAACTTTAAATGTGCTTATTCTTTTAGTTTCATTCTATGCAAAACAATTTACAGTAGATTTAACCACTTCTTTAAAATTCAAGCGACCGGCAGAAAACTGCTAAAACAATAGTTCACTGAAGTTTCAGTGGGTGTAATAGTGTTAATTAATGTATTAACAAAAAGAAATTGTGGGTTGCTTGTAGATAAAACTTGGTTTTTGTCAGTTCTCCAGTGGGTTGAATGACCATATGATGTTGCACTGCTAGTGCTGTCACATTCGGATGGTTACGACACGCCTCCGCGATTTAAATTTTCAAACAGCTGTTTGTATTCATTTGAAAGTGTATGTGAATTGAAGAGGAATTATCAACTGCAATGAGGAACTCTTTGCGGAAAGAGCAGTTGCGGCAACAAGATATGGTTCTGCCAACATACCCACTCACATAGTATGTTTCATCGAAATCAGCACATGATATATCATCCAAAAAAACACCAGTGAGTACATCATCAAGCCAAGATACATCACTTTCTTTAGCTCCATTATCAACACTTGTTTTGAACAAAAAAAGGACATCGAATTTTTTAAGACAAGAACAGATAAAAGAGCATGCTGCAGCATTAAAATAATACACATATTTTTTTCTGATTGCATCAGTTGTTTTAAGGGAACGAAATAATTGTAACCTATTATTTGGGGATACCAGCCAAGAAACTGAAGGCATGCTAGATTGTAATAAACCTTCTACAACTACTTCATTAGAAATATGACTTGTGAGCAAAGATATAGCTAATTTAAGTGCTGATTTTTGATTAGACAAAACTAGGCATGTCTGCTAAAGCTTTACACCAAGCAAGAACGTTAGACACTTCAGTTATTGTCTGCAAAAAAACCACATGAAAGAAAATGCATATATTGATCTTTTCGTGTCAAGTTAGAAAAAAGAAAAGCTTTGATTTGCAACTCACTTGAAATTATTACAGATACTGCAAGTTTAGAGTAGGCAATTTTCCCACTGTTTTATGTTAAATCAAAAAATCTTTCACCTTTGATCTATTAATTAAACACATAATTTTTTAAAAATTATTTTATAACTATTGTAGTTTATTTAAAAAATAATTCGCCACTTGAGTAATCTACCCACACTTGATTAAACATTAAATCTAATAAAAAATATTAAAGTCTTGTTCACCATTTTTCGGTACTATCCTCGCAGACTTTAGGAATTCTCCAAAATTTAGAAATTTCTAAAACAAGCACGGCAAATAGTGAATGAGAACCATATATCCTATAAAATGTTTTTTGCTTTGATCAAAATGCTGTTTAGGAAGTCTAGATTTTAAATTTTTTATCATTTTGCTAACTGCTTAAACAACTTATGTTACTAAATTTTCATATTAGAAAACTTTTTATAATATATCTTCTAATTAAAAACTTCAACTATTTCTAAAATTAATTTTTGACTATAATACTTTAATTTTAAAAACAACTGGTTTATGGAAAAAATATTAGATTATGTATCCCGGTCACTTAAAATTACTTAATTTCATTATTTTTTATTGCCTGATAAATTTTCATCATTAAGTTTTTTTGTTCTAATTAAACTGCTCCATGTTTATAATTTTAATTTGGTAATTTGGGTAAATGCCAAGTAAACTTTTTTCTCTAACTTTTTAATTAAATATTGACAATAATTATTAAGTACAAAAATTCTTAATTTTGAAAACAAATTTTAGTCTTTATCCATCAATGAATATTATACAAAATTTTTTTATTCATTAACATAAAACTTCGCAACAGTTTTGATTTGAAAACTAACTCTTTTAGCGTAAACCAAAAACTGGATCCAAAACAAAATTGTACATCTCGATATCTAAAGTTCTTATATGAAATTACTAAAAAATCCAATAAATTTTTAATCAAACCAGTTCTTTTAACAAAATCGCTTGAAAAAAAATTAGGATTCTTTTTAATTAAATAATTAACTGTGGACTGTTTTCAGAGAAATGAACAGACCTAATATTTCTACAAAAATATTAAATTTTTTCGCAACGTGTTCAAGTGGTTAGAGCGCCATAATCGATTCGGTCTCGATGCAAAATCTACTCGCGCCATTCTGTTGTGCCATTGGAAAGGACACTTTACCGCACTTTTTTTTGCTTGGTGGTCTTGGCAAGTAGTTCTAAATTAAAGTCATATCTCTAATAAATTTTAATCGGATGTAATAACTTGGCATTTCCGGAAACAGGTTGCGGTAATTGCTTTCCATATATATTAGCGCCTCCATCGCTTTTCTGCAAGTCAGCAAGATAAATATAGAAAAAAATCAAATAAAAAAACTGAATAATATGTTTCTGTAAAAAAATTCAAATATGATGCAAAAGTAAAGTAAAGTATTGCACAAGCTTTTAGTAATATAGTAATATCGACTTATTATACAGTATAAATTTGTTTATTTTATTGAAAAGTCACCTTGATTTATTGATAAAAGTATGAAATTATTTATATTTTCATAACAGTCGGTTTTTGTAGCTGAGATTGTAAAAACATTAAAAACAAACGCATACCCTAAGTCACAGCAAACGATATATAAAAAATTTACAAGACAAAACAAAAATAAATAAATAAATAAAAAAATGTCACATATTTTTCTTAATGTTACTTTAAACCTTGTAAATCTACAGTATAGTCGATTTTCAGTCTTTTACTGTAATTTAAGGCTTTCTATGTTGATGTACTATTTTTCTTTGTTAAGTAGAAATCCCATAATCGATACAACAATCTTCACTTAATTAAATTTATTTCATTATTTGCAAATTGTCTTATAAATGTATAATAATTATTTGTTTTGCCGTTTTTAATTGAAAGCGCATGGCAAGTAGTTTAAGAGTGCAGCGACTAATTGGATTGCCCAAATATAATTTCATATTTTCACACAAAATAAAACTTTAGTTATTATCGGAGTTATAAAATTTTGTTTAAAACGTTGAATTTTTACTTTCACATAATCTATTTTATGAATTTCATAAATTTCACATTATGCCGTTCCATATTGTATGACTATGTGATAATACGCCCACTTGCACACAGCGATGTCGCTTGGTCACTAATCGTAATATGTAGTTTCTCTCCGGCCGACATCGATTAGATAAGTCAACTTCTGTTATGATTATGCTGTATTAAATTGTCTCTATTATTGTAATTGTTAGTTTTAATTTTGTTTTGTTTTTATTTCTATTTGAATAACTGAATAAATGCACTGTAAATAGAATCAAGTTAGTGGTTAAATTGCTGGGTATGAGCTGCAGCAATTAAAATCGGACTGAAGGAACTTAACCACTATATGTGACCTCTGAACAGTCTAGCATCTGTTTTGCGAAAACTTTTAAGAATCGCTAAAAGGAATTTTTTCAGTTAATGCGAGACTTCAAATGGCGTAATCCGTTCACTGTTGTGTTTTCTGATTGGTTGTTATGTGGCATCGTATACTGTTTAACCGATTGTAAACTTAGTGTACTGGTTATTTGGAGAAGTCTACCACAATCTTATAACTTTCATTGTATTTCATCGCAAGGCTCGATTTATACATAGCTCATATTTTGTTTCTAATTTATTCCAGTTCAGTCATTCTAGACAAAAATTGCTTGAAAATTGTTTGTGTTTTTGTGCTTGTGTGGCTACGTGTAAGCTGTCAAGGGTTACTTTGACGTTTGGGAATATCAATTTTACGTATATAGAAATAAAATTGTTTTATTTACGTGACGGACGAACTGTTAAGTTTGATATTAGCCATTGGGATGCTACTTCATTTTTGACCACATTTGTAGTTTTTGGCGCTCTAAATCTTTTCAACGTTTAATGAAGCTTAGTAGTCAAGTTTTACGTAAATCGATTAAGTTTATATAAATTTTGTAAATAATATATTCTTTATCGTTAAAAACTATGTTTTTTTATCTGTGGAGAGAAGATTGTTAAAGAATTCATTTGAACTTAGCTAAAACCTACAGTTTAAAAAACTGCAGTCTCGCGGCAAACTATTTGTTGAGCCGGTATAAATAAAGGAAACACAGCTTTGCTTTAGCGAAGGTATTGTGTTACCTAGTTCAACTGATCCTTTTAGATTTCCTGTAAAAGTTTTGAAAAAGAATTATGCTGACTTTACTGCAGCAGAATAGTAACATTTTCAGATAAACAGATAGAAAATTTTTCAAAAAACTCTGAATATGTAGGCCATTTACAAGCTTTTGACTACAAAAACTGAAACAATTAATATGAATTATAAATATGCCGTCAGCTTTTCCATAACACTTACAAATTCAACTTCAGTTAAGTTTAATTACCAGGTTTCAGGAAATATAAAAATGAAATAAATCAAAAATAAAAAAAATTGTTCGTATTTTTTGGGGATAAGCAACACCATTTACACAATTTTTAAAATTGTATTTTAAAAATTGTATTTTAATACCTCATACGCTTCAGTTGATTTATTATTAAATTTAATTTATTTGCTTTTACTCATGATACTTATAATAACCTCTCAAGGCAGTACGAAAGTAAAATGCCATTAAAAAAATTAAAAAAAGAAGCAAACGGACATATGTATAGGGTATAATGTATGGTCAAATATATATTCAATATGTCAAATCAGATTATTTGCTTGTTGATTCTTTAATTTTTTAATACGATAGTTTAAAAAAAACACAAATCTGTTCGATGCAAGTGTAACTTTGGTTTATTCAGTTGCGTAACTTTGTATACAAAACTTACTTGTAAAAATATTAAAATATTACAAATTATCAAAACTAGAATGAATCCAACAATAGTTGTAGATAACAGTTTATTGAAACGAGACTTTTGGTTTTCACCTAAAAAATACAAAAAAACAAAATGCAAAAAAATTTTTAAAAAAATACAAAATACAAAAAAATTTTTCGTAGTATACTGTATATGCAAAGTTAAGACTTAGCCTAATCAAAAAATTAAGGAATTGAAATAGTATTAGTTACAATTAAATAAATGCCACTTAAATGAGTGGACTACAATTATTCGATAACATAATTCTCAACTTTTACTTAAAAAAACATAGACCATTTTCTACCTGTTTCATAGTTTTTGACAAAATTTCGATGTTATTTTTAAGTTAAATAGTTTAATCTAAGTCTAAATCAATATTGAGTATACATAAATTTTTTTTTAAATAACATTTTCAATAATTTAAGCGTATGAAACGCATTTTGAGGAAGCATAGGTTTAAGAGTTTTTTTACTTTTAGTTGAATTGGATTGATCTTCAATCGCATTAGAGTAAATGTGCTCGGTGGAATGTACATTTGAAACCGCTTTTGTTGTCATTCTTTATGTACTGTAGTTTATATATTAGCATATAAGCAGCAAATAAATCTGTTCAACGGTAAAAAACAATTTTAATATATTTTTTGGTTGTTTTCGCTTGGCGTATTTTTGATTTTACTTAAATTTACAACTACAAAGCTATGGTTTAGTAAAGCAATGAGAAAACTCTAATCTGAAATTAAATTTTGATATTTAATCAGGATTTGTTTGCTTCAAGATTCTTGATTCTAAAAGTTTTTAAATTTTTATTTATTCAAACTGACTAGATTTGAATATAAATGTTTTTTAACAATCATCAATAATTTAAAAAAATTTCAGTACATTGTCTTCGCAATATCCCTGACATCGAATTGCATTCCCTTGCTTGTGTATTTTGGTCAATTTCTAAAGTCAATGAAATAAAATTAAAATATTTTATCACACCAGAACGAAAACTTTATATTTCACAATTAAAGTCTTTTTTTGTTTCATGATAAAAATAAAAGATCAAAACAACCTATGATATTGGAAATTAAGAAGGAGCATTAAACAAAAACCTGGCAAAGTAATCAAATCAGGAAATTAAAATTATTTCGAATATCTGCCATGATATTTTATATTTTAAATGTTTTTTTCCATTGATAACTAGCTTTTCAATAAAAAATATAGAAAACAATTTAAAACTTCAATAAAAATCAAATTGTCCTATACACGTATTGTCTTCTTTTTTTCATATCCCACATGCGGTACTCTAATCATTCATTAACATTTTTATTTTTATTCCACCATAAAAAAAAATTTAAAAAGCACAAAAATATATAAGCAAGAGACCAGCGGTACAGAGAAAGAATAAACTAGCAAAACGTTTTGACTTGCAATCTAATAAAGAAACAGGTTTAGAGAGAAAATATGTTGCAACATCTTTAAAACAAACGGATAAAAAGATATACATACAATAAATTGTCGGTTAATACATTTTCTTTTTGCTTTTGCTTTTTATTAGCTATTTTCAAATTCTCTACTACAAATCACTTGTTTAAATATTTTCTTTTTGCTTTTGATACCCTATTTTGCGCTAATTATTTAAATATCAAGTTAAGATTTATGGCAAACTTTTAAACAAAATTTTGCTTCAATTTAGTTATTTAATGTAAAACAAAAAAAATTATAAAATAAAAATATATATTTAAAAAAGATATTTAATTCAAAAGTTTAAATATTTTCTTTTTGCTTTTGATACCCTATTTTGCGACAATTATTTAAATATCAAGTTAAGATTTATGGCAAATTTTTAAACAAAATTTGGCTTCAATTTAGTCATTTAATGTAAAACAAAAAAAATTATAAGATAAAAATATATATTTAAAAGAGATATTTAATTCAAAGACTCAAAAAAGATATATTCAAAAAAGATATTCGAAAAGATATATTTAATACAGTTTAAAAAAATTTGCTTTGTTTCTAGACTTTTACTTATATTACTTCAACAAAAGTCCTGCACTCTTTTTTTATCGTACAGTTGCTGCGATTAACTGCACCTGTTACTGATTATATCTGAGCGCTTCTTAGTCTCAATCTGACTTATAATCTTTATGGTTTTGATTGACAAAGCAGAGGTTTGATGGATGATTTCATCGGCATGTGATGAGATTCAAGTAAGCATTAAAAATTAATATCATTGAGTAGCAGTACCGCTGAATTAAGTTTTGAACTTGGAACAGTAGAAAAAGGAAAATGCATTTCTATTTAATGCAGCTTATGCTAGTGGTAAAAATTATAAATCCTTGGTTTAAGCGTTGTCGCTCTTAATTATAGTTGGGTACGTCTGAATTCAATTTCCGGGAAGAATTAATTTTACATAGTGTTGCTAACTGTTTGCCAACACTGTGATAACATTGTTTAGGCGTTAACGAGCATTGTTCAGGCACAATGTATTAAACTAGTAGGCAAATAGACGTATAAAGCAAGAACAACAAATATTGTGTTTATGGTTGTTAAAGTTTCCCACGCTGAAGCTGTAGACGTGATTGAACCCACGTACATTTCTGTCTTGTACGTAAGAAAAATTTATTTAAAATTTAATATTATATTTTTCCTGTTTGATATTTGACATTTAGAGTAGTGGTTGTTCAAACTTATATTTTAATTGTCGTTTTTTTGCCTGAAATAATAAAGCTTGAATGTATCATCAACATTTTTTAAACTCATAAAAACGGCAAATATTTATTTAATTTTTAAATTTCTGTAAGCTTAACTACCTGAAAAAACGCTTTTTTTAGTCTAATTTAAAAACACTATTTAAAAAAATAATGTACGGCCTCCACGTAATTAAACTATTCAAACCGTTTCTCTGTTTTATTTAACTCATATTTGACACGGTTAGTTTAACGTAAAAAAATTTACTAAAGCAATGTTTTCACTTGAATTTAATGTATGTTGCTTGGATGAGTATTAAATTTTCTGAGGTATTTTCTGAAAGTTTGGCTTAAGTTTATTTGCCCAAAAACTGTTCATTTTTTACAATTACGTTTGGATCACAATTAGATTTTTCGTAGTATATAAGCAGTTTTATATTAATCATACTAAAAAAAAAAGTATGTAGTAATTGCATTGAATGTTGATAAAATATTTTTTACGCCATTGACTAGTAAAGTTTAAACTACCGAAACCCTTTATATTAATAAATACAAAAATATTAGCAATAAAAAACATTTTAGTTTAGGAGTACACCAACCAAGATTGCTCAGCAATAGCTGATGTAACATTGTGCGACAAATTTTACACAATTTTTGGGAACCTTAAGAAATACGCAAAAACCGCACATTGAAATTCTCGGTAAAGTCATGAAAAGTGGTGCTTAAAGAAGAATAAAGGATTTACGATTAACAATCGGATAATTGCATTTTTATTTTTCAATAAAAGGCAACAAAGTTGTGCGCATTGCTTTTATAAAAGTGGTCAAGCCGTACGTACAGTTGTGGTAAAAAGAAAAAAAACTAGACTGTCCTCAAATCTTTTTTTTACTTAGCAGGGGAATAGAAAGTTTATAAGATATTGAACTGCTGGAAATTTATAGGCAACTTCCGCCCAACAATAAAAAAACAAGGCCCGACTTCTTTTTTAATTATGTTGAAAACTGTAAGTTTTGCCATGAAGACTTCATAGCAGCTGATTTAAAAACAGCCGCTAGATCTACTGGGTTATACGAAATAGATTATTGTGATAATGCTAAATAACCAAAACAATGAGCACCGAGAAGTACATCTGGCTCGAGTGAACGAGTGACAAAAAAGCAACAAATTTTGACTTGCACTAATAAGCAACCACTCTAAAACAGGTTTTGCTCTCTGTGAACGTAACCTGTTTAGAAATTTGTTTGAGTGTGACGTTTTATTGCATCTATTGGGGTTTTTTATATATCAAAAATTATTGAAGCTGGTGTAATGCATAACTATTTGTGTTTCTACGTTTATTGTTATGACCTAAGAACAACTATTTGTTTACATATATATGCTCAAAGCGATAAAAAATGAAATAAATAGGAAACATTTTTTATGTTTAATTAATGTTGTTTTGGAAATTGAAATTCTTAATCTGTTATTTTTTAAAGCTAAATTAGTTTTTTTTACAAAAAAAATTCTGCTCAAAAATAATAGTGTTTTAAATAACAATGCAAAAATACAGTAGGTAAATTTTTTTTTATTTTTGTATCTAAAATACGTAGACTTTATCAGCAAATAATCTTAAAATAGAGATTTAATGAGCTTGGCAAAGCAAAAAAAGTTTGCGTATGAGAACCCGGTCATTAATGAGTTAAATAGCTAAAATTAGATTCAAGTCCCAGAAGTTAAAATATCTGATGATTTGGCAGTTTCATTCCAATATCGGCAATTTTTCAAAAAAACTTTTTTTGTAAACATTTAAAGGACTTCTTTTGCAGGACAACACTATCAAGGATAGTTTTTTATTATTGTTATTTTGTGTTCTTTGTATGCAAACATGTAAAATTTCAATTCGACTTTAGTTACAATCTTTGATAGATTTGCAAGTTGCCATAATTTGCTGCAATAAGCTTCTGAATTCTTCTGAGCTATCTTTAGTGACCTCGCTCTTTGGAAGCCATTTTGCAAACTAAGATCGTGATTTTCAAGCAATCATTGTCTGATTTCAGTAAACACAATTCCTCTTATGAGTGCATCTCAAATTGCTTTTAATTTATAAATTTTTGCTGTGACTTCTAAAAAGTTACAAACTAAACTATTAATAGTAAGTCGCTTTTTGCAATCAAGGAGCGGCAAATATAATGTTTCAAAAATGCATCGGCAACATTTAGTAATAAAAACAAAATTATTATTTGCATTACTTTTTTCTTGAAATGAGAGAACACGGATTAGAAAGAATTATAAAAAAATTTGTAAAAATATCCATTTTAAAATATGAATTACACTAGATTAAAAATAGAGGTCCAAAGTTGTGATTAAAAAAAATTGTTTTTTAGTAACATTATTATAAAGAAAGATTGATAAAAATTACCAGCCCAAGTTTTCATTTAAGGTCGCAAGTTGTACACCTTTGGCTTAGAATAACACTTCCGTGTTTATTCAGACCTGTTTAGAGACTTACAAAAAAAGCTGCTTGATGACTTTTACGGTTAAAAAAATTTTTTTCAACAAACTTTTTGTAAATAATTTACAAAATAAATGCAATGTACATTTGTGTTTAATTTGCTTTATTTGTCTTTAGTTACAATTGAAAGTAAACATTAAACATTCAATAATTTTATGGATTTGGTGATTTTTTCAAAGTTTGGTTTTTGTGTAGTCTTCTAATTTATTGTTAAAATTCTGATTCGTAACATAACCCATAAAGTTATACATGAAACATATACAGCTTGCTACATATTTTACTAATATCCACGTAACTATTATAAACTGAATCTTACCATTGACCTAGTTAGTTGTATGCTGTTTTTGGCTACAAGCCTGCAATCATCTGTCAGATTTTGCCATCCAAAAATCGAACCGCAAATTTATATAACAACTTTACTAATTGGGTGATAAGTATAAAATAGTAAATATACACTAGGATTAGAAATTAATTATTTATAATTAGTATAACTAACCTAATATCAGATAAAAAAAATGCTCCCTACCATTATAAGCTAATTTCGTTGCTCATTGATATAACTATTTGTGTTATTTGTGCGTATTAGTAAAAAAATAAATTATCTTATCTTATCTTTGAGATACAATAACTTGAAGACTATGGTAGAACCTCTACTTCCAAAATAAAAAATTTCTACCGGACAGCAATAGCTTGATATCTCCAGAAGCAGGTCGGGGTAATTGCTTTTCTTATGGATGACGCTTCCGTCGCTTTCGTGCGAATCAAAAATATAAATAAAGACACGACATGAAAAAATAAAAACCGAAATAAATATTTTAGAAATACTGCACACCACATATCATATACTGTAATAGAATAAATATTATGTGATAGATCAGAGGCGGGGAACCTGATTGCACTGGCAGGCTGGACTTCAAAATCAAAAAATTAGGTTCGGGTTGCATTAAAGTTTTGTTGATTTAAAAAAAGTTAGTTTTTCAAACGATAAACCTTCTTCAACTGGTTTTGTTTAGCTTTCATCTTTATTATGTCCAGATCTTTTATATCTTCATTAGCATTAAACAACTGCTTATCTTGTAATTTTGAGCTTAAAAAAATTTTTTTCTCTTGGATTGTATAGTTAATTCCAAAAATTTATTTAACTTTTACACCGAATTTGAAGAAAAGACCAAAAAACAAAACGCGGTACACCGGCTTTTCAACCACACACGGGCCGCATTAAAACATCTTGCGCGCAACATTTGGCCTGCGGGCTGCAGGTTCCCCAGCTCTGTAATAGAGTAATGTAGTAATGTAAATACCAATTCACTTTATAAGCAACAAAAAGGCAAATTGTTTACACAAACTATTAGCAGTACAGGAAGGGTAATTTTGGTTATTAGTTTATCAGCCTATTCAATACACAATGTAATTTCTGTTTACCTCTTTTTTTCTTTTATAATAATGTTTTTGCTTATATTTTTACTTTCTTATCAAACTTATTGTATTAATTCAAGCAATGTTAAGCATAAAAAATTCATTTTACCTTGTCTTTATGTTTTAATTTTTACGAAGAAAATATTTATAGTTACCTTAAAACAAACTCTTCTTCTCCTTTCGGCCTTTCCCTTTAGTCAGGGGTGGCCACAGCGTATCATCATTCTCCACATCTTTCTGTCTTCAATGTCCGTCTCCTTCGCACCAACTTTCTCCATATCTTCTTTTACAACATCTAAAAATCTTCTCTTTGGTCTCCCTTTTTTCCTCTTTCCTGGTAACTCCATTTCCATCATCTTTCTTCCTACATACTCTTGGTCTCTCCTCATGACATGTCCATACCACCTCAGCCAGCCTTCCCTCATCTTCATTCCTAACCGTTCTACCTTAACAGTACTCCTGATGTGCTCGTTTCTAATCTTTTCTTTTCTCATCACTCCCATAGCAAACCTCAGCATTTTTATCTCTGTGACTTCCATCTCTTCTACTTGTTTCTTTGTGACTGCTACTGTCTCAAGTCCATACACCATTGCTGGTCTTACCACTGAACTGTACACTTTTCCTTTTACTCTAACTGGTAACATCTTGTCGCAGATTACTCCTGATACTCTTCTCCATCCGTTCCATCCTGACTGTACTCTCTTCTTTACCTCCCTCTCACAACCACCACTTTCTTGCACCGTTAATCCCAAATACTTAAATTCCCTTACTCTCGGCACTTTTGCATCCTCCATCTTTACTGTTTCGTCGTCATTTCCTCCATTTATGCACAAATATTTGGTCTTCGACCTACTTACTTTCATTCCTGTTCTTTCCAATGCATACTTTCAGGATTGTAACCTCTGTTTTTTTCTTCCTAATCTCTTCACAAATCACAATATCATCAGCAAACAGCATCGTCCATGGTGGTTCTTTGCTTACTTCATCCGTTAGCCTGTCCATTATCACTGCAAACAGGAATGGACTTAATGCTGATCCCTGGTGCATTCCAACCTTAACCTTGAAACTTTCTGTAGTTCCTACTGCACACCTCACTACTGTTTTGCTTCCCTCATACATATCCTGTACTAGTTGCACATACTTTTCCACTATTCCGGATTTTCTCATGCAGTACCACAGCTCTTCCCGTGCAACCCTGTCGTAAGCTTTCTCTAGGTCCACAAATACACAATGTAGCTCTCTTTGACCTTTCCTGTATTTTTCCATCAACATTCTTAGAGCAAACATGGCATCGGTGGTTCCCTTTCCTGGCATAAATCCATATTGCTGTTTGCTGATATCCACTCTATCTCTTAACCTGCTTTCAATAATTCTTTCCTATACCTTCATTGTGTGGCTCATTAGCTTTATTCCTCTGTAGTTTCCACAGCACTGTGCGTCCCCTTTGTTTTTATAGATTAAGATAAGCAGACTCCTTCTCCATTCTTCTGGCATCCGTTCACCCATTAATAGTCTGTTGAAGATTCTGGTCAAAAACTTTATCCCCATCTCCCCCATGCAGTTCCAAACTTCTACTGGCAATTCATCTGGTCCAAACACTTTACCATTTTTCATCCTTTTTACTGCGTTCTTTACTTCTTCTCTACTGACACAATTTACCTCTTCATTAACCACTTCTGGTTCCTCTGTCCTAGGTTCTCTGTCATTTTCCTCGTTCATGAGTTTCTCAAAGTACTCTTTCCATCTCTTTAACACTGCCTCTGAATTTACCATAACATTACCGTTTTCATCCTTTATAACCCTCACGTGCTGTACATCTTTCCCTGTTCTGTTTCTCTGCCTAGCCAATTTGTACAACTCTTTTTCACCTTTTTTTGTTTCCAATCTAGCATGCAAATCATCATACGCACGTCCCTTTGCCATTGCAACTGCCTTCTTTGCCTTATTATTCTTTTCTTTGTATATCTTTTTAGTATTTTCATCTCTTATTTTGTCCCATGCTTTCTTTGCCTCTTTCTTTTCTTTTATGCTTTTTTGAACTTCATCATTCCACCACCATGTCTCCCTGTCTCCTTTTCGTTTCCCAAATTTCATTCCCAGTACAGTTTCAGCTGTTTTTCTTAGCATTTCTGCCGTTTTGTCCCACTCATCAGGTAACCCATCCTTGCCTCCCAAAATCCTGGTCACCTCTTGTCTAAACGCTTTTTGACAGCTTGTCTCTTTCAGTTTCCACCATCGTATCTTTGGCTTTACTTTCTCTGCTTTTTTCTTTTTCACCATAAGAGCCATTTTGCATACCACCATACGGTGCTGCTTTGCGACACATTCATTCAATATTACCTTACAATCGCACATTTTCTTCAGGTTCCTCCTTTTGCACATCACATAATTTATTTGGGTACTTTTTCCTCCACTCTTATATGTCAGCCTGTGTTCATCTTTCTTCTTGAAATAAGTATTGACAATCGCCAAATCCATCCTTTTCCCAAAACCCACAACCATTGATCCTTTCTTATTTCTTGTTCCAGCACCGTACCTCCCCATTATTTCCTCATCCCCTATGTTTCCTTCGCCCACATGTCCATTAAGGTCTGCACCTAGAACTATCCTCTCTTCTTTTAATATACTTTCTATCAATCCATCCAGGTCTTTCCAAAAATGATTTTTCTCCTCCATGCTGTTGTTAACCTGTGGAGCATATGCGCTTACTATATTTAGGATGGACCCATTTACCTCCAGCTTCATGGCCATCAGTCTGTACGACACCCTTTTTACCTTCAGAACACTTTCAGCCAGCTCCTCCCTCACCATTATCCCTATCCTATTTTATCTTCCATCAGCTCCGTTGTAAAATATTTTACATCCACCGCCAATGTTCCTTGCTTTACTCCCTTTTCACTTAGTTTCTTGTAGGTACAATATGTCTACATTCCTTTGCTCCATCATATCTGCCAGCTCTCTTCCCCTTCCAGTCATCGTTCCAATACTTAAGGTACCCACACTTATGAGTGAGCATCTTCCTTTCCATGCTTCTCGCTGCTTTTGTACTCGCTTTCCTCCTCTCTTTCTGCTCTTATTTTTACTTTGTTTAGCAGTAGCATAATTTCCGCAGGTGCCCTGCTGTGCGACACCTGAGGCGGTCGTTGGTAACCCGGGCCGCGACCGATCCGGTATGGATTAACAATGATTACGCATTTGTATAAATCTGGCAAAAAAGTTTTACGCGGGATGCCCTTCCTGCCGCAACCCTCCCCATTTATCCGGGCTTGGGACCGGCATCAAGAGACACAGAAAATGTGCCACCGATGGCTGGGTTACCTTAAAACAAACTCCAAACCTGGCATTACTAAATCTTTAACAAGTTGAGTTTTAAATGAATCAAAAACAAATGGTAGGAAAAATTATTTTACTCTAGTGAAAGGCAAACGCAAAAGCATTTATGAAATAACATTATAAAACTAATTAATAAAGATGATTATGCAAATTTAACAAAAAGTGACTTTTTTGTCCTATGTTTTAAACTTTACAAGTTTTTTCTAAATATATAACGTATGAGAAAAACTATCATTTAAATTTTGTATTGTATTGTATTTATTAGGTAAGTATGCTACATCATGACTGACTGAAATTGCTTTCAATGTATTTTCTTTATCGTGTTTGTTTGAAAAGGTATCCATTTAAGATGAGAAATAGACAGAATGGAATCGCCCAACACCAGTCCGCAGGCGGTTGAGCTTAACTCAAGCTGCTCGGGGTAAGCCCATTCCAACAGGCCTGGCACTGGTCTCGGGCACAAAAACACGGAGCCTGGAAACATTTTCACAGTATTCCGTTTTCAATTTGTGATTTGTCCATTCAGAGGCGCGGATGCCAAGTCTGGCAAGGTTGTCCAAAAGATTTCGCGCAGCTGGCACAAACGGGCGTCTGGATCTTAGTCTCACTTGGCAAGTATCTGAGAACCCACTTAAAAGACCATACAAGATATGATCGGGTCCAGAGATCCACGGTAAGCCAAGGAGAATATCGCTCCCATTCGGCGAAGCTCAGCTGGCTGGATGCTTGAGAGTACAGGTAGGTGGTCCGTTGGAGTGGGACGCAGGCATCCAGTAACTATGCGCAAGACATCATTCAAGACACTGTCAATGAGACGAGTGTGAGCACTGCGACACCAGACTGGCGCACAGTACTCAGCTGTTGAGTAGACTAGAGACAAGGTGGCTATGCGTAGTGTTTTAGCATCACCACCCCATCCCGAGCCCACGAGTCGCCTCAGCAGTGTGACACGCGAGGATAGTTTTTTGCGCAATGCCACTAAATGGTGACGAAACGTGAGCGATCTGTCCAGTTTTACCCCAAGATAAGTAGGGGTTGGACAGAACGGTAAAAATCTACCGTTGTTGTAGACCTTTAGCTCACGTGTGGCCTCTCGGTTGTTTAAGTGAAAGGCTGCCGTCACCGTCTTAGTGTGATTGAGCTTCAACCTCCAAGTCTGGAGATACGCTGACAGTGTGAACATGTCTTGGCTTAAGGTCCCCTCCAAGTCCTTCCAGTTTCCAGAAGAATGCAACAATTCTAGATCATCAGCATAAGCAAACTTTCTGGAAATCATGGAAGGAAGATCGTACGTATAGATGTTAAATAGGAGGGGAGCCAAGACCGATCCCTGAGGAACGCCGTTTATAAGACGGCGTAGCCTGCTTTGCTTGCTGTCACCGGTAGTAAAGGTGAAACTTCGATTTCGGACAAGCTCCATGATCATTTTGACCATGTGCATATCCGGAAGTAGTCTCAGCAGCTGGAAGGTAAAGCCACGGTGCCAGACAGTGTCATAAGCAGCTGTCAGATTGATAAATACGGCACCGGTCTTCTTTTTAGCCTCGAAAGAATCCTCGATGTTCTGGGTTAGCAGAACAACTTGATCTACGGTTGACTTCCCGCGTCGGAACCCAGCCTGCTCTTTAGGGAGTAGTGAATCAATTAATGGTTCAACGCGGGCGTAGATAAGCCTCTCGAGGATCTTGTAGGGGACACAGAGCAGAGATATCGGTTGATAACTTTTTGGGTCCCCCACGGGCTTTCCTGGTTTGGGGATCGTGACCACAAGCGCTTTTCTCCAGATCTTGGGAATTTTGAGTCGGCGCAAACAGGAAGAAAGGAAGTCACGTAACCAAAACTTCAAAGCAGCTCCGGCATGGAGTATAAGCTCGGAGCAGATGGAATCAGGTCCCGGAGCTTTACCTGGTTTTAAATGTTGGAGGGCAGCAGTAAATTCTCTATGTGAAAAATTGTCAGAGAAATTTACTGCGTTTGGTGTTGTGGCCCTCCAAAGATCAGACACTTCTTGAAAGACAAGTCGAGATGACTTGCGATCAACAGCCTCATATTTCCCATTTCTAACCAGATGAGATGCAATAGCATCGGCTGAAACGGGACAGTGACGAGGAGAGTGTCGTGACCTACCAGTAAGGTTGTTCAAAATACTCCACGCTTTTCGACTAGAGTGTGAGAAATCAATTGCTTCGGACCATCGATCCCTCAGCTTTCTGTCAAGCTCGGCAAGCAGAGCTGTAGCAGCCAAACTTGATTCGTCTCCCTGAGGAGACTGCAAAAAGGTTTTATAGAGGGATTCACACTCTGCATCCCAACACGAAATGTAGTTATTTCGATACCCGCGTGGGATAGTCTTCTTGGCTGCTTTCTTAATGGTGTTACAGAAGTCCTGATAAGCCGCATCCACATCAAGTGAATCAGGCGGCAACAAAGTCTTTGCGAATTTATTTGTCAAAGCAATGTAGTGACTCCATTTGGCCTTGCGGAAGTTCCATCGCTTAACAGGCATGCTTGGCACTGCCATAGCAAATTTTGGTGGTATAATAAGCGAAGATCGATGTTGTGACCGGAGGAACTTTTCAAGGACACGTCTATCCGGTAAGCGACTGTTTGGACCTACGCTAGCGAAGGCTAGATCTGAATTGGTAACGGTGTTCCAGCGTCCGAAATAAAAACTGGCAGCGTCCTTGGCATTATATAGGAGGTCAAGACAATTAATACTTGCCCAGCCAGCCAAGCACTCACCGTCCGGACTGTTGTCCTCGTAACCCCAGTCAGCATGACGACAATTAAAATCGCCAGCGTACAGACAGGGGTGAGGATACACTGGGAGATCCAGGTTTCGCAATCGCGTTGGCGGGGGTTTGTAGACGTTGACTATTTTATAGCCATCAACGTCCACACACAACCACTCGATCTCCAATGTCGGTGGAGATTGGTTTAAAAGCGTGTATCTCAGTCGCTCGTGGACAAACGTGGCAAGGCTATGCTTCCTGCTTAAAGAAGACCCAGCTAGTTGGCAGTTTGGTAGTACCAACTTCTCTGCATCAGTGCAGTGGGTCTCCTGCAGTAAAATGACGAGTGCCTCAGACTGCATAGCGAGGTGATGAAGAACGTTCACCTTTCTTGCAGTGAGGCCTTCGATGTTCAGCTGAAGAATAGTGGGTCTTCGGAACTTGTTGGCAATGTGCCCTGAAAAAGGCAGTTTTATCCTAGCATTGCGCCGTCCTGAAAAGGATGTTTGCCGATTAGCAGACCCACACTGAACATCGGAATGGGTGGATAACAAAAACTACTCCTAGCAGGGTACAGTACCAATAAGTCCCAGAAGTTCCAATTTTTTTAAACTGAACACCAAAAGCCTAAAATAAATCAAAATTAATAATCTCAAGCATCTTGCTCTACCATTTGAAAAACGTTTATTCTTATCTAACATGCCTAGTTCCCTATTGCACTACAGAAAACAAACCTAGTACTTTAAGCATTTTGAACCAGCTGAGTGTTCCTTGAACAGTTAGCATGGTGTGGCAATTTTTGTCCATGAGTGTCTAAAATGCATTTTTCTGGACCAATCTCAACTTACATTGGCAATTTAATGGCTATGCGTGGACAGACGTTGCAATATCAACCCTTTATATTACACAATCAAGATTTGTTTTGCTAGTGCCAAGCATGCCAGTTTTGCAAAGGAATTTCCGCGAGGCCAAACAAATTGCTTTGACCAAATAATTCTCAAAGCTAAAATGTATTAGTCTATCAATTCATCGGGTGAAACAACACGGAGCACGAGGCATGACTGTTCTGAGTAACAAAGCAAGAAGCTGTCTCAATACCAGGATCTAATCCGAACAGTGCAATAACCTGGGATTTACGTTTTATCTGCAGCAATATACTGTAAATTAAGATTTAAAAAATAATTTTGAAAATAATGCTTAAATAACTCAATTTAAAAGTTAATTATTTGCACTTAAAACGCAAATAACTCAACTAAAACCTTTTTTTGCTCTAAATATGACTATTTCCTTCATTAAATTAATTCATAAAAAGAAAGTAAAACTACATTTTCTGTACTGCCATATCATTAGATTAGCTTTTAGTGTATTTGGGTTAATACAATAAGTTTATAAGAAAATAAAAACATAAGCAAAACCATTTTGATGAAGAAAAAGAGATATCAGGAATTGCTTTGTAATAAAATATTAACCCTCAGTCAACCTTGGGATCTAATGGACCTCAAATTCATTTTTGTTTTCTTGCTACTTTGTTGCTACAATCGTTAGGAGGGTTGCACGCCTTGACTTTTTGGATATTTCCATAATCTTCATAGATAACAATTTTTTGCCTCATACGCAACTCTAACTGCATCTTTCCCAGAAAAAAGCAGCATCTTGAACCCTAACCCTAACAGATATTAAGTATACATTCAATAAATTTAAGCTATTATTAAAAGCGTCTTTAAACCAATCCAATGATGGGTAAAAACTCGAAATACAATTGTTTTTGGCTGAGTAGGAGGTTTTTTTGTGTTATTTAGGAAAAAACAATTAGGATCAAAATAATGATTTTTGGTTTTCGATTATATTTGTGGTTCAAATTCTAGCTTTCATAAAACTTCATTCAAATAAATTGTAAAATTAAAGTGAAAACAAAAAACTAATCATTACTTTGATAAATACACCCATACCGTCTCGCAGTTAACTTGCAGACAAAAATTTGTTCCTGGACGGGTCAAAGATTGGGCACCCTATATCCACAAGAGGGATTCGAAAAAGTTAAGTGCAGGTTTTTTCCAAAGTGGGATTGGGAAATTTTGTCATTCAGTTTTACTTTCACATCTAATAATTTCAACTTGAGTGAATAGTTTACCGGTTTACCGATTTTTTGAAACGAAGTCCTACAAAGAATTAAAAAGCAATAAATTTACAACAATAAGATCGATCATAAGTATATAGCTTTTATTTGGATCCAACAGTAGCCTGAGATAGCTAACACGGGTTTTGAAATAAGAAACTACTTGTTTTATGACTTTGATTTGGATGTATGATGTCCAGAGAATATATTTTAGATTTAAAGGAGAATCCGTAGACCTACTAGTTGTATTCTAGAAAAAGATACAAAACAGGTGAACACTTCGGTTTCATGAGAAAAGTAAAATATTTAAATGAATTTAGAAATTGCATTAATTAAATAGATAAAAATACTGCAATCGTGATAAGAACCGATAAGATAAAATTAGTATTACAAAATTGCTTATGCTAGAATTTTCTGAAATCATTTTGCCTTCGATGTTAGCTACCACATTTAATCTTAAAATAGGCTGTTATCTTTTTGTGTGTTTTGTTCTACTTGTAAAGTTTGTTGTAGAATTTGAATTTCTTGAGCTGAAGTGCGAAAAACTGTTTTAATAATATCAAATAATTTTTATTTTATAAGTTGAAATATTATTTAGAATTGATAAAATAGGAAATGAATTATGTGAATTGGAGGAGTAGCCTTGTCGGAGCACTTTGATACTGCAAAAAAGTCAAACTTTTTTATGTTCTAACCTAATCAATTTGTATGATCTTAAAAACGCTTTTGAACAAACTATTCAGTTTTTTTAAGTTTCAATATAAATCTCTCTATTTCTTGGTGATTACCTCGGCGTAATTTTTTATTATGTCATAAAGATAACGGATACATTTTCAACTGAGACACGCAATGATGTGTTTGGTTATGGCACCCAAAACTGAGACTGCTTCTCAAGTTTTATCCGGGGCGGAAAACTTCTGCCTCTTTTCATTTACAGTAAACTCATCAAGTAAATATGTTTTTCATTAAAACTAATTCATTAACGTTTTTTTTTTTTTTGTTACTTTATTGATTTTTCTTATTTTTGCATTTTGTTGATAGAATGACCTTTGTTCAAAAGACGAAACTTGATAATGTTTTTAAAGTTATTCAATATAAAGACTTATGATTGGTTGGTTTAGACAAAAAAAAAAAACATAAACGAAGCGGTGTCTTATTTTAAATTACTAAGCACACATAAGGCCCAAAAGAAACCATCTTGTTTTTGATTGTTTGATTTGTAAAAACCCGCCGGAAGATATTACAAAAAGATGCTAAAACTCAAAAAAGTATTTTTTTACGTCAAGTGCTGTTCATCTGTAAATAATTTTATTTCAAATCAGGGCCCAAACACTCTGCACCATATAAGTTAAGACTTGTATTCTAATACAACTAGGTCTAGAAGTAAGAATTTTTGTCATTTTTAGTGATTGCTGTTTTGGCCAGAAAAACTAAACAATTGATAAATGTTAATTACTATCCTAATAAACTGCACAGCTAACATAATACTATAATTTTTAATCTAAAAAGTAGCAAAATGTCGGTAGTACATAAACCAGGTTAAATTTTTTTTTCAAGCAAAAAAAGACAGATAACTGAAAAACCTTTGACAAAAAAAAGCTTTAGGTGAGTTAACAACTTTGTAACTATTGATCCCATCACCAGAGAATTTTGTTTTCATATTTTTGTAATTTTTTAACCAAAATACGCGACTTTTTTTAATTTCATTCGACCTTTCTATGTAATATTTCTAACAAAGCTTCTAAAAGATTATTCATAGACTTTCGTATCTGAAGATATTGAGGCATTTGTTTTTACAGCCTTTAAAACGTAAGAAAATAAAAAAAAACTTTTATATTGTCTGTATCCGGGGTTTCAAAAATCGCAATTCAAAATATAGAACTTGTTTTCTCATTTGCAACTAAAAGTATACAATAACTTTAAATTTTTTCTATCTATCTTGTTATTTAAATTGCATAATTGCCTTCAAGAAACTTACTTGGATAAACAAAACAATAACACCAGCTAAAAGAATCAGACCAAATAACACAGCAATTGTAGAAAATATACAAGTCATGTGCAAATAAACTTTTAAGCGTCCTTCTACTGAAAAAAAAAAGAACAAGTATAAACAACAATGGTTTCTGGATACCAAAAATTAAACTACATGGCAAAAACAAAAATGGCTGAATTTTCAGTTTTGAAAAATGAAGGAAGCATTTTTATTCGAGTTGAGCCTGAAACAAGTGAGTATGCATATTTTAAGTTAGTCAAAGTCTAGAATAAATTTAATCAGATAGAAATTTTAATTTAAAATGAGTTAGATTTGGAAAGACGTCATAAGCTGCTTCTAAAAGTATGAATCCAGAAGAAAACAATTATCTAGACTTTTTCTTTTCCATCTAGAGTGGAGCATTGCTGATAGTTTATCGAACGATAGTTTATCAAATAAATGTTTAACAAAACAGCACAACCCAGACAACAATACTATGCAGGGCCCATGTGGGTCCTGCGAGGGCTGCCCGTACGGGAACCGTACCAATTTGGCCGCGGGCGCTGTAGTGGTCCCACATGGGCTAACCGTACTGGTTTAAGCTGGCTTTCAGTTTTAACCCGTAATAAAAAATTAAGACATGCTAATAAGCTAACATTTTTAATTATTTTTAAAAAGGAACATTTTGCATAAATAGTTTGAACCACATGAAACTCGTGCGGTAAATCCATGCGGGGCCACTGCAGCGCCCGCGGCCAAATCGGTACGGGTACCGTACGGGCAGCCCTTGCAGGGCTCGCATGGGCCCTGCATAGCATTGTTGGCTGAGAATGGAGGCATATGGCATTATAGCTTCTCTCAGTTTTCATTTGATGTTAAACCTGATTTAAAATAACAAAAAAATGGTTTAAGCATAAAACGTGCATAGTTATATTAACTGATGTATGATAGATTTTCATATTACCAGGTGCTGCCTGGTACCTTGTACCGATGCTTTATAAAAACTTGGCCAGCAGTTTAATACAGTGTTATCATCTACGGTTTGGAACTTTATGTTTTAGAGTTAAAGTTGTTTGGTTGTTGCTTCTATGAAAGTCAGAAGTCCAAATCGAATAGATCTTACAGCAAGTTTTTAGGTTAGCTGCACATATAGAGATGGTCCGAATAATGTCTTCAAATAATATATTTGTTTGGTTAAAAGTAATTTCCTCTTAATCAAGAATTCTCAACCGGTTTCACCAACCTGAGGACAAGAATTCGTGACTAAATTTAATTAAAGATAAAAAAATTTCTTCTCTTAAATTTGTGACTGTATTCAGTGAGATGAAGACAAAAAATAAAAAAGTCTTTAATTAAACATAATGGGCCGAAACCATTGCGTTTTATTTTTTTTTTTTTTTGGAAACGGTGGAAAAAGTTAAGAAGCAGCTGACAGCATTGATCTTCTTGGGGAGTTTGTTGTGAATCATACAATTTTGGACCGACTCAGAGCCTTGAAAATAAAAATTAGAATGAAATGTTGCTATTGTATAAATTATGGTCTGTAAAAGTCAAAATTACTTTGATTAAAGTTATCAACTTGTAATTTTGTAAGTTTAAAATGAAGATATAGAGTTTATGATTTTATTTATCATTTTCATTAAGTGCAAAACTATTTTTAAGTTAAATAGAGTACAAAAAATATCTTCATTTAAAAAAAAAATTGGATTTAAATTTGATAGTCGAATTTAAGACTATTTTTCATTTCCGTGTTGTTATTTTTTATCAAGCGAAAAATTTTACTTACTTTTAATTACGTTGATGTAAATTGATTTCTTTGAGGTACAATTTGCTGTTATTTCTTCCGTTTTTTTACTTTACAAAGACTATGCAATATAATAAACAAACAAATAAAACAATTTTTTAACTGCAATCAACAAAAGTGGCTTGACATAATTGGTGCACCTTCATTTATTTACAATTCATATTTGGAGAGAATTTTAAAAAGCTTTGACAATTTAGACTCAAAAGTTTAATTAATGAATGAATAATAATGGAAGGAGAACATACTCATTGATAATGGATTCCAGTACTAACCTTTTTGTACAAGCAGGAGGAGAATGATGCTATTTCGCATCCATGACAAGCATCATATGTTTGTTATCATCGCACTAGATTTCACTTTGACAAGTAAGTAAGAAATTAAAAAAGTTATGGAATCTTGATTAATTGCTGCTGTTTTGTTTATCAGCATTTTGTTGCTTAAATACATTGCAGTTGTATTTTTATACTTTTTGCGATTTCTTAGTTGGCTATTATTTTCAGTGGTTGAGTAATCAAATTGGAATATCATGATGCATGAGCTCTCTGTATTTATTCTAGCAGTGCTAATTTTTAGAAAAAACGAAAATTTAGCTTTAGTTTGTTTAGCTTTTTTCCTCTTTCCGTTCTCCGCTTTTGATACTAGGAATTACCGGTATAAGGTTTTATCAATTGTTTTCAAAATCATGCTCAAATGTTTTAATATAAAGTAATGATAGAAACCGCTCTTCAACGAGTTGAAAACAAAAATTAATCAATAGCATAATTATAAGTGAGTCATAGAATTAAAAGAAAATTTTCAGAACCGGATAGTGAAGCTTTCACGGTTTCTTCTGCTTTGTTCGATTTCCTGAACTAAATATTTTCTTCATTTTTGGTGTATCGTAATGTTAACTATCAAAAAATTTTACCCATAACAATAAAGTCATGCCTTATCCTTTGCAAAACGCAATAAGTGTAAAATTTTTAATTGTTTTTCATTTACTTTAAAATATCATTTTCAGCATTTAATAACAGACTTAGAATTTAGGAAATCAAATAAATACTAACTTAATTTTGGAAAAGACGTAATTAAAAAAATTTAATAGCAAATGAGAAAGCAACACTTCAAGTTTTTACCATTTCAAATAATTTGATTTTAACAAGTTTAACATTTTCGACTCATTCTTGTGAAAGTGTCTAAAGTTTTCGATTAGTTTCACATTTTAAAACAAACAGTACTAAAAAACGAAAATGCTTTAAATATCAAGAAACGTTTTCTCGAGTTAAACTCACTGTTACAATTGAATTAATTCAGCTCAAAACAAACTCAATTTTAATATTGGTTACGATCACAAAGCAGATACCGGGTAGGCTACTACAAAAGTAGAAAGATAACTTATATTTAGCTACATATTCATTTCTATTTGAATAAGATACTTGTGACGGTCACACTGGGTGAAACAGACTGTAACAATTGGGATTTGAATAAACCAAATGGTAATGGCATGATATTTTGATTCAGAAATATTAAGTTCTAACTGCCTTATTGAGCACATTGTATTGCAACTAACTTCAACGCTATCTAGCTGCATGTTAAAATAATTTCACTAAAACGAAGAACCATTTTGTATAAAATTTGCTTACATAGTTATGGTGTACAATTAATATTACTTTATAAAGTTTAATGAAACTTTGTCTCATACAAAAAAACTTTTTATATTGGTAACGGGATCAGTTAAATTATTTTATACCATATTTTACAACTCATATTTGAATTTTTTTGTCACGCCTATCGGATTTCAATCAAGATTCATTTAAATCCTCCTTTGCTGCTTAAAACTTGTTTTGTTTTTCGTATCAATGTACAGTTGAGTAAGCAGGCTTGTATATCACGTTGAATTGTAATAAAACTTTTTTAATAAAACAATAGACAACAAAAGCAAAGGATAAAATGCTTGAATTGCAATATTTTATAATCCTAAATGTTTTCTTCCTAAGTGGCAGCTGTATTCTTCACAAGTGCATTAGCTCAGGGCTTCTCAAACTTTTATGTTCTACGATCTCATTTTAAATGTGCGACAAATTTTGGGACTTTTCAAAATTCACGCGGTATTTAGACAAGATTTCTTGATTTTCGTCCCAAATTTAAATGTTCTCAAAAAAAAAAAGTTTTCACTCAGAATCAAGCTCCGATTTGTCGATTTTTGTCCTCAAATTTTCTGATTTGTTGAATACATGTGCCATAATACCATATTTTTTTAAAAGTTCTGCGGCACATAGCACAAAAAGCCAATTTGTTTCGCAACTCACAGTTTGAGAAGCCCTGCATTAGCTAACTTTGACGCAATTTAGGCGATAGCAAAAATTGATTCGCAAGCAGCAGCGAAGTTCAAAAGCGCGGTAAACAATAAGAAACAAACATCATATTATTGAAACCTACCTATTACCATGTATATATACCTGAACACCATTCTTCAAGAGGTTTTGACCTCTGAAACCCCCTCCCCTGCGTACTCCCATGATTTTATCAAGACATTTTGTAACCAATAAAAACAGTGTTCCACCAGCGCAACTGCGAAAAACACCGCTAAGCCGCAAAGGCATACTGGCGGTGGTTCCGGTATGCTAACCACATCAAGTTAGCTAACACGGATACAGGTTAAGAAAGCAAAACCCTGCAGTTCCCATTACAAATCACGGCCAGTATGCCTTTGCGGCTTAGCGGCGTTTTTCGCAGTTGCGCTGGTGGAACATTGTTTTCATTGAACTACCTACCCAGCGTTTAGGTCCACAACTGGATTTTTGAGGTGTAAAAACCACAAATAGAAAGTTGTGCCAGCTGTTCAAGTTTTCAACTTTTTCAGCTGGGGCAACAACAAACTGTAGTGTCCTGGCAAGTCCTAATAAGGACGAAACAGATCTATCGGCACTTGCTTGATGATTGACTTGACCATTCTTACTACATTTTGAAACCTTTGTGAAATAAAATGTTTATAACTTTAATGATAGATAAACAGTACCGGTCAAAAATATTAGGACAAGGCTATTTTTTTGAAATTTTAAACATATCCTAAATTTAATAAAAAGAAATGAACTTAATTATTTTAAAATTTTTGTGTAATCAATTTAATAACAAAAAATTTATTTAATTAAATTTTTACTTTAAATCAGTGGTTGTCCAACTGTGAGGGCTCATGCCTTCCTTTTCAGAGATTTTCAGACATCCGTGCCCCCTTGCTTATAATATTGGGAAGTTTAGAAATAAAAAAAGATCATCACTTTAAAACTGTTTTTAATTTTTTTCTTTTCATCCTGAAAGTCAAGTGAAGATCAAAAAAAGGATTCCGCTTGTGCCCTCCAGTAAATGCCTCATGGTTGTTTTGACAACCCGCGCTCTGAATTATTGATATTAATATTTTGTATAGCAAAATAGACTTGCATAGCAAAATATTTTTGTACTAGACATTAAAATAGTTTTAATACTTTTGACCGGTACTAGTACTGGTGAATGACTTACTTAGCCTTTGTATTTTAATTAAAATGCAATTGTTATGGTTTTTTTATATTTTTTTAAAAGCTCAGTTCAGACTGAAAAAGGCGAGAAAAAAGGCGTGTAGGAAAAAGCAATAAAATAACAAAGCGGAAAGCGTAAAAAAATATCCAATACACAAAATTTTTTGTGTTTAGTTTAAACGAAGTTGAAATATTTGAACTTTTAGCTGAATTCAGATTGAATTCTGTTTCGTTTTTGGCCTTAAAGCATCTGGTCTTGACAAGATTACTGGCTAATGATAAAAAATATTTTGTTTTATTCAAATTTATCTCATTAAACAGAAGTTATTTATAATGTTACAAAAAATTGTACCAAACTAAACATGCACATTCAAATTCAAGTTTAAATCAAAATTGTTATTATTGTTATCAGAAGCGCTAGAAGATTTTTCGGCGGGAGGAGCAAGTTTAGAAAAAAGGCATTTTTTAAATTGAATAGGCACTATCAACAAGATGCACTGTCAACATTATCAACAAAAGCATATTAGAGAAAAATTTTTACAAAAACTTAATGAAGACAAAAAAATTGAAGAAATTATTTGTTCTAAAATTGAAAAGAGATTTTTGTCTGACGCTCTCTAGGAAAAAATTGTAAGAATGAAGAAAAAGCGATCCAAATTGAGTTATAAAGTAAAGAAAGATCTTTTACATTGGTTAAAAGTCTTTTGGGTTAGCCTGTTCTATCAAAACGTCTAAGAAAGGAAAAGAGTTGTTTTTTTTTTATGAATATACTTTACATTAAAAAAAACAGAAAGGATTGAGGTTTGAGGTGCCAAAAAATGCAAAATTATGTTATAAGTATTTGTTCACAGGATGTTTATGATCCGCTTGAAAAGCAAATTGCAAACAAAATTGGACAAAATTCGATCTATTTTGATCATCAAGAGCTGAGCGAAACTCATAATTAATTCTCTTTTTGTCTAAAAAGTTGAACAACTTAATCAAAGCAGTTTTAACAAGCAGAAAAATGTTCGATCAACTTCTACTTTCATTGAACTATTTCAATGAGATTCAAAAAACAGAACACCGCGGCAGTCAAACACTGCTACTTTGTCATTGTACTATACAGTATATGATATTTACCACCCGAAAGCTCTCGCCAGCAACTAAGAAGGAAGTGCTTCCGCTTTTGCTTTCGCCACCTTCTCATAGTAGTAGCAATGTTATCTGCCAATTTGCGTGCCATAGTAGTTACGGTGGTCGTACGTCCCAACGCTTGTAAGAGCTTATTAAACAGCGCATCCCCAAATCTGTTGCAAATTTGTTTCTTTTAAAACCCAGATAGCCTTTCTTCCTTTCCCGTATAAAGCTAGTAGTAACTCCCATCTTGCTGCTTTTTGCAAATATGCCATTGGCCAGCATCTTTTAGACAAATACGCTATACGCTCTTTGTTATAGCAACAATAAATTCTCTTTTTTTGCAAAAAGTTTTTACATTTCTTACATTTTATTTTTACGCTCTTTAACCCTATTTTTCGTAAACAAAAAAAATTTGGCTTTAGCCTGTGTCATACTTCATTTACATTGTAAGCTTAACTTTATGATTCTGGAATTAATTTTTGGGGTTTCCTGTAATTTTTCTAAACCCAGCCATGCGGCTACATTTCAGTGTTTCCTGATGCCGTTCCCAACTCCGGATAAATGAAGAGGGTTGCGGCAGGAAGAGCATCGGCGTAAAACCTTTTTTCCAAAACATACAAATTTGTAATGATGATGGATCCATACCGCATTGGTCGTAGCCCGGGTTACCAACAACCGCCTCAGGTGTCGCACAGCAGGAAAGCTGTGAAAACTATGTCACTGTTGGGCTTAGGCAAAACAAGAGAAGAAAAAAGGAGGAAGGCGAGTGAAGAGGCAGTGGGAAATATGAAAGGGGAGAAGCGCAGTCATAAGTGTTGGTAGCTTATATATAGGAACAACGAATGGAAAGGGGAGAGAACTGGCAGACATGATGGAGCGAAGAAAGGTAGATGTACTGTGCCTACAGGAAACAAAGTGGAAAGGGAGTAAAGCGAGGAACATCAGAAGTGGCTGCAAATTATTCTACAATAAAGCTGATGAAAAAGGAGTTGGTTAAAAGTGTCTTGAAGGTGAAGAGGGTGTCAGACAGATTAATGGCTATGAAATTGGAGGTAAAAGGGTCGATATTAAACATAGTAAAGCGCGTATGCTCCACAGGTTGGCAACTGCATGGAGGAGAAAAATGATTTTTGGCAAGGTCTGGATGGGTTGATAAAAAGTGTATCTAAACAGGAGAGGATAGTTCTAGCTGCGGACCTAAATGGACATGTGGGCGTAGGAAACATAGGGGATAAGGAAGTAATGAAGAGGAACGGCGCTGGAACGAGAAATGAGGAAAAATGGATGGTTGTATATTTTGCGAAGAGAATGGATTTGGCGATTATCAACACTTACTTCAAGAAGAAACACGAATACAGGGTGGCGTATAAAAAGTGACGAAGAAAGTACTGAATTAGATTATGTGATGTGCTGAAGGAAGAACCTGAAAGAAATGAGCGATTATAAGGTAATGGTGAATGAATACGTCGTAAAGCAGCACCATATGGTGGTATGCAAAATGGCTGTCATGGTGAAAAAGAAAAAGGCAGACAAAGTAAAGCCAAAGATAACATGGTGTAAACTGAAGGAGACAAGCTGAAAAAAAGCGTTTAGACAGGAGATAACCAGGATTTTGGGAGACGAGGAAGGGCTACCTGATGAGTCGAACAAAACAGCGGAAATCTAAAGAAACTTACAGAAATAAAAATATTAAATTTCCTGTTAATTCTTTTTTATAAGCAAGCCAAAGTGATTAAAAAAAGTTTAATTGACTGTATTCGGTTTGATTTTCATTTTTATTTCATTTAGAGAGTAAACAAAATTTTTTCAAAAAAACTTTTGTCAAAATTAAAATTTAAATCAAAAACGTTTATTTATTCAGCAATAACTTGCGACCAAATAAAATTAATTCACAATCGGTCTGATTTTCATTTGCACTCTTTTTAAAGAGTAATAATGATTTTCTTTCCAGAAATACCAAACCACACCTTCTTTGTTTATTTGTCCGCCTCTGAAATATTTTCCATTCAAGTTGGAACGATAACAACCCTTGTACCACCAAGCTCCCTGAGCCGTAACCGCGCAATTACCTGGAACGTTCGGATACCAACTTCCCAGATCGTTGTCGCGATCCTTTGTTGTAAATTGTTGATTGTTGTGATAGGATAAAGAATCACCTGCAGTAAAGTAAAATTTTGTATAATTTTTCCTGAACGATTTTTACTAAGAAAAACATGACCTAACACGTTTAGGAATCGAGTCCAGATAATTTGTCTCACAATCTTCATTTACAAATGCTGCAAAGTACTCGGCTATGTTGACGACTAAATATTTATCAAAACAAAAGATACAAAACAAAATAAAATAATGTATATTTTCTTGTGAAAAATCTTTACTAAAGATAATGTAACCCGACGGGGTTGAAAATCGAACCCAGATTATTTAGCTCATAATATTTATTTATACAACGCTACAAAGTATTTGGCTATATTGGCGACAAAATATTTATCTTCAAAACAAATTACAATTACCAATATTTGAAATAAGAAAAAACGATAATAGGAAGACGTACTAAAGCCATCTCTGACAATACGCAAAATAGCCAAAATAAAAGACATATGAACTGCAAAACATTGTAAATGAATTCAAAAAAAAATTTTTTTAATTCGATAAAGATTTTGATAATCGAATAAACTGGCAGCTGAAAATAAAGTCCGACAATTAGACGATTCTTTCGTTAAACGCTTTTTCTAATGGTTCGAAAAAGCTAAAATTATTCAATTATTAAAATTATTAAAATTGATAATAATAAGCAATTATTAAAATTGATTCAACTTTTACGCTCGAATTTACAATAATAAAATTAGTAGCATCTAAAAGTTGAGTACAAACTACATTGTTTAAAACTTGAGATAAAAGATATTAAATCCGTTAAAATTTGTCTGTACTTTTTTATTGTCGCATGAAAGGTCAGACACAGCAAAGACTGGGACAAAAGGTTTATTCTTTTATTACTCCAAGCAAATGCCATGCCCAGATCAAATGCTGGCAATGATGGTGTTTAGCCAGCATCGGGTTTTGTATCCAAAATCGGTAGCGAGGTTGAGTGGTTAAAACGCCGGACTTGTGATCAACACGGTCTCGGTTCAAAACTCACTCGCGCCATTCTGTTGTGTCCTTGGGAAAGACACTTTACGGCACATTCCCCTGCTTGGTGGTCCTGGCAAGCAGTTCTAAATTACAGTCATATCTCTATTAAATTACAAGGGGACAGCAATATCTTGGCATCTCCGGAAGCAGGTCGGGGTAATTGCCTACCCTATGTATTAACGCCTCCGTCGCTTTCCTGCAAGTCAGGAGGATAAATATATAAATAAAATAATAAAAAATTGTCATATCTTGTGCTCCATGTGCACAAACTGGATCATAGTCTCATTTGGTTGATATTTGAATATTTAAATATCATGCAGTATAAGTTAAGAGTAGAGAGTGTCACGCTTTGCCGAATAGAGTGTCGCTCATAGTTGGCGAAGCTCAGATGGCTGGATGCCTGAAAGTGTGAGTAGGCTCCATTGGAGTAGATGCAGACATCCAGTGACAATCTGTAAAGCGTCATTAAAAACACTGTCCATGAGGCGAATTGAGAGAAATTAGACCGACCGGCGTTATTCAGGTATCAAGTCGGCCAGATACAGGGCAGTTATACGTTTAGATCTTCAAAAAAAGGGGAAGCTAAGACTAATCCATAAAGAATGCTGTTTCTTAAACAGCAGAGTCCGTTTCGTTTTCTCACCGGTAGTAAGAGCAAAAATTTGGTTCCGGACAAGTTCCATGATTATTCCAAACATGCACTTAGCCGTAAGAGTCTCGCAGCACACAGGTAAGGTTACTGTGCCTGAGAGTGTTACATACAGCTGTCAGATCGACAAACGCGATACCAGCTTTTGTTTTGGCCTAAAAAAGATTCCTATGTTTTACGTAAACAAAATGACTTGATCTACGGTTGATTTTTTTGTCCAAACCCATCCTGCTCCTTAGGGACTAATGGGTCAATAATTGGTTCAACGCTGGTCTTTCGAAGGTTTTTAAGGGAATATCTAGCAGAGATCGGTCTCAAAAAAATTAACTAAGACCTTGTATAATATAGGGATAGTTTTTGTATATTAAGTTAAAATAGGCTTGTTCATTCTAGAAAAATTACTTAAGATTTTCTTCCATTCAGGGTTGTAGAGTCGGAGTTGTAGTAAGAGTCATTTTTATTTTTTTTAGCTTCCGTTTTTAGACATTAAAGGTTGTGGATTTGGAGTCACCTGAGTCATACGTTTTAGAATGGAGTAGCATTCGGAGTCTTTCTTTTTTCAGATATTTTAATGTGAGATTCGAAGTTGGAGTCCTAAAATTTTGAATAAATGGAGTCGGAGTCGGAAAAAAATTTCTCCAACTTTACTTGGTTTGATTTTGCTGGTCCACGTCCGGCTGGGAATAGCAATTGTACTGTTTTAATCAGTGTTTCCCAACCCTTTTTGGGACATCACCCCTTGCTAAAAAATTTACAAAATCTGAAGTGCCTCAGCCTCCTGTCATGTAAAAAATTCATATACGTAATAAAATAATGAGTTTGAATATTAATAGTAAAAGAAACTATTTGCATATTTGTTAGTTTTACGTTTTTTTTTCTTTGTTTTTTTTTGGCTAAAGAAACAGCATGTCATTTGTTTAACAAGGTTTAAACAAGCATCTAAAAACATGAACAAAACTATGTTACGACAAGTACTCTTTGAGTTTCGAACCCGCGTTTATTTCTGCCTTTGATTTACTTAATTTTTGTTTGACATTTAATTTGATACACTTCATTATTTCACGGCGCTCGCTTGCTAATTGATTGTTGCTTTGAGCCGACATTTTCCATTATCTCACCGCGCTCGCTTGCTAATTTGTTGTTACCTCGAGCTGACTTCTTTTTTCCATAAGTTGAGTGTAATTTGTGAGGAGACGCTTAGTTTTGCTGCTTCAGCCTTTGTGTAGCGGTTGTACGTAGAATCACTGTTCGAAATACTGTTAGACGCCGTTGGGAGTGCTGTTGAGGCTTTTGAGCTGTATATAAAACCGTTAAGAGATACTGTTCAATATTGTTAGTTTTTGTCGGTCTGCTCCGTGTCAGTCTATAGTTGAAAACCGTCCGACCATATTATTTCGTCCGATCGTCCACTTTACGTCTGTCCAACCATCTCATTTCGTCCGACCATCTTATTTCGTCTTATTTCCTCCGTCCAATTTAGTTCGTCTTATTTCGCATCGTTTTTATATCTTATTAATACAAATTTAAATTAAATCAAATCAAGGACGCGTACATTTCCGGAGACAGCCACACGAAGTTTAAGACCGCGAAGAACTTACTGTAACATAAGTTTTCAACTACGGCTCCATTTAATTAAGTTATCTGTCTCAATGGAGCTTGAAGGTAAGAGTTTTCTTACTTTACAAGCTAATTTGAAAGAACTTTACGAAAAAGTCGGAAGTGCTTATTAAAGAAGATTCCGACCCTGAATCAGTCAGGGTACTGTTAAATAATGTTAACGAGGCCTCTTCACAGTTAGAAAAGGCAATCAGGCTGCACGACGACTCATCAAAGGGGGAGTTTTTAATTACCCAGTTATACAACCTGCACTCCGAAAAGGCATGCTTTGATAAGAAAGTTTCGGAATGGCTCCAAAAGAAGTTACCCCTCGATCCTGAAACGTCGGCAACCGCGGCAAGTGTTGTATCAATCTCTCATGGCTCGCAACTCAAAACTGCGAGCGGTAGCTCACGAAGTTCGCGTAGCTCGCGTAGTTCACGCAGTAGTTTGCGTTTAGCTAAAGCAGTTGCAAAGCAGGAGGTTGCGCGATTACATATTTGTCAATTACAGGAACAACGCCTTCTCGAAGAAAGGGAGTTCGAGCTCAAGCAGCAACGTGAGCGGAAAGCTCGCGAGCTCGAACACCAACGTGAGGTACTTAAAGCATCTCACCAGTTGCAGAAAGCCGCCGTTGAAAGACAGGTCTTCGAAGAGGAACTGGAACGTGGTAGTTATATTCCTTTCGACAATTAGAAGCCCACAACTAGTGCTGACGTCACTGTGGTAACATCGAAAACAGAGCAGGTACACTTACCTTTTACAGGTGTCGACTCCGAGGCCCAAATTGTTGCATTGCCGGATCATAGTCTTCCTTTGGAAACGAAACCAAAAGTTACCTTTCAAGGTTCTACTCAGTTAGACTCGTCGAGGCGGGAAGACATGAAACCTCAGGTCGAGTCGCATTTACGAAAACCAGCCTTGGAACTGCTGAAGTTTGATGGAAACCCCCTTACGTATCTGAAGTTTATATCCGCATTTGAATCTACAATTGAGGCGGTCGAACATGATGATAAGGTAAAACTGCTTTATTTAATTCAATATTGTTCTGGTAAGGCCAAATCAATTATCGAATATTGCTTACTGCTAGAACCTCATCAGGGATTTGTCAATGCTAAACAACTTTTGTATGAAACTTATGGATGGCAAAAGAAACGTAATAGCCAGATCGTATATTGCTAATTTGCTTGAAGGCCCTTCCGTTAAAAAGAATGATTCTGAAGCCCTGATCGAGCTAGCACAAAACGTTGAAGAGTGTTATACTACTTTAGCTCATTTAAACTATTTTTCGGATTTGAACTGTTTTGAGAACATTTCCAAAATTGTTAGGCGGTTACCATTCGACCTGCAATCGCGATGGCTGCGGATTTCTGCCGGTGTTAAACAAAAGGGTCGCGAACCAGACTTTGCCGATCTTAAGCGCTTTATTGTAAAGGAAGCTGATGTAGTTAAGTCTTCTTATGCGAATTCTCTTAATTGTAAATCGAAGCCGGGCTCAGTATTTGGGGTAAACACGCATTATACCGTTGCCTCAAATTCTACTAAAGCTACTAACACCACTGAATGTAAATTTTGCCGTTCCCTGAAGCATGTGCTCTAGAAATGTCCAGAGTTTTTGAAAATTTCTGTGAAGGCACGTTTGCGTTTTATGCACCAGCGCCATCTGTGCTATAACTGCGAAAAAATTGGTCATATTTCTAAATACTGTTATTCAGAAGCGGCTTGTACTAAAAATGGTTGCAAACAAAAACATCACTTGCTTCTTCATCAAGAACGTCGCGATGTTTCTCCTTCCAAAGACGAACCTTGTCCTTCGTCAATAGAACATGCTCGAAATTTGCCGACCAACACCAAACCACATTCTACAAATTTCCTAGCAGCTTCTAACATTACTGTTGGCAGCAACGTTTTTCTCAATGTTGTTCCCGTGTATGTAAAAACAGGATCAAAGTCTTCGTTAACCTGTGCCTTTTTAGACCAGGGTTCCACGACTTCTCTCTGTGCTAATCGTCTTTTAAACCTTCTAGATATTTCAGGAGAACCAACCAAATTCTCTTTCACTACTGTTACTGATTGTTCGACGCTTCGCAAGGGCAAAAAAGTAAATCTTACTGTACGTTCTTTAACTGGCGATGAAATAAATTTGCAAAACGTACTCTCGGTTGACCAGTTACCGGTGGTTCCTAAACAAGCTCTTACACGTCATGAGTTTGAAGCGTGGCTACATCAACAAGATCTTGATCTTCCAGCGGCGCACGGGGAAGTTCTTTTATTAATAGGTTTAGACACTTCAGAAGCATTTTTGGTCAAGGAAGAGCGTCGTGGAAGCGCTAAAGAGCCCTACGCCGTCCGAGGCGTTTTGAGGTGGTCCGTGGTTGGTCCAAAAACAATTGTCCAAAGGCAATTTGTCGGAAGGTGATGATTCAATATCTGTTAATTTTCTAAATACGTCTGTCGATCTACTAAACTCTCAAATTCAATGCTTATAACGCTTAGATGAAGTTCCCAAATGTAATGACAATGTTACCTCTATGTCTAGGGAGGATAGATATGCTTTGCAGCAAATGCAGCGAACCAAAAATGTGATTCGAGGCCACTACCAAGTTGGACTTCCGTGGAGGCCGGGAGCACCGTGTCTCCCAGAAAACTACAGTCAAGCGCGTACGCGATTGTCGCGACTGAAAGGAAGACTCTTAACAGATCCTGTTTTAAAAGAAAAATATTCTAACTTTATTGCTTCATATTTGTCACAGGGTCACTGCCAACTTGTTAAACCAGAGGAATCTGCTTGTGAAGGTTGGTACTTGCCTCATCATGCAGTTTTACACCCATATAAACCGGAGAAAGTTCGTGTTATTTTTCATTGCGCGGCTAAATATGCAGGATATTCTTTAAACGACCAATGACTTAGCGGTCCTGACTTTTTAAATAATCTAATAGGTGTACTAACTAGATTCCGTTTTGAGAAAATTGCAGGGGCTAGCGATATTGAACAGATGTTTCACCAAGTTTTTGTGGATCCGAAAGATCGAAATTATCTTCGTTTCCTGTGGTGGCCAGAAAGAGATTTGACTAAGCAACCTGAAGTTTATCACATGAATGTTCATCTCTTCGGAGCTACATCTTCACCCAGCTGTGCGCAATTCAGCTTACTACAATCAGCCAAAGATCAGCAGGACGATTTCGACAAAGACGTAAGATCTTTAATAGTGAATAATTTTTATATGGACGACTGCTTGTTCACAGCACCTACGGTCCAGCAGGCAATTTATTTGAGAAAACAAGTCTCGTCTCTCCTAAAAAATTGAGGCTTTAGACTTACAAAATTCTTTTCAAATAACGAGGATCTACTCCAATCCATTCCAGAAGGAGACCGTGCCAAGCCCAAGATAACAGAAAATGACGGGATTCTTTCATCATGTCGACGAATTCTAGGCGTGTTATGGAACAACGAAGAAGACTGTTTTAAATTTCATGTAAAGCTAAAGGATGGTCCCTTTACTCGTAGAGGTTTGCTATCTGCTTTAAGTTCAGTTTTTGATCCTTTGGGATTTCTAGCTCCGTTGATTTTAGGAGCTAAGCTTTTGCTTCAAGATCTTTGTCGCAGGAAGTACGACTGGATACCTGCGTCCCACTCCAACGGACCACCTACCTGTACTCTCAGGCATCCAGCCAGCTGAGCTTCGCCGAATGGGAGCGACACTCTCCTTGGCTTACCGTGGATCTCTGGACCCCGATCATATCTTGCATGTTCTTTTAAGTGAGTCCTCAGATAATCGCCAAGTGAGACTAAGATCCAGACGCCCGTTTGTGCCAGGTGCGCGGAATCTTTTGGACAATCTTGCCCCACTTGGCATCCGCGCTTCTGAATGGACAAATCACAAATGGAACGAGGAGTACTGTGAAAATGCTTCCAGGCTCCGTACTTTTGTGCCCGAGACCGGTGCCAGGCCTGTTGGGATGGGCTTACCTCGAGCAGCTTGGGTTAAGCTCAACCGCCTGCGGACTGGTGTTGGGCGATTCCATTCGTCCATGCACAAACGGGGTCTCGCTCCTTCACCGAATTGCGAGTGTGGCGCCTCTGAGCAAACCGCAGACCATGTACTAACAGCGTGCCCTATACATCGGGCACCACATGGAGCACGAGGTCTGACGGTTTTGGATGACGGAAATCGATGCTGACTCAATAACATCACTGCCAGCATCTGATCCAGACAGTGCAGCAGTCTGGGGTAGTAAAAGGATAAACCCTCGGCCCCAGTCCTGTTTGTGTCTGGCCTGGAGTGGATACCCTTCAAACGACGACGACGATCACAATCGATTAAAATTTTATGCTGCATACGTAAATTGCTTAGTCTATAAAAACAATAATATTATTAATACTTTCAATACAAACTAGAAGCTTTAAAATCCAAGATAAAAAGTAATAAATCCGCCAAAGTTTATTTGCACTTTTTTGTTGCCGCATGGAAGGGCATCCATACTAAATCACACAGACAGAAACTGGAACCGAGGGTTTATCTTTTTATTACAACTGTTTAGGCTTTTGTACTTTCCAAATCAGATGCTGGCAACAATGTTGTTGCAGCCAGTATTAAGCGATTTCATCCAAAACCGTCATACTTGGTCCGATGCGAAATCCAATTATAACATAATATAAGGACCTGATCTACTGTTTGTTCAGTGACGCCGCAATTACAATTCGGTGAAGGAGCGAGACCCTATTTGTGCATGAACAAATGGAACCGCCCAACACCAATCCGCAAGCGATTGAGCTTAATCGAAGTTGATATGGGTATAAATGTTGAAAAGGAGATCATCGCTGCTTTTTACGAATAGAGCCGTATTTGCTTCCTGTTTCCGAAAGTAAAAATAAAATTTCAAACTATTTCCTGAGCCAGAAGAATTTTGAGCAGTTTGCAAATAAGGCTACTGTGTCAGGCAATGTTATATGCCACTGTCAGATTTCTAAATACAAAATAGCTTTATTTTTAGCCTCAAAAGAACTCTCGATGTTCTGCGTTAACGGATCAACTTGATTTTTGATTGACTTTCTTTGTCAAAACTTAGTCTGTTTCCTAGGTAAAAATGGATCAATAATTGGTTAAAGTTGGCGTAAATAAGATTCTTGAGGATTTTGTACGAGATCGAGACAGAGGTATGGGTCAAAAAAAATAAAAGTAAAACCTAGTTACAAAATAAAGATTGTTTTTACAGGAAGTTAAAACGAACTTGTTTATTCTAGGAAAAATAATCTAACGATTTTGTTCCAACTAGAGCTATAAAGTTGGTGTTGTACTTTCCCGGATCACACTCAAGGATTAGAGCCTCTTGCATATCTCAACAAAATGCAAGAAAAATATTAGATCTATTCTTAGTACATAAGCACTAAGCAACACCCTGCTGTAAGATCTAAGAATAGCCAAATACAAACATCGTTATGAAATAAATTTCTCTATTCTGTTCTGTTCTCTAATTTCTTGAACAAAGTTCCATTGCACAGACACACCCCGGGGGTAAAGCAAGAATCATGTTCGGCAAATTACTACTTACATAGAATGATCCTGGTAGTTGACGGTCATTCCGATCCCTTTAAAAATACAGGGCACATCCACCACCACAGACGGCAATCCATCGTTGGTGGAACTTATAATGATAGGCACTTAGATGCATTAGCCAGTAAAAAAAGAAAAGTAACATTTCTTCTCTTAACTACAAACATCAATAGCCAAGAGCCAGCCCAACATCAAGTTAATATAGCCTGATGAGATATCTTTAAGTTTATACAAGAAGAAAAACAACCCAAAAGGTAAAAAAGCAAAAAGCAAACTTCATTGCTACTTAATTTGATAGATATAAGGTTGTGAAGTTGGGGTCAGCAGAGTTGCATGTTCGTGGAAGAGTCTGATACGAAGTCAGAGAATCGCTGTTTAAATTTGGTAGAGTCGGAGTTATTTTAAACATGTTAAGTCAAAATCGCTATTGCTTTTATAGACTTTGCTTTATTCTAAATTAGGCTTCCAAGGTTGTAGAGTTGAAGAAATTATAGCCGGAGTTGTATATTTTTGAATGGAGTCGGAGTCGTTTTCTCAAATGTTCTAGAATTGGAGTCGGAGTTGAAGTGGTAAAATTGTATGTATGCTGCGATAGTGACGAGTGACAGCGCTCTTGTTTGTGTTCTTTAATAAAAAAACAAACTGAAAAAAAAGTTTCCTATTATGGTAATACACTGTATGTCGTTGGTTATATTCAGGTCCATTTAAAGGTATTTCCGAAATTAAATTTATAGTATTGCTTTGGGTAGTATACAAAAAGCGATAATAGTTAAAATTTGTGAAAAAATTTTATCAAATGAATTTGTAAAAAAGGTTCAAAATCTTTAAAAATTAACAATGCAAAACATAATTCTTTGTGGCCAGAAGAATCAGAAAACATCTTTAATCCGGATTCTGTGATCTACAGAAACTGATTTTGTTGAAGTTGTTTTGATGAAAAATGATCGTGAATTAACATTTTTAAAGTTTGTTTTCACTTTAAACTTATTTAAAGAACTTTTTGCGATTATTTGAGAAACAAATGTTGCTTTAATTCTAACGTTATAATTTCTTGATGGGACTCAATTAAGCTAATTAAATTTGAAAATAATTATTTAGGGTTGTATTTACTTTATTACTTACCAGCATTTCCACTGTAGTCTCCTACTGTGAGTGTGTAGTTAGAATCCGAGTTGCCGACTTTAAATTTTCTGTGATCAAATATATAGTCTAATGACTTGTCTAAATATTCTATATTCTACTAAAGTGTTTAAAATATATTTGAAATTCAAAATCATCATAAAGTAGAAAACTACATCAAAACGTAAGTTAGCTGGATTTGTAAAATTTTTTAAAACAGATTGCTAATTAAACACTTGAAAAATTTTTTCATTTATTAAAAAAAATTTACTAGTTTAAAAAATCTAATAATTGCTTGAAGACTTTTAAGTAATATTGAGTAATTTTACTTGTATATAGCATAAGCACTGTTTCCATCCCAATCTTTTAAATCTACACGCAGTTGATAGGGTTGAGAATTGGTTATGACATGCAAAATTTCCAAGCCTAAAATCAAATCATTAAGTTTAATTGAAGTGAAAACTTTTTGAACACTATCAAAACAAATTGGTTTTACTATAAGTTTTTAAACAATGTCCAGCATTCTTTTTTTTTAATTTCAGATCTTTTTTTAAAAAACGTTTTTACTGTAGATCAAAGACTCCAAGACTTGTTTTTGTGATAAATTTTCATTTTCGAAATACAAAATTTTAACTTTGAAGTTTTCAAATACTTTAATCATTTGTTAAATTTTTTTTAAATGAATAAAGTCAAGTCAAGCAATAAAATCCCCAGACAAATTGTTGACTTTTAATTTTTTTTTCTTCAAAATTCGAATCTATGTGATGACAATATTAAGATATATAGATTATTACAAATGCCTAAATATGCAAAAAACTTCGGTTATAGTTTGTCGCTTTTACTTAAAATTCTCTAATGTAATTAAGTAACGTAAAATCCTTAAATATTTAGGTCAGTGCTCCTAAAAATTTTTTTGACTTACAGCACATTAATAATCTAAAATGTTTTGCGGCAACTTGGTGGCGGAAAAAGAATTTTTACAAATGTATTGATATTTATACAAATGTATTAGAAAAAGCTTTTTGAATTTTCAAAGAATTTATAAACTTTTTTTTTAATTTTGTGTTTGGATATCCTTTGCGGCACACCCGTTAAAAATTACTGGTCTAGGTTTGAACATTAATATAAGCTTAAATTTTTAATCATCCAACACCAACCATTGCTAATACAGTATGATATTTGATACAATTAAAGCTATTAATAATATCGCGATAAAGTTTATTTTTATACTAACTAAACTAAGGTTTTATTAAACTGATAGAAACCATTTTAAACAAAGCAGAACAAACATCAGTATAACAAATAAGATTAGATATTAATCAAAATAGCAAGTGCTGCAAACCACAACTGACACGTTTTACAATTACAACGAGTTTTTATTACTTTTGGTTATTATTGCGGCAATGATCGTTCGATTATATTAAACAGTTAAAATAATGTTAGTGTTCGATACTCTATCTGGTACTACAAAAATCAGGCATAATTTTGAAAAAAAGTGCAGTTAAAAATTTATTATGCTAATTAACGTAGCCTACTTTTTACACTGATTTGTCGAAGGATCTATATTTACAATATTTATCAAAAAAAAATGATAACTTTGCTAAATAAATAAATCAAATTTATTAAAATTAAATTTTGAAAAACAGCTATTAAATTTTACTACTTTCGTTTTAAGATTCTTAAAGTTTAAAAATTTTGTAAACTTGATGAAATGTGGGTAATTTGTTTGCAATAATGTTAAGGAAAAAAAATTTCACAAACACGTTCTAACAATTTTATTTTGGCAAGAGAGGTTTTAAAATAAAATACCAGGCTTTTTCATGAGCAAAAGTTTTTTATGCATTTCTAGTAACCATAGGTAACCTATGCACGATCATCTGTAAAAACTGTATCTGCAACATAAAAAAATTATTTAGATTAAACAGTTTTTACACATTTTCGAGTTACATTTTAACCGACTGGTTTAGTTGTTTAATAAAGTTTTGGTTTTTAATGTTGTAGAATATTTCATGCAATAATATTTATTGTTTTTTCATTCAAACCCTTTAAATTCAAACCCTTTAATTAGACCCACAGATTGTACGAACAATTACTTGGAACCAAGAAAAGTTTTAAGACAATGCTTTTCACATAGAATATTAGTAAATCTGTTCACCTATCATAGGGCAATATGTTACCTTGAAATTCCAATGCAATATATCACTACTTTTTCTTAAAAAATTTCTGGTTGACACTAATTGCAACTTAAAGCCACAAGATTTCTAATATTTAAAATAACTGTTTTAAGGATGTAATTTTTTTTCGGGTGAAAGGTGTTCTCCACATTGTGAGTAAACAAACAGCGGAGACTAAGCTCAAAGGTAATAGGCAGATGCAACTTAACAAAAAAATTTTAAAAAGAGGAAGTAGTGAAAATATAGAAAAAAATTTGCAAAAAACTATTTTTCTAAATAATAAGTATTCTGTTGCCGTTGGAGCTATCACAAGTTTTCAGTGGTCGAGTAATTCGACCTTTTGCACATTTTGATCTAATTTTAACGCTTCATAATGAGTGATTTTTGAGATACGTAAAACACGTTAAAAACATTTCAATTCTGCACAAACTAAAAAACTTACAAGAAAATTTATCCCATCACCATAAACGTCGGAAACAATGATTAAAAGTCAAAGAAACTCAAGCACCAAATTATAAAACGGAGAAAACATCAATCACTTAAAAAAAAAAGTCAAAAATGACCGATCGATACTTCTAGTGTTAAAACAAAACAAATATTTTTATTTAAGACTTACACGTCTATCCGTGATTAAAGAGCACGTCATTTAAGTGACATTTGACCATGCATTACTTTGTGCTTGGGTGGTGTTAAATCAAAGCCAGCAATCAACTCGCAGTCTCCCTCTCGTTTAATTAATTCAAAACTGAAATATTGTTGAGGTCAATGTGTTTGTTTGGGAAAACAAAAGTTTTTCTTTTATGCAAAAATAAAATGTTTTACTTAAATTATTTGCGTTTACAGTAATACTTAGTATGTTAATTCACAATGTAATAATTTAAAAACAATCTTTATTTACCAAGCCAAAATTCTCCTCTCTTGTTTCCAAATCCACGCTGATAATCGATCCAGTTTCGATAAAAATCCTCACTTCCGTCTATTCGTCTTTGAAACACCTTAAAGTTAGAAATACAATCAAATTGAAGTTTAGAGTTTTATTAAAACAAGGAGTTGATCGTCACCAGCCATTTATTTCCTTGATCATGTTCAACTTCGCAGTAAACTTCAATTCTACTTCCGTTGAATTTCATAAGAAAAACTCCACTGATATCAGCTGATTGACATGAATCTGTTTTGGTAGAATCAGAAATGTTTGTTACAAGCATATATTTGTTTTTATATCCCTTAAACGCCTAGGTGTTTTATCAAACACTATTACCTAACATAGGTCGCTAGCGACCCATGAACTATATGCGCAATTAAACTCATGGAAGAGTACATCCGGCAAGAGAGAGGAAGCACAAGGGCAAATATGACAATGCTCTATTAAAATCGTATGTATCACTTGGAAACACGACAAACGAAAGCCCAAAATCAAACAAAAACGAACGAGTAAGCTGAGCATACATGGTTAATAACATGAAGTTTGTTTACTTTGTGCAATATAAACAAATCACAGTGATGCTTTTATGTTCAGTGCAACATGATTCTCTACAGTTGCTGCAACAATCAGCGGTCTTGCGGTCAATCACTGATGGGCAAATGTGGCATCTTCGTTTTTTCCTCTTTCCGGTTCGATTTGCCTCACTGGTTACCTGTAGCACCTCCTTAACTCCACATTTTTGCAAGGCAAGTTTTGTAGCTCTAGGGAGTTGTCTAATTTGTATACGACGAAGTAGCCGTAGTTGAAGAAGTTTCATTCCCAGACTTTCTAAAAAGATACGACGCCGATGACTTTTACCACTTGCCCAATCAGGAAACTTTGTCTAATAAATAAACAGAGCATTTATAGCAGCTACATTCAGACAGTTGTAAAAGTAAGCCAAAGGCCAACTTTTTGTTCTTTTTTTTTTAGACACTAATTATGGCAAAGTTGATCAACTCTGTCAACAGCTGCTTTTGTCGCGTTGTAATCCAATATCATCAAAGGTTTTTCTGTTGCCTCATCTACTTCCTTGTCACTATGCATTGTTGAAAGCAAGACCACGGCTTTGTTTTTTTAGGGACGTACGCTACAAGAACCTGTCTGCTCCTAAACGCAAACAAACTTGACCCCACCTTTCGATTTTTTTTCTATAGCAAATTGTTTGGGAATATCTGGTTTGTTTTTTCTCAGCGTTCCCAGTAGAGTAATCTGCTTCAGCAAAAAATCTTCTGCAAGTTTGGTGCTGGTAAACCAGTTATCTGTTGTTACGTTGATTCCAAAGTCGTGCACAGGATTGCAAAGAGTTTTAACAACATGTTCTACCAGCCAAACTCTTCTTGTATCGTCTTCGCGTCCTGTGTAGAGCAAGCCATTGTAAGTATAAACCGAAGTACAGTCATACATAAGAAATAGTTTCATTCTGTAGCAACCCGTTTTTACGCATTGTTAAATTACGTCACAAGCGCACTGATTACTCTGCTTTAGCAAACAGTCATTTTCTTTAGTAAAATAGTAAGCTAGCAAACAGGAGTGTTTTCTTGTCGGCACCACAGTCAGCGTTTTTAAGATAGCTAAATTATCTCAGTTAGCGTTTATCAAGATAGCTAAATTGTCTCAGTCAGCATTTATCGAGATAGCTAAAATTCCGTATTTATCAGGTTTCTTTGTCATATATTGACGGAAACCATATCGCCCTCGAAATGGTATTAGTTGTTCATCTATATTCACATAGGCACTCATGGCATAATGTTTATGACAGTTTTCAATAAATCGATTCCAAAAGCAGCGAAATGGAGCGAACTTGTCCGTCTGTCTCCGTTGCAGGCGCGTATCACGATTGTCAAAACGAAGACAAGCCACAATTTCTTCAAAGGGCAGCTGGAAATATTGATCTACCGGAAGGACCAGATAACGACATAGATCAAAGTGACTCATGTTGCGATCTATAAACTCCCATTACAAAGAAAATCCCGATAATGCCTTTGATTTGATCCAAGTCAACTGGTAACCAGTCGTCTTTTCCTTTGTAGTTTTCCCCATACTTGTTGGTGTGCTCTATAATCATCCTTAGCATGTCTTGATCGAAAAAGCACAAAAATGCCTCCACTTCATCTCCGATTAATTTTTCATTGCCTAATGGACCTTCAACTGTGTGCTTTAGGCTGCAAGCACGTATCCGTGAGGGTGGTGGGCAATCTGCAGATCAAACATTACCCTTTTTGCCTGTAAAGAAAGAGACACTATTGCTCTGCGGTGTAGATGGGGATGACTCATCTTTATCTGTACTGCTGCAGCTTTCCAAATCAGATACTTCCTCGTCACTTTCATTTGAAGAATTGCCCAGTTCTTTCTCGTCAAATTCAAAATCATTCACTTCAATCCCAACGGAACAATCATCACTGGCATCATCATCGTCAAACCAACAATCAATAATTGATCCAATTTCAGCAGTAAATAGTTTTCTGGCCATTGTACTTTTTATCACTTATATTTCTAAAATTCCGCTAAAAAAGTGCCAGCGTTTTATCTCCGATATATATTTGAAAAATAATTTTACATTTGTGCTACCTACAAATAATTACTCTTTTCATAATGTACACTTGTAACATAATATTACACTATTACCTAACATGGGTCCCTGGCGACCCTATAGGTTTTTACGGAAAATGTTTAATTATTTTGTTGAAGTTAGAACTGGAATCAATTGGTGTTTATGAAAGTATGGCCAACAAGTAACTTGAGGAATACAAGAAGTATGATAGAAGTGAGATACGTATTGAGGTTGTTACGAGATTGTAATTTTCCGTTCGGGTCGCTGGCGATCCACATAGGCGTTTAAGGAATATATGTATTTTTTTAAGGTAATTTATTTTATCAAATCGTGTTAATTAAAACCCAAGAAAAATTTCATGGATTTCCATAAAATTTAGAAATTCCAAATAAGCTATTTCGTGCTTAAAATAAATCAATTTATAAACTTGTATCTGATAAGATTCAATTTGTTTTGTTTTTTGTGCCTATTACTACACAAATAACCAAATTATATCAACGGCTACAACCAGTGATGGCTTTAGTACATAACAAACAGAGCGGCTTCACCGCCCCGGCCCAAATGAAGTTAAAACATGGTCCCCCTCCTGAGCAAAATATTTCCCTATCTTTTCATAGTAGCAACATGACGGTGGTTGCACTTGTCTTAAATTAAGTACGAAAGTAGGGATCGTGTACACGATTGAAAGCGATCAATTTATTTTCACTAATCACTACCTTTTTGGGAATAAAAAAATTTTTCACTTTTCTTGAAACTAGGCTACCTTTTTTATTAATATTTCAAAATAAAGTTTTAAAAAGTGGTCTTTTTTTGCGCCACGCCTCCCTTTTTAAAGGTCATCACTGCCTACCACCGCTTGTATATTTTAAATAGCTTAAATTTTGCGTTGGTCTTAACTTATTAAAAATTCAAAATGGATTTTTCGTTTTTACTTTTGTAATCATCTTAAACAACATATTTCAATACTTTTAACGTCAATCGACAGAGATAGATTTTGAATTTGTTAACTTATTTGAAAGCTATCAATAACTATTCTTTCAATGCTGTGCTTTTCATTTAAATTTCATTTTTAGTATGATTTTTAGTTTTAGTATTTACAAAAAATTTTTAATGGTCATGTCGTACTTAATTTGAAATACAATTTTTAAAGTGTTATCAACATCGGTCACGTGTAAAATACTTCGAGAATCTTCGGTAAAAGATTTGTATTTCAAACTAAGTAAAATAATCAATCGTTGCTTTTAATTTAACTTTGATTTTTGAATTGCTCTTACATGCAAAGGTGGAAAATACTGGGAGAATCTTTTGGAAAAGATTTGTATTTCTAACAAAGTGTAACAAAGTGTTGTTGCTTTGATTTATTTTTAGTCTTTTCGAATGTTGGTCTATATATCATTGATAGATGCAAAAAACAGTTTTATTTCCTGTGTTGAACTTTTTTTCATTTTAATCTATATTTGATCCATTTCCATGTCTTCAACCTAAATGATATTTTTGAATTTTGTTTTTTGTTTTTATGATTTTGTTAAAATTAATTAGTTCTTTCGCATTGTTTAAAAATCTTTTTTATTTCAAGTTTTTCTTGATTTACTTTCTTATAAAGTGGCTTTGAATGCTGTTTTTAATTATTTCTAGTCAATGTTGTTTTAAGTACAATTTTTTTACTTGGTTCTAATTGATGGTTTTGGTTAATACATTTATGATAACAATGTTTGTGTTTTTTACTAAAATGGGACTTTTAATGCTACAAATTGGACTTTCTTTGAGAGAAGATCTGATTTTTACAATTCGTCTTAGTTTTAAAAATTTTGATCTTTTCCATCCAACCATTCAATTTTGCGGCTAGTTTTAAAACTTTTGGATCGAATTTTCAATTAGCTGAGATTGACTAAGTTTTGTCAATCAATTTTTGTTGTTGTTGTTGTTGCCTTTCCTCCAAGGATATTTTGGAGCAAACATCACTTAACTCCATCAAGAAGCAAATCTAAATTGTCTCACTTCATTCATAATTTTAATCTTAACCGTATAATTCAGTACTTTATTTTGAGTCTTGTACAGTAATTTTAAACTTTTGAATAAAAAGGAATCTAGAATTACCGAGTAAAGTTGTGATATTTAAGAGCTTTCGTCTGAGAAAAGATTAGATTAGTTTGAGGAACCGAAGTAAAATCTGCAGTTTAAAAATGACGACTAGTTCAATTGATTGAGATTTTGAAAACTTAATAGCCCACATAGGAAGTTTAACCACGTGGATGAGGAAAAAAGTAATTTGTTTGGAGTTAGAGGAATTGCATTGGTGAGAAAGAAGACAGCGAGAAATATTGGGAAACAATGCTTCAAGCTGACAGAGAAAAATTGGAGTGAAAGGCAAAATTAGAACATAAAAAATTAGAATTAAAACAAAAGAAAACGGAATTCGAGGAAATAAAACTGGAGCTGGAACTGAAGTGGTTAAGACTCAAACGGGATACTGATTACTTTGGTGGAGAAAGACGGGAAGCATATTAGTCAGGGAGTGCACGTGTTGTTTTTGAAGGACCAAGGTTCTCTGAGCTTCTCCATTTTATTGACGAAAGAAGCACTTTGTTTTAAATAGTTACTTGCTGCAATTTCAAAGATATGCTACTGTTGCAAACTGGCCCCAAACTAATTGGGCAACTTAACTGAGTGCGCTACGTGGTGGAAAAGCTTTGGACATGTATTCCAGGTTCTTGCAGGAGAATGCATCCAACTACGAACGTCTAAAAGCGGCACTGCTCCAGCGGTGGAATTATATAAAACAGGATACCACCAACGTTTTAGAGAGGCTAAGCCAGAGGGTTTTGAAAACCCTAGTTAATTTATTGTGCGCCTCAAAAATGATTTTACCTAGTGGATGAAGTTTTCTGGTATGAAAAGCAGTTTTGAAGGTGTGGTTTATTTGATGATGAAAAAGCAGTTTATCATATTTTGTTCCAGGGAGCTGTCTGTTCATTATATAAAAAATAAACCTCAGAGTCCGAGGGAGTTAGCGGCAACTGCGGAACAATATCTGACCGCTCACAACAACAAGCTATCAAATAGGAATTTTAATTCTAAAAAAAGTGCTTATTCACTACCAGAAGTGAAGAATATGGATTCTTTTTTTTGAAGAAAGGAGGTAGGTCTAGAGTGTCAAAATTGTGAAAAATTAGAGGCAAGGCAAGCGAGTGCTTTTTGCGTATGCAAAACAAAGGTAGAATAAATATCTTAATTAATAATAGGGAAATACAGAAATAGAATAAAATTCAAGTTTTGAATGATGCATGTATGAAAGACAGTTTAGCTGATCAAATGCCTATTTCAAATGGATTAATTGAGTAAATCAGTTACAGATTTAATAGTGACCGGTTGCTTAGAAGTAATAAAAAAAACGATTTGGTAAAAGAACAGCAATTAACAGGCAAGGTTGGATATGTGATAACGGTCGCACGCACTTTGTTCAAACACTTTTTCGCAAATGTTGAAGTGATTACGCCTTAGTTTAGTGAAACAGTGAAAGCTTTGTGTCTAAAAGATTCGCTGTATGAGCTAATTGTTAGAAATATTTCTAGAACGAGAGTACTCAGAATCCGAATGAGACTTGATGCATGAAGGCGGCAACAGCTTCCCGAGCATAGTCTAGGTTAAGAATTGAAGCTAAACGTTTGAAAGTTGTGGAGGTCATGGATCGGTTGTTTCTACAAGGGAGAAGCTCATCCACCTTCAGTAGGAAGACTCTTTCCGATCTAAATACACGATGAAGAAGGACCGCTAGTCAGGAATAGAAAGAAAACCGAAATTGCATTTATCTCTACAGCTGGGTTGGAATAAGAGAAGAAATATTGATGATCTTGAAACCCTGTTTGTATCACGTTACACGCAGGAATACCCAAGTTGCCGTCAATTAGGAAGTTGACATCTACTTTTTATAAACTAATTTGCAATGATTTAACTGAAAAATTTAATGGCACAATGAAGAAGATGTAAGACGCTGGTGCATTGAACACCTAAGCAGTAGTACAGTTACATAAATCCACTTTTGTTTGCATACAAAGAGGTTCCGCAATTGTCTAACAATTTTTCACCTTTCCAACTTTTATATGGTTGTGTTGCACGGGGACTCATGACAATTTTGAAAGAGCTTTGGACAGGCGAGAATGAATCCGCTGACGTCAAGACCAGTTACAAGTATGTTTACAGCAGAGAGAAAGATTGGAAAAAAAAAATTATTCAGAACAAATTGAAGAAAATTTTATTCTATTTTTATTATATCTCTATATTTATCCTCCTAACTCGCAGGAAAGCGACGGAGGCGCTAATACATAGGGTAAGCAATCACCCCGACCTGCTTCCGGAGATGCCAAGATATTGCTGTTCGCTAGTAATTTAGTAGAGATATGACTGTAAGTTAGAACTGCTTGCCAGGACCACCAAGGAGGGGAAAGGACCGTTAAGTGTCTTTCCCAACAGAATGGCGCGAGTAGGTTTTGAACCGAGACCGTGTTGGTCACAAGCCCGGCGCTTTAACAACTCGACCACGCTGCGGACGCTTTAACCACTCGACCACACTGCAACCTGGCGCTTTAACCACTCGACCACGCAAAAATCGGGTCAAATATAGAAAGCACTGTGACAAATGGACAAAGGACCTATTGTTTAGTAAAGGTGACAAGGTTTTAACCATGCTATCTACAAATAACCATAGGCTTTTAATGTTGTGAAAAGAACCGTATCAATTAACTCAGAAGATGGGCAATCACGATTATAAAATTATGGTTGGAAACAAGGCAAAAAATTATCATATGCTGAAAAGCTGAAATCTTAGTATGCGCATAAAGAAGTAAAAGCGAAAATAAAAAAAGAGATTTAAAAGTAACAGCCAGTGGGGAAGTTTTATCGAAAGAAGAAACAACAAGCATATACGGGGAACCATTGTTAGATTGCACGTATAGGCAGAAAGAAAAAGTGACATCAATTCGGAGACCGAGTTTAATGACAATCGATGTAGACAATTGCAAGTTTTGTTAGAAGTCATGATAAATTTTTTTCGGATATGCCAAGGAAGTCGTCAAAAACTGACTACAAAATTAAACTGTTGTATGAGGATCCAGTCCGCTCAAAACCTTACCCTTTACCGAATTGCACGGAGGCAGGAACTGAAGAAGGAAACCTGTGACTGAAGAAGTCAGATTACTGTGGCGGAAGAAGATGTGTCCGAGACCGCGTTTGTGATACCGGACAGAGTTACGCCATTCTTCGAATGTCGTTTGGCATGAAAAACTACGGTGCGACACTTGTGCGTGTAATGAGGGATATACTTTAAAATAAGTGCGGTGTTGAAGGCTACATCGTGTTTTGCAGCAATTGAAGGATGCACCTGAAAAACCTTGAAAGAGCTTTTAAAACCTTTCAGTGAGGTTAGCCTTACTACTCGACTTTCAAAGTGTATTTTTGGGATTTCTCAGTTGAACATTTTGGTCATGATGTTGAATCTGACTGGATTACGATAAATCAAAATAATCTGGCCACAATTGTACGTGCGAAGCGAGCAGTCACGAAGAAAGAAATGAGATTGTTCTTCGGGTTGCTATGCTATTATCGAGATTACATCCCTTCCTTGCTGTGGTTGTGGCACCGTTGACAAACTTGACAAGAAAAGGATATTGGAACTATGTTGAGTGAAGTGATGCTCGGGAGAAGAATTTTAATACGTTGCGAGAAGCTCTCCGAAGCTGTCCAAATTAAGTTTGCCCGATCAATAAAAAGAATGTACCCTGTTTATGGAAACTTCCAATGGGATCGGAGTCGTGTTAATGCATGAGTATGAGAAAAACTTCATCTTATAGCATATGGAAGTAAATATTTAACTAATGCAAAGACGAAGTACTCCACGCTTGAAAAGGAGCGGTTAGCGATAATTTAGAGTCTGAAAAAATTTTGTCTTTCCTTACCTTGCAAAAAGTTTATTTTGCTAACAAACCGCAAACCACTTAATTTCTCAGTACGGATTGTCACAAAAATAATTGCATAGTCAAGTGATCTTTATCCCTACAAGCATATGACTTTGTCGTAAAGGATAACATTATGGCTAACTGCTTCAATCGCATAATAGTATAAAGTGTTTTGTTGTGTAAAATGTTTAATTTATAAACATATTCTTTATCGTCTGAAACTGTAGTTTATTTCTATCTGTAGAGGTAAGTTTTAGAACAAATCTATTTGTACTTAGACAGAATTAACTGTTTTAAAAACTTTAGTCTTACAAAAAATTATTTTCAGACCCGGCATAAATAGTAATAAACAAATTTTACTTCAGCTCAGGTATTTGGGTTACCTGGTTCAATTAAACTTTTCCAATTCCCAAGTAAAGTTGTTACGGTGCCTTTGTATTGATTGCATGTTTATAGTCCCTTTATGTAGTTTGCTATAAACCCGATATTGATGTGTGGAATGTTTGTTAGTGTGAGTTTGTGTATAAACTTGTGAATAATCATTTTATCAAACGGCTTGTTCATCAATAGAGTGAGGTTTATAATTTAGTTTATTGATATAATAAACGTATTGGCTAATGTGAAGAATCAATCTATTGTCACAATCCTTAAGATAAAAATTATATTGGACTTTGTTTTTAATATTATTAATTTCATGCATTGATAAACTAGATATACTTACCGATTAATGTACTTAGATTGCAATGGATTCCAGTAAATCCTGTGTGACATAAACAAACAAAGGAGTTGTTAATATTAACACATCTTCCATTGATGCAATCTCCAACACATTGCGTATAAGCTTCAAAGGAATCTTGTTTGCCTAAAATTACCATATCTTTTATTTTATTTAGAACAAGTTCAAAAACATGTTTGGATTTCAGCGATAGCAAAAATTGTGCAATAAAAATGCCGATAAATAATTTTTATTTGAAATTAAGACAAATTTTACTGTATTTTATTAAAAAATGTAAATACTATGACTGTGATACTGCAATATTTACCAATAGCATGCTATTGTACTGTTTCTTTGTTGTAAAGCATACAAGAATTAAAAAAAACTGAAGTTACAAGACTATGTTGTTTTAATTTTCTTTTTGTAAACAAAGCAAACATTTTTGTCTGGTAACAAAGTAAACCATAATCTAAAAAAATTAAACCTTTATTCTCTTGAATTATAGAGAACAAGAGAAGATTAAATTCTAAACACTCTCAATTAACCCAAAGTTTCCATTAAACACATGTTCTTGATATCAATAAGAAAAACTGAAAAATTGTTTTCTTTGTATTTTTGTAAAAGTCTATGTAAACACTAAGGTTACATTTTCGTCTTAAATTGTCTCAAACTCTGAAGCGTGTGGGAAGTTTGCCATGTCAATTTCTGCTTAATGGCAATTAGAATGCAATGCCACTTTTATTAAAGCTTTCTACACCGTCTACGCAAAAATACTTACGTTTGCTACAGTTGTTTCCGGTATAGCCATTGTTACATCTACAAAAAAACTTTTGTCCTTTTATGACACATCTTCCATTATAGCAATATTGAACACAAACCATATAAGCTTCAAACCGATCTTGAAGATCTTAAGCAAAGTAACACGTTTAAAATTCAAAAAACATGCTAGAAAACCTCCATTTTTCTCAACTAATTGTACAACTTTTTTTAATTTAAAATTTTTTTGCGTTTTTAAATTGTTTCAACTTATTGATAGAGCAGCATACTGTCAAATTTCAAATTTGGCCAAAAATAACCTATAGGTTTAAGTATTAAGTGTAATCTTTATATTTGTATGAATAACAAAAATTGAAATGATACATAACTCTAATTCTACATTTATTCTAGAGTAATATTCTGAATAAGAGCAAGACAAAATGTTAAAGTTTACTAAAAGTAGGCTTTTTTATTGCTAACTATTTAACCCTTACGCGTCTGCAGTGTCTTTTTTTGCCAGTTTATATAGATATAAAAAACCGCTATAAAATGGATTTTTTAACAATTAAGTAATATTTAATTAATATTTTCCTATTAACTATGAAAAGAAGCTGTTTAAATTTTTCATCATTGAAAAGATAATTTTTTCGTGAGTAAAATAATATAAATTTTTTTTAAATTTCTTGAAAAACAAGTTTGCAATTAAAACAATAAAAGATCCCACTTTTCTTTACAAAAACTTTCTTTTTTCTCCCCCAAAATTACAACTAGTGGCAAGATAATTCAAATTTTTAAGTCGCTACGTGTCGCTAGAATCGTCCTCCGTCTGGTGAAATAAATTTTTTTGAATATCTTGCGAAACGCACGCGCTCTGCGCAATTTTGTTGCAAAAGAAATATGGCGAACGGTTCATTAGTTATTAGAACAATCACCTTTTACACTTGATTCGAGTGTGTGTGCTTGCGCGCCACTGTTTAAATCTGCGCGCTTGACATTGACCGAGAAAAAGGTTTTTGTCTTTTTTTCGTAACAAATCAAAGGAAAAAATAAAAGACTTTGTCTTTGATTTCTTGTCACTGAATAAATGCCTATGTAACACATTTGATCGAATATTTTTTTCAAAGAATAAAACAACATCGGTCTTATGATTTAGCACAATATTTTCAATTGGCTGATTTAACTTTAGCAAATAGAAATTTATAAATCAATTTTTTATGCAATTATTGAATCGTTTTGTGTGATAAGCAATAAAGCATTTTTACTAACACAAGGTCACCGTGCACATGGCACATCAATCCTTTATTATTTTTATTATTTATTTTCATATTATTCTCCTCACTCGGTAAAAACCTTCGAAGACGTTATAAATAGCGCAACTGTCAAGTAATTATTGCAACCTGCTTCCGGAGATGCCAAGATATTGATGTCGGGTTCAATCTTTATATTTTGCTTTCTTAGATGTTATTTAGAGATATTAGCGAAATCTAGAGCTGCTTGCTCAGACCGCCAAGCAAAGGAAAGTGCCGTAAAGTGTCTTTCTCAAGGATAAAATAATGTGAGTAGTTTTCCAAACGCTACCGTGTCGATCGCATTCGCCATCAATCAAAGCGCTTTTACCCAATCGGTCACGCTGTTAACTTTTTATAACGAATACGAAATTATACACCAGTGGTGGCAAAATTTTTCAAACACAAGCCGTATTCAATAAACTAATAAATTCGCGAGCCACAAAAATCAATAAAAACGTAATTAGGTAAAAATTAAAATAAATTAGCTTATTTAATCCAAAGGTTTGCCCAAATTTTATGACTTTTGTCCAAATTTTCGTTCCAAAAATTTAATAATTTATAAAAAAAGTCTTCGCTTAAAATTTGTCTTCAATTTCTCGATTTTCCTCTCAAAGACGTAGTGATCTGTAAAAAATGTTCTTTCCTTTGGGGCATATAAGCCGATGCAAACGGCCATCTTTACGATCTGCAATGGCCATAGTTAACGTATGCCGCGTTAGTTAACATATGCCGCGATAGTTAACATATTTCTGTATTCTATAACAACGGTTTGCCCACCGTTGTTATAGGATACAGAAAAATTTTCTGGTAATTCTGACCTGATTAGCTATAAGATAATTTATTACGTTGAACAACTTATCTCTGCCGTTTTGTTGCTGCGTTTTTGAAAGCTTTTTAACTGACAATTGAAATTCTTACTTCGCATCAAAGCGCAGTCGTATATAAACGGACTTGCCCATTTGCTTAAGTATTGTGACGTCACAGAGGGTTTTTGAAAATTTTAGTAAATAAAATCCAGCCGTGTATTTTATTGGTTGGCATCTCAAGATGCCACCGCACGTGCTACCCTAGGCAGCTATGGCTGCCAGCGGACGCGTAAGGGTTAAACGAAATCTTTGAATAAGATCTTTGATTTTTATAGCTAATTTAAAATTTTCTACCAGCAAAACACGTTTTCAATTTTATATTTTTTGTGCATCAAAATATTGAAAAAATTTGTGAAAACGTTGAAAAAGTAAAATTGTTGATCTAATAATGTTTATCTAATGATCTAATATAAATTTTTGTAATTAATATTTATTGCTGTTTCATCTCAACGCTTTAATTTGCATGTTAAAGTAAAATTTTTGAATTTTATTAGTTTTAAATTTTTTCAACACCTATAAATTAACTTTCCATCTTGGATAAATTTTTAAGTTTTCATTGTAGAACTCACTTAGATGTCACAACAAAAAATTGCTAAGCAATGGTATATTTTATTTGCTTTTTTCATTTTATCTCTATATTTATCCTCTTGATTCGCAAAAAAGTAAAATAGGCGCTATACACAGGGAAAGCAATTATTTTTTGAAGGTGTTAAGATATTGCTGTCCAGTTGAAACTTTTTATTTTTTGTTTTTACAGAGATATTACTAAAATTTAAAACTTCTTGCTTATAGATCCAAGGAGAAGAAAGTGTTGTAAAGTGGTTTTTTTAAGGACACGAAAAAGTGGCACGAGTAGGTTTTGAACCGAAACCGTATTAATTACAATCACGGCATTTTAATCACTCGACCACGCCATTGTAAAAGGAACAAATTAGTCAAAATGTTTTACATATTTTAAGATTGAACTAATTTATAGAAACCAAGTTTTTTTGTATCGTATTTAGTTTTGTTTGTTAAAAATATCTTACTAATTAGTGCTCAGATTGTGATAATTGTGAGAAAATTAAAATTAAATAGTTGAGGTAAAGCAAAAATTTTGGATTGATTAAAAGCAATAATTAAAGGTCTTTTAAAAAAATTTTTACTCCGTTTCAGTCACTAACTAGTTAAGCAATGAATTTCATTTTTTACCTTTATTTTCAGTTTTAGCAGGAGTTTCATCGTTCACGATTATATTTGCTGAACATTTCTCATCATCTTCATCCGGAATATCAGCATATTTGCAAACAACGACGTCATTGCTGTATGAAGTCGTCATCAATATCTTGACAAGTACAATGCACAAAACGAACTTCATTCTATAAGCACTCATGACACTGGTGTTAACAATAAACAAGAAAAAAAGATTAAGCGAGTTATGAGATTGTAAGCTTGGTTAAAGTTGCTTGGTTTTAATTCTTACTTTCAGTTTGAAATAGTAACAACTAGTCAATTGTCTATTTTTTTTTTTTTTTTTTTATAAAATATTAAAAATTGACTCAAAACTCGAAATTAATATATTAAATCTCACCTTTTTCTAAATGTTGCATAATAGTAATAAAAAATAGCAAAATTTCTATCTGCCCATATTTACGTAATACCTGCAGCAATATAAATTAGCGATTTTAAAGCTAATTTTGAAAATATAGCATAAATAAATCCAATTACAAATTGATTATTCAACGCAAAAAAAATAATTTTTTGAAGTTTAAAATGCAACTTTTTAAACATTAATTACTACCAAATTTATAGTTTATTTTGCAATGATGATGAATATTTTATCATAAAAATCGATTTATAAGAAGTGGCACACAGGAATTGCTTTGTAAATTTAAATAGGTTTTTCCGTGACTTGTGTTTGAACTCACATCTCATTACAGACTTGAACGAGAGATCGCCTAACGCATTCCTCTGCGTAATTAACGATTTTTTTTGTGTGCGTTGCTTTGCTTGTGTTCAGTATAACTCATACAGCGCATTTCAGGACCGCTTGTTCGTATTCAGTACAGCACATTTATTTTATGTTCAGTACAGCTCATTCATTACTTCGTTTATTTTTTTAATTCTACTTTCTGTTGTTTTTAGACTTGGTTATACCTTTAGTTTATAAACTTTCACTTGAGGAAAGGTGTTGCTGTTTTTAGACTTGCTTAAATCTTTGGTTAGTTAAACCTTAATTTAAGGAAATGCTTACTGAACTATGCTTATAAAATGAAGACTGAAACCACACTTTCTGTACTGCTAAGTATAGTGTAAACAAAATTACATTTTTGTTGCAAATAAAGTTATTTTATATTGACATTCTTGACATTGTTTTGATTGTTACTCCATAGTTTTTGGTGTATTGTGTATTTTTCTAAATGCTCGTTGTGTAAGTTTAATTCATATGTAGCTGTGTAGCTCAAGAAAGCAGACATTGATGTTAAAATGTTACTTATCACAGTAAATCTATAGTAATCTTGATATTTTGTAGCCGTGCCAATTTGCGTTAAAAAGAAATTAAAATTCTTCGTCCAAATTTTCATTTGGATGTATGATGCAGAGTTGTAAATCGGGCCGGGATTTTTGGGTCGGGTTCTGCTTCGGACCGGTTTCGGGCTGGGTTCGGGCTTGAGTTTTTAAGAAAGTTCGGGCTTGATTCGGGCTTAAATTTGCATTGTTATTTTGTTTTTCATAATCACAAAATTTGATTAATTTTTGATTTGAACAAAAGCTTGTAAAATTCTAATTTCTATTTAAAATGTTCATTGCGACGTATTTAGGTCACACACTCAGTAGCTGTAGATTGTGATTGACAGAGGATCTTTTAAGTTTGAACACTAGGAAAATAAAAACCTAGGCTGCCTTTTAACTAATATATTCGCCAAATCAAACCTTGGGATCTAAAATAATGGGACCCGATTCGGGCTTGAAATAAATTTTATGGTTATGTTCGGGCTCGGCTTGAGTTCGGGCTTGCCTTTTCGGGATTGGGTCGGGTTTGGCCATAAAAATTGGGCCCGTTTGTAAGACTGATATGATGTCAAAAGCAATATATTTAAATGTGATCCCATAGCTTAGCGAAGGACGAATTATTGAAACTACATAATTAGGGCATAAGTACCTAGGCTTTTTAAAGCTGTTCTTATGTAATAATTTGAATTTAATCCTTATCTACCTAGGATGTTTTTTTCTGTTGACTACCTAAGGGGGGTCTTCGGAGGACACTAAGTTTACATGTCCAATACTTTGTTTTGCCGGCATAATCTGTTATGTCGGCAAAACAAAGCAATCTACAAAAAATCTATATTGCCGGACCACTAAATCTTCACGTTGCCGCTCATGTCACTCTGTATAAATAGGATTATCTTATGCCACAGCAAAAATCATAAAGTAAGTCAAAAAAATAGCTTGCTACACTAAAACTACCCATCGGATATGCTCAAGTAAAATATCAAAATATTCAGGAATAAAGTTTAGAAAAAGTCATAAAATTTCAGGTTTTTATCAATTGAACTTTACGAGTTATAACGTTTTTAAAAAAGAGAGGTCCTCTGAGGAACCCTCCTTAGGTAAATTGGGGTTAAAATAAATATCAATAGCTCAATCATAAATACGTCCACATTTAAATTAGCTGTTGTTCGATAAACTGTTGTTAGAAAAAGTGTCGTTCGAAAAACTATCTTGTTAGTATATTTAAGCAAATTAACTGTTACATATTCTGCCAACTCTATTTCTTTATAGTTGGTGAACAATGAGATGTCAGGATAAAAAATTGTAATTCAGCGGGACTTTTTAGCAAGGATGTAGCTGCAATCTGAAGAATCCACATGTGATAGTTCAAAAAATTTTCGAAACTTTCCCAAAAGAATTTGTTCTACTCCATCCAACTGCTCAAGTTCGGGAAAGCACCTGGTCCTGTTTACATATTGCCTGAAGTTAGTAAACTGTGCCATATCTTCCTACATATCTGCCATATCTGCCCACAGCTCTGCTATATCTGCCCCATATCTTACATATCTGCCTTCAAATCCTGGTTAACAAGTTTCTTTATTTATGCACACACCAAAGCTTCTACAAACCTGGAGAAAAGCATTAATGCCAGTGGAAAACTGTAAGCTTTTTTAAGATGAGTGCTTAAATTAATATAAATAACAATGTGGGGTCAATTTAAAGCCATAATCAAAAAAATTACTTGATTGTGTTACATGATCGTAAAAAAAAAACTCAATTAACTCGAGAAAAACCAAAACCAGAAAAGATGACTTGATTTTGTTACATGGTCTTAATAAAATAAGTTAATACATGGAAGTTCTTGACAAAAAAGAAAGGTATTCTGTATGGAATCAATTTCTATAAATCTTACGTTAGCTAGCAGTTGGCATTTTTTTTGTATGTCAGTCGACTCACCAGCTAGAAAGAAAAAAACCTCGCTTTTTATCAATTTGTCTCGAAGCTGTTCCGATATGTCGGACGCCTTATCGTTAGTTCGCCGGCTTACTGTATTGTCAAAAAGTGGAACTTTCTGAATTTTTTTGCAGCATTTTCACCAAGCATAACCCGTACTATTTCCCAACAGCATGGAACAACTGAACTCTCTCCGATTGTATGAGGTTTCATGTGTTGTGTATTTAGTTGCGAAACAACAAAGCAAGCTTCTAGATCTCCATCAGATATCGATGTGTAATCATTCATCTTCCATGTTTATTTTGCATTTGGGTATAAAAAATTAAAAAAAACGCTGTCCGTTTATTTTTCAAAGTCGAGTCCCGACTTTCAAAATGTTTCACCAGTTTACTAGATATCATCGCTTCGTTTGCTGACTTAGTGCCACATACAACGCAGAGGGGTGGCATAAGAGTAGAATTTCCCGTCCAAGTAAACCCGTATTGTAAATAGCTACTATTCTACTTTCTTAGCCATTCTACAGTTTTAGACGTTTTTAATTTTTAACTTCAGAATAATTCAGCAGTTACATAACTACTATAGTTAGAACTTGAAGCCATATAATCCTAATATTATTGTGATGTCAGTCAGAGAAACTTAACTTAAATTTTACATTTGAAAGGTGTGGATTCAGACAATTATAAAATTGCATATGATCATTGTCGGATTTTACCACGGTAAAATGTCGTTTTGATCAATGTGGTTCTAATTAAATGTAGTTTGATCACGTGTCGTTTCGATCATGTGTCGTTCCATCAACTGTCGTAGCACCTGATTTTACGTATTGTTTCTTTTGAACTCTATGTGTGCAATAACCAATAAACACAGTGATGCCCTTGCAAAAGAGGGGGCGGGTGCAAAAAGAGGGCCCATTTTTTAGTGTTTTAAAGTTTTGTCCCAAAAATATAGTGACCTCAAACTCAGTTTATCACCTTCACTCGAATACATGACTACAGACAGGGAGATCACCGTCACAGTGCCACTACAAAAAAAGAGTACAATGTTTTGCTTGGAGAGAAGGTACTTATTGATGCATTTTTTGAGGGAGCCAGTTGCGGCCGCTCTTTTTGCTCCGTACTGAAGCCATCACTTAATAAACATCATATAATTATATTCATTAAATTCAAAATTTTAACTTTAAATGTTAAATGTATCATAGACAAAATCTTTTAAGTTTTTGTGAAAACATGAAATTTTTGCCGCATACATTTTGGAAAGCGCTACGACTTACATTATCAAGCTAAATGTTGGAAAGGATGTTGTAGTTCATAATGGCGATTGTTTCAATTGTCTTCACATTGAAAATAAAGCGTTTTGCAATCAATTTTTATAAATCAAAGTGAAAAATAGTTGTTTGTTAATGAATAAAGTCTTGTTTCCACTACAAGCGTGGAATGGAGTATTCTTTTATTCTTTATTTTGTTTATTTTTTTGATTTATTATAGCTTGGCTTAGCGCTTAAGCGCGGAAAGAAGTAAAAAATCTATAAACAAACAAAAAATGGTCGTTTTGATGCTTGTTGTTGAAACGGGTTCTTAGTGTTATTTCTGCATTAATAATGTCTCGTTCATATTTTCGATAAATAATTTTCCAGGTTACAACATATAAACACCAAGCTTAGTTATAAATGTAAGTTATGTTTCGCATAAATTCTTTTTTAGTTCGTTCTAATCACAGCGGTACCAGACCAAATAATTTGGGGGTCAAAACAAATTTTCCTAAATTTTTTCGACAATTTACGAATCATGATTTCGTATCATTGCAGGGAGAAGCCCATGTTTAAATTAGATATTATATAAAGACCTACATTTTTTCTTCTTTTTTGTCTTTACTTGTTTTTTTAAGCTGTAAACAGAAAAGAAATGATTAGTTTTGCAAAAAAACTTTTTAAGACCAAAAAAAATTCTTTACTCATAAATATTAGTTTCAGAATAAAAAGTAAAACCAACATATTTTGAAACACTGTTTTAATCAGAACGTTTCGAAACTATAATTTATTCCATTGGTTTTAGAATTATAACACTATAATGATAACGGAATGAGTTATAATTCCGAAACGTCCTGATTAAAACAATGTTTCTAAATTTTAATTGTTTTGCGGCCTGATCTGAATCGTTTTGAATTGTTTGGTGCCGTTCGGTTTGATCGTCCTCCTACCCAATACCGCATGGTCGGTGACCAAACTCTTATTCTGGCCAAATTTTTTACGTCTGGGGTTGACAATTGATGCTCCTCCGGCTCTTGCGGTTATGGTTGTGACTTTGTTATTTCTTTGCGTCAATGTGCTGTTTATGCTTTTTTTTATGTGTATCGTTTGGAAAAAAACAGCCCTGAGACCATACAAATTTCTTTTTATGAGATTTGGGTATAAAACTGTAAACAAGACGTTATTAGTATTATTATTGAATAAAAATATATTTTCTAAGTTTAAAAATGCTGTCAAAAATTGAGGCTCAAACAATAAAATTTTAAGTATACTAAATTTTTTTAGCTTTTTATGATAGTTTTAATTACTGACTAGATTAATTTGAGTGAATCAAATTCCAGAAATATCAAATAGGATTTTTAAAAAACTTCTAACGGTATTTATCAATTAAGAGTTTTACAAGTTCAACTGCTTAATTTTTATAGTTATATACTGTACAACATTCTCTAGCAAAATTTAACAAGAATACGTTAAGATCATGTTAAATTTTGCTGAAAGAGGTTGTACGTACAACATCATCTGAATTCTAAAGCAGAGCAATTCTTGGGCAAAGCAAAATTCTAGAGCATAGTAGATCAGAGCAACATAGAAACACCATCATCTGAATTCTAGATCAGTGGTGAGAAAACTACGACTCGCCGAGCATTCCACGTTATATCTTGCAATGTCGCTGGCCCACTCTAATATCACAAATCGAAGTGAAAACTTTTTGCTCTTTAAGTACATTTTAGACACAAATTCACTTTGTAAATATTTGTGTGGCCCGCATTAAAAACAAACTGCGGAAACCGGCTCTCCAGCTATTAATAAAATGTTTCCCACCCCTGTTTTAGACTTTTAAAATAAAAGTTGGTAGATACTTTGCTTTGTGTTTTTCATTTGTTAAGAAATGCCGTGCATACTGCTAGTTAAAACTAAACAGACAAAGGACTTATAATTAAAGCTGCACTTAATTAGGTTATTAAGCATTTAGATAATTTTTTGTTAGTTTAATATGTAAACCAACTACAAGAATGCGAATAAAAAAACTGATACTATTTACAAGCAAATTGTAATTAAAACAATTATTGACAAATGAAATGAACATGAATACCACCAGCGGAGGTTTGCAACCCGGTACCCGCCAAGTTGAGTTTGTCCGAGCGGCTTATTCATATATATTGAGTTGATTTCTGTTAACTTTCTTCGCTTTCAAGCTGATTTTGATACAGCTAAAAATCTTGCTTTCAAACTAATGATCAAATTTTTTATATAAATAATAATGATATAAATAAATATTTGCTTTTTGAAGTAATTTGCTTATTTCAAAGTAAGAAAATAATCTTCTTGTTAATGTTGTTAAGTGTTGTCCGTTTAAGCCTAATTTTTAGAGTTTTTCTAATGCTCAGTGATTAGATTTATATTTCGGAGTATATGATGTCTACTTAATGTTTTTTTCCTATTTCTCTGTGGATCTCTATAATAACTTAAGGTTATCACAAATATATTATTTTTGTACCAGCAAAATAGTACAACTGATTGTATGCCATTGAATTTTGATTGTAAAGACAATTGAATAAAAGGTTATCGTGTACGGCAATATCTTTTCCAAATTTTAGCTTAAAAATTTTAAATGTCTGGCCGTATCTTGAGTCGGCCTTGGTACAAACATAACAGACATAAGTACACAGCTGAAATTTGCTTTTTTTTCTCCGGGAAAAACCTTCACAATGCCAAAAGAAATCAATTTTACAAAAATGGTTATGGGTTGAACTATTTATCAGTGTCCAAAGAATTATATTTTATTGTTGAATCTAGCGTGCTGCAGATTGAAATAAACGGCTGTGCTTGAATTAAGTTATTTTTGCGCATAAACAACATTACCAGTAGATTTTACGCCTCGAAAATTATAATAATGGCCCAAAAAATTTTTGATTGTGCCCGATTTTTTATCTTTTAGTAAATAAATGTAAGGGTAATTCAGTATCGGATTAAGGCGAGGGCTATTGGGGCTGTAGACCAAGGCCCACCAATTATAGTCTATTATATGCAGGATGTAATCTTGGTAGAAAAAACATATTGGTATGATTTAGAGATATCATGGTATTCTGTTGCATGAATTCCTAACCTGTGGGTAATTTCTCATCAATGGGGAATGACAGAGTTTCAATTGGGGAATTACTCATTAACTGATTTTCAAATAGTTATGAAGTAAAAATTTTTTATTTGTCATAAATTAATTATTAAACCAATTTCAGCAACAATATTTTTAAATCTCGAATAATGTTGAGTTAATAATGCAGCAGTGCTTATAAACTTGTCAAAATCATATCATACATTAAATAACGTTAACCTTGAGAACGATGTGCAATTCGCTTGAGTATAGTAAAAACTAGATGCTGCAATTCAACTTGTAAATATGAGAGTGCTTTTAATACTCGACTCTTTCTATAATTGCGCAAAGATAATAAAGCTAAGTGTAAATATCTGCTTCTCCACACTTATGTAATCATCTTCTCTAAAAGAAACATCTTGATTCGGTTAGCGCATTTAATGCCAGAAGTTTCCGATTTCTTAAAACCCGACTGAAAAAAGAAACTAAAGGGGATGTTTCTGATGTAATGTTTCAAAAGATATTAGCATTGTTGGCAGATATGTTTTGTCATTTGAACAATCGGTTACATGGTACAGACTCGAATAAGCGGAAACAAAGAGACTAGATTGCCGTATTGATTGCATTAGCAAAGCCTAAACTCTGGAAAATAAAAACAAAAACTGGTTAGGTTAGAGCAGTGTTTCAAATATATTCAGCAAAATCCATTTAGCTTTCTTGTAGAAAATTTTCCAAAATATGAAAAAAATATTCAAGAAAAATTATGAAGTTGATTTGTGATTCATCCACCAGAGATTTTTCAAAAGATACACTGGTGATAAACTCCGGACACAAATGCAATATACATACCCCAAACATATTGCAAACGTCCAAACGAACTCGGCGCCCAGATTTTGGTACTTGGCTTTTAGCTTTTTGTCAAACCAATGTAAAATGTATTTGTATTTGCTAGTTCACAAACTTGAGCAATGACCAAACAACATCACCAAAAATTGAACAAATATAAATGAGCTTTCAATTGTTCAATAATTTTCTTGTGATGTCTGATGGTTTATTCGTTGCGTGCCCCTCCATAAAACGCTCGATAAGCGTGATAACGCCAGAAGGTGAGGTTACGTCCAGAAGGCCAACTGCAAAACCTCCAGCTTGGCAAAACAATTAATTATTACAAGCACGGATTTATGTTATTTATTGTTTTGACATTTATTATTTGTTTTGAGTTCAAAACTCGCGTCTTTCAGTCTTTGTTTAATGTAATCAGACTGATCTACTGTAATCGTAATAATAGTTTAATAATTGTAATAATTAAAAAACAAAAAATTTATTTAATTTTTATATGTAGTGTTTTACCTTAATAAATAGTATATATCACAAACTTTACTTGAGAATCTAAAAGGACCAATTAAACTAGGTAACCAGAATACTAGCGATGAAGTAAAGCTGTGTCTATTTTACATTCATTCCGCAAAAATAGTTTGCCGCGAGATTGAAGTTCTTGATACAGTTAATTACGGATAAGTTCGAATTGATTTCTTAAGAAAACTTCTCTCCGCAACAGACAGAAAAATCAATGTCTCTAACTATAAGAATATATTTATGAATTTAACAAAGCATGTTCGATTCGCAAAAACTTGGCATCCAAGCTTTACCAAACTTTAAAACAATTCCAGCGTTACAAATGCGAATAATCACTTCAACAACTTTGTGCTAGCGAGCTATAAGACCGAATTCACATTTCGACGGCTAATTAATCTCAATATTTTGTCCACTACACAAACTTAACAATTTTATCTCTCTATAAAATTGACAGTGGTGACAGCCACAAAAACACGAACAATTCAACTGCAATGCAACAACTCAACCCACTAAATGGAATTTCAATGAAATCTGGAATGAAATAAAAACAAAACACGCGTTTTCTGAAAGATCACATAACGTGGAGCCGCATTATTAGCAAATTTTCTGGAATAACATGAAGTTTCTGTGAATAATGATTGAATTAAGGTCACACTTTACGACTGCCAATCAGAGACGCGCCAGCAAACGATTACTTAATGTCGAATTTACTAAAACATTCCAAAAGACGAGAAAAACAGAACATTGTGCACTGAAGTTGACTATTTTTATTATTGAGCACAAGCTTTCGTGGGCTACTGCCCACTTCGTCAGGTGCAATGGAAGTGGGCAGTAGTATTTGTAACGCTAAAATTGTTTTAAAGTTTGGTAAAGCTTGGATGCCAAGTTTTTGCGAATCGAACATGCTTTGTTAAATTCATAAATATATTCTTATAGTTAGAGACATTGATTTTTCTGTCTGTTGCGGAGAGAAGTGCAATGACGAAGTGGGCAGTAGCCCACGAAAGCTTGTGCTCAATAATAAAAATAGTCAACTTCAGTGCACAATGTTCTGTTTTTCTCATTTTATTTGAAAAGTTGACACAGCTTTCCCAATTCTAATTCTTCCAATTCTTCGAATTCCAAAAGACAAAAAAGCTTTTAAAATTAGAGACGAAAGAAAAAAGAGAAAGGCGCAAATGCGTTTGAAATTTAAACAAAAAACTACGCTAGTAGTATGTAATGATTTTTTTGGTAACAATCCGATGGAGCAGGAGCAGGAACTAGGAGCGTGCAGGAGCGCTGACGTCATCCGTGCGCGAACGTTTCATGAATCAGCAAAAAGTCGAAACTCCTAGTCGAAAATTAATTTAGTTTCAAAAAATTGCTTTTAGTCTTAGTGTTATGTAGCTGTAAGATTAATTGAAAACGGTTTTATAAAGTTTATAAAGTCTTGATTTTTGTATATTTTTACTTTCTAGTGCTTATGACAGTAGACCATTCATTTTTACTTTCTACTTACTTTCTTTTTACTTTCTAGTAGACCATCCATTTACTATATGTTTCAAAGCAGTTTAGTTTCAAATTACTATTAATAATAAGATTAATAAGTTCTAAAAGAAATAAAACCAATAAAATTAATAAGTTCTATTGAAAACGATTTTATAAAGTTTATGCGGTAGACAGTACGACGTATTTCCTGAAGCATGAACGTCGTTTCCTGTTCAGAAGCTGAATCGTATTGATCGTAGCATGACCTTAAGTAAACTCTAACCATTTCCAAAAAAAAAAAAGTGATTTACTATGTATCTTTTCGCTTACTTTTAATTGATATTTGTGCACGTTTAAGCGTTCCCTAGACAACCTTGATTTTAATTCACAAGATACCTATAGTCAAAAGTTTTTCTAGACAAGTTTAATTTTTAGGTGTTTATAATCAATTTTAAACATTTTTTCTAGGTATGCTTAACTTTTATTTGTACGATATCTATCTTCAATTTTTTTCTATTTAACTTTTATTTGTGTTAGACCTTTGTTTGATTTTTCAAAAACTTTCCCAAACAAACTCGATTTTTGGATTGCCCATTTTTTTCTACACTACCTTGATTTTTGTTATAATTATGTTCAATTTCTCAATTTTTCTTTTAAAAAGTTTGATTTTGAGATGCCTTTGTTCAATCTTAAAACTTTTTCTCTAAGCAACCTTGATTTTTGTTATAACATTGTTTAATTTTTTTTTTTTTTGGCAACCTTGTTTTTTGTCATAACTACCTTCAATTTTTTCTAGTCAAATTCGATTTTTGTTATACCTGTGTTTAAATTTTTCTCTAAGCAACCTTGATTTTTGTTACACCCTTGTTGAATTTTTCAAAATTTTTCTAAGAATCTTGATTTTTAGATACCTATATTTAATTTTTTTCTAAACAAGTTTCGATTTTTGTTATACCTTTGTTGAAATTTAAAAAAATTTGTCTTTAAACAACTTTGATTTTTGTTGTAGACCATTAATTTTTACTCCTAATTTTTACTTTTTTGGATGTATATATTTCAAGTCTATTTAGCTTCAAAAAATTATTTTAGTCTTAGTGTTATGCAGCTGTAAAATTTATTGAAAATAACTTTATACAGTTCTAGACACCCAGCCAACATGCCCATGCAGGGCCCTTGTGCGGGCAAGTCAAAACCGTAAGTGCCCGGTACAGGTCCGGTGCAGTTTTCACGAGGGTAAAGTGCAGTTTTTAAGTGGGCTATCGTCAATAGCAAACGTGTACAGGAACCGCATGGTTCCTGTACAGTTTGGTAAGTAGCAAGTGCCAAAATTTTCAGGTGAATTTTGATGTAGTAATTATGTGCAGGAACTGTGCGGGTCCTGTGCAGTTTGCTGTGCAGGCGTTATGCGGGTTTTGAGTGGGCAATTAAAGCCGAAAACCTGTACAGGTTCTGTGCGGGTCCCGTTCAGTTTGTCGTATTGTCTGAATAAAGTTTTTGAAACGCAATGCGTGTGCAAAGCCCGTGCCCGAACTGTGCAGGTCCTTCACAGTTTATTACGTTTTCGTGTAAAAAATCATGTGCAGGAACTGTGCGGCTCCTGTGCAGTTTGTTATGCAGGAGTTATGCGGGTCTCAGGTGGGCAATCCAAGCAGGATAACTACACAGGTCCTGTGCGAGTCCCATGCAGTTTATTAATTATATTTTTTAATATTTTCAAGAATGCAAAGCAATATAACAAAAACTTGTTAGTCCTGTGCAGGTTCTTCACAGTTTCTCACATAAAGTTTTAAAATATTATTTGAAGTTTATTTGTAAAAATCATCTTTAAGAACTGTGTGGGTCCGGTGCAGTTTGTTATGCAGGAGTTATGCGGGTCTCAGGTGGACAATCCAAGTAGGATAACTACACAGGTCCTGTGCCGGTCCCATGCAGTTTATTAAGTGTATTTTTTAGTATTTTCAAGAATGCAAAGCAAGTAACAAAGACTTGTTGGTCCTGTTCAGGTCCTTCACAGTTTCTCAGACAAAGTTTTAAAACATTACTTGAAGTTTGCAAGTAGAAATCATGTGCAGAAACTGTAAAGGTCCTGTGCAGTTTGCTATGCAGGCGTTACGCAGATTTTAATCAAGCAATTTAAGTAAGAAATCTGTACAGATCTTGTGTGCATCCCATGCAGTTTATTAAACATATGTTTTGATATTTTCAAGAATGCAAAGCAAGTAACAAGGATTTGGTGGCCCTGTGCAGCTCCTTCACAGTTTATCACACATAGAGTTTTAAAATATCATTTGAAGTTTGCAAGTAGAAATCATTTGCCGGAACTCTGCGGGTCCGGTGCAGTTTTCTATGCAGGCGTTCTGCAGATTTCAAGCGACCAATTTAAGTAGGACACCTGTACAAATCTTGTGCGAGTCCCAAGCAGTATATTAAATACATTTTTTTATATTTTAAAGAACGGGGTTTGTTATCAAAAACTTGAAAAATATGGCAAGGGTTTGGAATGCTTGCAAACGTTAAAAACTAGTGAACTAAATTAACAAAAAGACAAAGTGCTTTGCAAGAGTTAGTTTTACTAAAGTTGGTTTTATAGTGGTGCATAAGGTATAAACAGTTCAAAATTGTTTCATTCCGTCTCAGTAGGAAGCCATTAGAGAGCGGCGCTAAATTTATTAAAACAAAAAACAGGATCGAAAAATCTGTAAAAGATTATGTAGCGTGCGAATTGCGTTAATGTGTATTAAGCAAAAGTTATATTTTGCTATTGTTATTCGGTTCAAGTACTTTTTGATGGTACCAGGTTCTTTAGAATCTTAAAATTTAAAAGTAAAAATTAATTGCTTTTTGGTTGGACAATTACAACCTATTGTTTCAACGGAAAATTACGAAACAGTTTAATTTTAGGCTTAATTGAAAAAAATAACTAGCAGCGACAACTTCATTTATAAAATGTAGCAACTCTGCCGCGGCACCTACATCGCATGAAAACAAAAGTAACGACGCTACAGCATCTGCCAATGTTCACCTTTGCAATTTAAATTGTTTGTGCAAGAGTTTTTCTATTAACAGTTGAAAAGTTGTTTGGATTTAAATCCAGCACTGTCTTACAGCGTCTTGTTTTATTGCGTGCCAAACAGTGATTGGTGAATATGTGGTTTGAACAACGCGTACTTACATAAAATTAACGTCCTCGTGATGACCGCATTTCTCAAATTAAGGTCGTTTATAACTCCCTGTTACAAGCAAAGTGTTAAAGCTTACCTAATAGTACTTACATTTGTTAAATTTTTATTATTCTATATTTTTAGATTGGGTTTAAAAATACTTTTTGCTTGAAATTGCTCAAATTTTCTAAACTTAAAATTTTACGGTTTTTAGCTTTGCTTTCTATTAAGACGTGTTTGAAAAAGAAAAACCCAAGTAAAAAATGTTTCGTTAGAATAATAATTATCATTAAGCCCCAATCAATTTAATAAATCATACTAAATTATCAGATCTTGCGTTTTTTGCGTTTGTGCGTTCTAAAGTGAGAGCTTAGTTGACTTAATACAACAGCAAGCAATTGGATTATGACGTCATTTGTCTTTTTGCACAATTGAAAATTTAAGTATGGCACAATTGAAAGGGAAAAGTACTTTACAAAAGCCGACAAATGGACGAAAACGTCGTATAGATTAACATTAACACCATAGCTCGTACAGCTGTTGTCTCAAAAAAATCGGGACAACTGCAAAATAAAACCATTAGGTATTAGGCGAGTTGTTTGTTGATTGTGACTGTTTTGATCTTTATAGAAATTTTTGTTTTTTATAGAAAAAGCAGCTTTTTTTTGTTCTAAATGAAAAACATATTTTGATTGATAAAAATTTATAAACGGAGGTTTTTCATAGTTTATGATTTACTTAACGCAGCTAGTTTTATTTTGTTTTAAATAAAAAATTTTAAACAAATAATTAAAAAATTTAAATAAAAAATTTTAAAGCATACGTGTATTCACTACTACAAGTTTAAAAGCATAAAATCTGAGGTATTCGAGACGTCTAAAATTTTTTTATTAAATGCATGCTAAAAGTAGCAAAACGAATATGTTTATTGGTCGAGGGAGGGTCATAAACTAAAAAAACATTATTTACAAATAGCTACCAAAAGAACACTATTCATTTGAGTGCATTGTCAAACGTTTGGCCAAATAATGCATGGGAACAAATAAGATCAGTTTTTAATCTTGAATCACCTTTTTTAGATTTTTATTAAAGAAATTGTACGTAACAATAATATAGTAAAATGTTTTGGATAAATGCTTCTTTAAAAGTAAAGTCGATATAAGCCCATGAACCGTATTGTGTTCTTTCAAATGACTATGCCTAAACTAATGTGTAAAACAATTTTCTTTGTTTTCTTAATTTTTAAATTTTTAACCCTATTCTCCTCAAGCTTTTTCGAGCTGTTGACTCCTCAACGGCCGGGCTTTAGAAGCCCACCAATTTAACGATTTATAACTCCAAAACTACTTAAGCTATCTTTATGAAATTTAAGCAGAGTAAAGATCATTTATTTAACTTTTGTTAGAGCAAAAAAGTTTTTAAAAATTCATTTGATAAAGTATGCAAAATTGCAATTTAGCAAGGTCACTACAATTTTTACGTTTAGACACTCATTTAACTAGCGTGAAATGCGATTGTAACGGATTCGCTGTTGTAACAGTCGTAAACTTAATTAAAAATTGGACGTAAAGAGTGACGTCAACGCGCACGACAACTATAAACAATGAAGAAGCTACGGGAAGCTTACTTCATTGTTTTGGTCGAAGTATAGAATTTATTTTAGACTGGTTTCAATTACTGGTTCACATATTTGTCTACATGTTTTTTTAGTTACCAATAGTTATTGCTGCTTTTTTAAAAAAAATATAAAATAATGAAAATAATTTTTTTTTACATAAAAGAATTTAAAATAGGCTATATTTTAATATTTAGCAGCATTAGAATATCGACATACCAATGCTGTAAAACCAACAAACCTTTATCTTTTATAAATTATCATCGTTTGTATGCACTTGCTTTGTTTAGCAATGGTCACTTGATCATTCAGCAAAATTACGATCACTGTTCCTTCAGCGAAGTAATAGTCACACTTTGATGAGAGCGATGTCTCTCTTTTTATAGCAAACTTGAATTGGGCCACTCAGGAGACAAACTTTCTAAGGAAATCAATTCCATGCACCAAGCAGAATCACTGCCCAACGCGAAGTCACATTGCTACTATTCAATTAGAAAGATGCATTGACGATAATTAACAGCGGAGATAGGCTGTCATATCTGGATTGAACAGGCTACAATTTGATTGATTATAAAGCGTTAAACACATGAAATTCTCTCGCTATTTGCAGCTGCAGAACTAACGTTGTGAAAGGTCACGACGGTAATTCAATTCTTCTCCGGAAAGGCGATTTGTTTTACAAAATACCAAGTAATAATTGCATATTCGGTAAAACCTCTTCATTTTAATTCTTTTTAATTATTTTCCTGCTGTTTCTTGATTGCTTTAATTTTTGTTTTACCAATTGCAACCATACGCACGTGTCAATCAGATTAAGGGCACGTGACCCGCAGTGCCCAAGTGTTTCCTTTTCTTTTCTCGATTGTTCCGGTATCAGAAATAAGACTTCTAATTACTTAATTCGGTTGCGTCACTATTCTCTGATTGTCTGTTCTAAGTAAACGCAAACAATGACCACGTGTGAACTCCATTTTAATCTGCAATTGTAACTTTGAGTCTGTTCTACCGTAATCTGACATCACTTGACGTGATCTTATATAACCGGGAAGTTTGTTTGCATTTTTTTCCAGTGTAAATTCTATTGTGAAACCCAGTTTAGATTCCAGTTGAAGTTTCAGTCCAGTCAAAGTTTCATTTGAGTTGATTGAGAAGTGTTGGAATCGTTTCGCGACAGTGTTTTCAGAGAATAATTCTATACATAGAATTATTTGTGTAGAAAAGGAATTATTAAGTTGCAGTGCCAAAATCGTTTTGAGTTTGTTGAAGCGTAGAAGCCAAGTTTTTGTGAATCAATCAAGTCTTGTTAAGTTTGTAAATATATTATTTATAGTTAGAGACAGTTGTGTCTGTCTGTCTGCGGAGAAAATTTGTCTAAAGAATTAAGTCTAGAGCTAAGCTAATTCTAGAACCAGAGCTAACTGCATCAAAACTTCAGTCTCGCGACAAGCTTTTTCTTGAGCCAAAATCAATAAAAAAAATAGACACAGCTTTACTTCATTGCAGGTATTCGGGTTATCTTGTTCAACTGGTCCTTTTGTATTCCCAATTAATGTTTGTGACATCTGGGGGTCTCGTCCGCGATAGATTAAAATTTTGTTTGAGAGTGCTAAACAAGAAGTTACAGTTTAGAAATGGTGATTAGTTTGATTGAAAAAGAATTTGAAAAACTAGGAGTTCGCGTAGAAAGTTTAAAGATGTCGGAAAAAGCGAAAACTAATTTTTTCGGAGTGAGTGAAATCGGCTTTGTGAGAAAGAAGAGAAAGTAAAAGAACGGTAAGCAATGCTACAAGGGAAAGAAAAAGACTGAAAATTAGTGCTTGAACGATTGAAATTGGAATTCGAACAAAAAAAAATGGAGTTTGAAGAAAGAAAAATGCAGCTGGAACTGGAGAAATTAAGACTTGAGCAAAAGACAAATTGCTCTGGCTGAGAAGGAGGAAAAGTGAATCAGGTAGGGGCTGCACAGGTCGGTTTTGGAGCAGCAGGGTCCCCTGACCTCTCCCGTTTTTTCGACAGAAAGGATGAATTTGACAACACAGGCGAAATAGTCTGTTGGGATTATTTTAATAAAATGTTTTTTAAATATTTGTTAACTGTTAAATAGGAATAATTGCTCTGACTATTGAAGTCATCGAGCACTCTTCTCAAGAGCACCAACAATTTGCAGTTGTGTTAATTTAACTTATAACATATGTATCAAATAAGATGCTTTATTTAAAGCTGATGCTATATTGATAGGTTTTAACTTCAATTTAAAAAAATCAATACAAAAAAATTTAATAATATATACAGCTTTAAGTTTCAGAGCAACTTAATATTCTCTCGATCAAGTTAGTGAAATAAAAAGTACCAAAATGTTTATTTTATATTTCATTAAATAGCATTGTTTTCTATTGTTCTTCAATGGAAATCTGCTAGTTTATTTGTTTTTATTTTTTAGTTTTTTTGTAACTTCATTTTTTATTTACATTTTTAAAGTTTTACATTTTTAGTCTTACACCTGTTGATTTATTTCATTCCAATATTTTGCTTATTTTGTTTATAAAATATTTCTGACAATTTTTTACAATTGAAACTATAATTGACTGATTTGTATTGTTTTAAGATTAAAAATCATTTAGCTTATTGGTTTAATACCTCTCTGCAATAAATTTTTTTGTGGTGCAGTAATGTCAAAACTTTACTAGTAATTACTTATTCAAATTGCCCTAATCGTGATGTATAAAGTATTAAAAAATATTGGGTTTTAGTCATTAATGTATTTTTTTGAAAAACTTTAATTTTTTTTCATTTTGTTGCTTTTATTGAAATGAGTTTTTAGCAAGCTCATATACATTTTTGTTCATTCTTGTTATTTTTAAGTAACTCTTTATAAATACAAAATAATTGTTATTGAATATTCATAATACTATATTGTATATTTTGTGGTAATTTATTAAATATATTAGCTAAGACACCTTGCTGTAAATTGTTTGTTAAGTTAAAGCCTTTTAACCAGAGGTGGGCATTTTTTCTTACTTAGGAAAGCGCAGAGCAACTTGGGTAATAATTTTTTTAATTAGTGGAGCGCAGTGCAATAAGTGCAATGTGTTTTGGAAATTCAAGTGAAGCACGAAGTAGACTATTTTAAAGTTTGTTCAATTAAATCAAACAAAAAGTAAATAACAGTTCAAATACTTTTTCAAATCACATGCGCATTTCAATCAGTTTTTTAATCATCTAAATTGAAAAACAACCAAAGTAGATTGGGCTTTTGCAAAATAGGACTATATACAGTAAAGCACAGAGCAACAAAGCGCAATAGATTTGTTTAATCTCACTGTCCAACAAATTTCGAGTCATAAAAAAATTAGAACAAGAATAGGTGCCCTTTGTAAATTTGGGGACGCCGATTCCAAATATAAACTTTGTTTTTACCGATCAGGTCAGCGTTTTGAAAAAATGTAATTTAATTTTTTCGCATTTTTAGTTATATATGAGTATAATTTCCCAACATAACCAATATGTTGACTAAAGTGGTGCTGTGGTTTTTCTCTGCCGAAGCTCTACAATTTAATTTCGTTTACAACTTTGAAGTGCAGCCAATTTAACAGTTATTGATAAGGTTGCACAACCATTTTTATAGGCATCATGAAGTAAAAAGCACACAGAAGATGTGCCTCAAATCACTTAATTGGAATCTGGCCTAAACTTTAAAAATTTTGCTGCTTTCATACCCTCATTGAGTGTGTTGCTATCAAATATATCCTTCTGTACTTATTTTTCAGTGGAGAGCTCATGCATTGAAACTATTCATGGCAGTCTAGCTTTTTTAAAAAGGTGCAAATGAACCAACAATCGTATTCAGTACATGATTAAATTAACACTCGGTATAAGTTTATTCATCCAATATCGTCTACGCCGTTTGTGCTGAGTTTCCGAATCATCCCGTTGTATCGACCAACAGTAGTCTGCAAGCATGCTTACACACCATTTTCCTTTATACCGGTTTTCGATAACAGATATGTCCTGGTGAAATCGTTCTCCATGTTCATCAGAAACATCATTCATGTTTTTGTGAAAAAAATCCAAGTGGGAATCCAAAAAATGAACCTTAAGGGACATCTTGCATCCAAGAGTTTTGTAAGTGTTTAGCATTTCAGCTATAACGTCTCTAAAGTTTTCGGAATGATGACAACCCAAAAGTCTATGCAAACTTTTTGAAGCTAACCCAGGCATCCAACTCATTTCTATGTAATATCTTATCAAATTCTTTGTTCAAAATGAGTTTTTGTATTTGCGGTCCAACAAATACGCCCTCCTTGATTTTTGCTTCAGACAGATTTGGAAAAACTTTTTGCAAGAATTGAAACACTGGTGATTCTTTGTTAAATGCTTTCACAAACTGTTTAAACAGTCCTAGTTTAATGTGAAGAGGTAGAAGTATAATTTTTTCTTGTGAAACCAGGGAAATATTGGCAATGTTGTGCTGACCTGGGTGAGATACCAATCTGGGAGGTCACTGCTTCCTGATATAATGTTCACTTCTTGCTCTAGTTCTCACTTTTGTTCCAGGAGCTAACAGGTTCCACTGTTGCAACCGAGACCCAAGTAGCTCACTCTTGCTTTTTGGAAGATTTAAGTCACGGACAAGGTCATTTAACTCCTGCTGGGTTATCAGGTGTGGACAGTTAGTGTTTGGTTCGTCTTCAAATTCACTACTGCAAGAACTTTGTAAAAATTCTGCAGAAGTTTCGGGAAGCGTGACCGGTGGTTTAGGCACTGGTAACTGATCAGAATGTGCTACTGGGCAAATTGCAGATGGCAAACTTGGGTATAGTATCTTCTTTCCGGCTTTGTGGCGAAATCCTTGAGTGTCCGTGAGGCAAAAATAGCAATCCGTTACATGATCTTTTTGTTGTCGCCACACCATTGTAACAGCAAATGACAATGTGGGCTTTCCACCTGCAAACCACTTATTGAGCCTGTTAGAACATTCCACACAGCAAACATGTGGAACCCAATTTTTGTCCTGATCCGCTACTGCACATCCAAAGTATGCTAGGTATAGCTTCTTGATCCGATCAGTTATTTTTCGTCTATATTTGCTTGCTGTCATCTCTCTACAGATGTAACAAAATAAGTCAGAGTCATTTTTGCACTTTCGTCTAAAGGAAGTCATGATCAACTATAAAAAGATAGCAAATTTCTACAGTATTTTGAAATCTAAAACTAAACAATTCTATAAAAAAACAAAACATTGCATAAGACTAGAGTCACAATTCATTGTCAATCTAAAGTAGAATGAAAAGAGTTGCAAATTTTATGAGATAAATAGACAACTATTTAGTGACAACTAGTGGTGCAATTCTACTGTAATGCTCGTTTTAACTTTCCAAATGATGCAATTCTAACTTTCGTTTACAGTATAAGCCACAATTTGCATCAAATGCAATATTATCGCAATAACAAAAAAATAATTTTTCAAAAATTTCAAGCCTGATACAAAAAAACTAACTTCAGATTCGTGTTCAGCGACCCCAAGTCACCCTAAAACGCATGAAATTGTTCTTAAATTCTTTTTTTGTGTTGTACAGTGAATGCACAGTGCAATAATGCAAAGTTGATTTGTTTAATTTTTGATGCGCGGCGCAATAAAGAGCAAGTAGTCTTTTTATTTATAAGTGTGCAGCGCAATTAAGCGCAAAGTGCGCAACGTTTTTTAAAATAAGAATGTAATCGCAGCGCAACTTTTGCAATTGCGCAAATTATTATTTGCTTGCTCAAACTTAGGCAGTAGCGATTTTAGTACTGGCAAATGCCCAAGCTCATTCTTTTTTAACACAAGCTTTAATTTCGTCAAAAGTAGTCTACATGATTTAGATCTTTAAGTCAAATTCACTTTCCTGAGAAGCAATAACCTTTTTTAAAAAACAACTTTGAAACTGGTAGAATATGATTTTTTTACATAATATCAATTCTTGTACAAGCTGCTGTCCTTTTTTACAAGAGTTTTCTTCTTTTTTTCGTGGTCCTCCTGTAGTTAACGCCACCGCAAGCCAAATAGTAAAAGTAAAACATGTGTTTCGGACAAGCTCCATGATTATTCTAATCATGTGCTTATTCGACAGAAGTTTCAGCAGATTGCAGGTAAGACGACGGTGCTTCACATTAAAACAAAAGCCAAAGAAGTTTTTTACTTAATAATAAAAAGGAATTTTTTAAAAAAACTTTTGTAATATACTTTTGGAAAATGACGAAGCTTGGATAAGGGAGTATACGGTTTGAACTTTGAAAATCACTGATCTACTAGCATATTGAAATAATTTTTGTAAAAATAAAGAACCAATTTTGCTATTTTTTTGTATATTTTTAATTTTTATCGTGCTTTTAAGAGTATAATCGAGTTTCTTATAGAGATTTTCCTTAGATGCTTAGCACTTGTTTTGCTTTTCATAGCACTATTCTACAGCAGAGTGAAATGATCCCATCTCACGCGCAAACATTGCAATAAAACAATAGATATTAAATAGAACAATCGACATCGAAAGAAATTAAAAGTCAAGCATAGAAGACCTAATTTTTGTTAAAATGTTTTTTAGTTTTGAAAGTTTTAACCAAATTATCAAACTTTGACTCAGTTAGGCAATAGAAAAAACAATTTTTATTAAAGTTTTTGATAAAGTTTTAAAAAAAGCAAACAGCAAAAATTATAAAACTTAAAACATACTATTGTAGTCTATTTACCGCTAATATGTTATTTACGTATAAGTTGCATATCTCTGATCACCTTTCTTCAAGGGGGTCTTGAACCCAGAAACTCCCCTTGAAGAAATGCAATCAAAGATATGACCGTACATACGCCTATACATGTTTCTGCTATTTTGAACAAAATTTTTCTGATTGAGTAAAATTTTAGAAAATTTTTCACGTCTTAAAGTCTTTGTGTTACGAATAGCAAAAAGAAAAAAGTTTTTAACAAGTGATGGGCAGATTAGCTACCTTATACAATATGGTGACAACTGACAATTTTTTGTAGTGGTTTCTGTAAAAGTTGTTTAATAACCGTAAGCTTCTATTAAATTTTTCAGCCAAGAGTTCGATTGCTTTGCCAAATTCAACATTTTATTACATAAAAAAAATTAAAGAAAACAAAGGTGATAAATTTGAGAAACGAAAGGCGGAGAGCTACGCAACAGTGGTGTTTGCACACAAGTGATGGAGGAGTACAGCATGCAACGCTATAGAATCTGGACAGTTGGAAAACTTGAGGCAAGCTGTCTTCCACAGTAAATTTTCTGTCGTCGTAAAGTTAAGCGCTGTCATCATCGTCCACGTTACCCTTAAAATGAATGAAGACCGCGGTTTGAAATCTACATAAAATGATTATTCAGGCGTGACGGTGCAATTATTTCTTAAATTTACGTGGGAAACAGTATAATCAAGGCTTACAGTTTCAAAATATCAATTATATTTAATAACAATAAAGTCATTTTTGAGAGAAAAAAGTCTTACAGAAATGAAAATTTTTGTTAATTTTTTTTTATGAGCAAGCCAAAGTGATTTAAAAACGGTTACTTACAGCCTGGGACAAAAGTTTAAGACCACCTTTGGAAAAAGGCACATTTTAGAAAAAAGCTTCTTAATCACCTAATACTAAATATTCTTGTGTCAAATTGCATATTTAGTTTTTGGATATAAACCTTATCACACATTAATTTTTAATTTTTACTTTCGTTTAATTTTTTAAATTTTTAGCTTAAAAATACAAAATTTTGAACCACGAAAATTGGCAAAAAATCTAGCAGTTAACGTTGAAAAACGTATTCAATTTACCGGTCGTTGCACAATGAAGGTCTTAGAACGTGAAATATCAAGGCAGATGAAAGTTAGAAAAACTGCTGTACCTAACACTATCAAAAATTTCACAAAAAAAGTACTTTCAAGGACAGCAAAAAACAGGCCGTCCGAGCATTTTTAGTAGTGGAAATAAACGTTCTATTAGGAGGAGAGTGAGTCAATTCCCTTAGAGTTCTGCTAAAAAAATACAAGCTAAAATGGCACAAGGAAGCTTCAAAATTAGTAAAATTGTTTTTTTACTAATTTTGAAGCTTCCTTGTGCCATTTTAGCTTGTATTTTTTTCAGCGGAGCTGTAAGAAAATTGACTCACTCTCTTCCTAATAGAACGTTTATTTCCACTACTAAAAATGCTCGGACGGCCTGTTTTTTGCTGTCCTTGAAAGTACTTATTTTTTGAAATTTTTTTGATAGTGTTAGGTACAGCAGTTTTTCTAACTTTCATCTGCCTTGATATTTCACGTTCTGAGACCTTCATTGTGCAACGACCGGTAAATTGAATACGTTTTTCAACGTTAATTGCTAGATTTTTTACCAATTTTCGTGGTTCAAAATTTTGTATTTTTAAGCTAAACATTTAAAAAATTGAACAAAAGTAAAAATTAAAAATTAATGTGTGATAAGGTTTATATCCAAAAACTAAATATGCATTTTGACACAAGAATATTTAGTATTAGGTGATTAAGAAGCTTTTTTCTAAAATGTGCCTTTTTCCAAAGGTGGTCTTAAACTTTTGTCCCAGGCTGTAATTGCATTTGGTCTAATTTTCATTTTCATTTGTTTTAAAAAGTAAAGATCATTTTTCCAACAAAATCTTTGTCAAAATTAAAGTACAATTCAAAAACGTTTATTTGTTCATAGTTTCTATTATTCTGCAATAACTTCTAACAAATAAGTTTAATTCGGATTCGGTCTGATCTTCATTTTCACACTTTTCAAAGAGTAATAAGCTTTTTTCTAATAAAACTAAATTACACCTTGACTTCTAATTTATCCACCTCTAAAATACTTTTCATTCAAGTTGGACGAAAACAACTATTGTACCACCAAGTTCCGTAAAAACCAATCGCACAATTACCATTACCATTACTCCGCTTATAGTTATCGCGATCCTTTGTAATTGTTACGTAGTCCAAATCGCTTCTTTGTGAATTTTTGTGCCCTATTAAAAAATTAGATTAATTTTTTGTGACCTATTAGAAATGCAATGAGCCGCAGCTGCCAACAAAGAGGAAATTGATAATTGACGCCTTTAACAGATCAATCAATTTATAGATTTTTAAATTAACTGCAATAATCTGTATCTGTTCTAAATAACCTAAATGCATCGTCCTAATTAATTAATGCCAATGTGACCTCGTTTTGGCAGTAACCTGTATAAGAGCATAAAATCGAATTTTATTGTTAATTTTGTCGTCTGAGCAACGTGGCCCAATTCAGTGTGTTATAAATAGAGAGAGATTGCTCCTATCACACATTAACTAGAATTTGGCTCAGAGAACGGTGAACGTTGTATTAATTTTTGTTGTATTGTGTTAAGTAACTGCGTGTGTGAAACCGCAGATGAAAAATAAATTCAATCCTCTCTTTTGTATTTAAGTTGCAACTATAATTTTTGTACCGGGCGTCATAGAGTTACGCATATTTAAGTAAGGGTAGTTGTAACTTGGAGGGATTTCGCTGACCTTATTTAGACACGTTCAGCATTTCAAGGACGGTTATAGTTATTGAATTCCGTTTTTATCGTTGGACACGCCGGCACCTTTCGGCGGGGAGCGGATTTTGAGAGTTATGGGTCTTTCCTTCATTAACAAGAATTTGCTCTTCACCAAAATTTGAATTTATTAGTAGTCTCTATACCAAAAATTTGAATTTAATCTCTTTCTCTTCTCCAGTAGTAAATTGTGCATTGTTGTGATAAGATAAAGAATCACCTGCAATAAAATAAAATAGTATTTATTATAAGCAATTTTTACTAAAGACAACATGATCCGACGAGGTTGAGAATTGAACTCAGATAATTTGACTTACAATCCCCATTCAACTCAGCTCTGTTGACAACAAAATATTTATCTTCAAAGCAAAATAGAAGCAAATTTTATAATTAGGAAAAACAATTGAAGGCTTAAGCAATGCCCAAAAGATTACAGAAAAATGTTAACTGCACAAAATTATAAACAAATTCTAAGGTTTTTTCAAATAAATTAGATAAAAATTCCAATAATCAAATAAACTGGCAGAAGGAGATAAAGTTGGACAACTAAACAAAATTGAAAATATCTTATGATTTTTTAAATAAAAATGTAAACTTTTTGGCATCAACATCGGACCAATTCTTTTTTTGATAATTTGGCATTTCTTTAGAACAAAAAACAAATTCAATGTACTGTAAAACGCAATTTTTTGATGAACGCTTTGAAATTTTAACTCTTTTAAAATGGAAATAAAGTTAATTGTAGTTGATGATAAAATGAGTTGCAATTGCGAAACGTCCTCTATAAACTCAATAAATCTGAATAAGAAAGATTTTTTATTATTTTGAAAACAAAGAAAATTTTAGCTCATGTAAATTAATTTGACAAAAAATTTTAAATATAAAAAGCAAATTTAAACAACTGTTTAGTAGATTATATAAAAGAAACGCTAGGTGTTAGACAAATATAGAGGAATTGAATGTTTTTTGATATTTATTGAAGAATTAAATTTTTAAATGTACAGTAAAATAAATATCGTATTTAATTAATTGTTTTTCAAAAGATTTGAAAACCTAAAACTGTCAAATTGTCAAAATTAATTAAAATTTTAAAAATATGCTTCAAAAATGTTTTAATCTACATATATAAAGTAGTAAAATTGATTATTTTAGTAAAAACTAGAAGCTTTTAAACTCGAGATAAAAATATTAAATGCACTCGTTAATCGAGATAACTTTTTTATTTTTATAAAGAAAAGTATCCAGATCAAACACAAGCAGGATTGGTGCCGAGAATTTGTCAAGTGATAGTGTTGAGCCAGCATTGGGTTTTGAGATCCAAAATTGTCAGATCTTGTATTTTATGTGGTGCTTTATGTATAAATGGGGGCGTAACATTTAATTTTAATTGAATCCGTTGAAAATAAACATGTTCATGCTAAAAAATAAATATTTTTTTCAACTCCCCCATAAAATTTAGCAATTCCTTAAAGTCTTTTAACTATTGTAATATTGAATAATTTTACTTTTATATAGCATAAGCAGTGTTGCCATCCCAATCTTTTATTATCCCAAAATTTTCAAGCCTAAAATCAATCATTAAGTATGATTACAGTCGAAACTTTTTGAACACAAAAACAAGTTCCCGAGCCCTTGATCTCTAGTCAAAACGTTTTCTTAAAAAAGATTTAATATATTTTAAAGAAAGTGCTGGACATTATTTGAAAATCTCCAAGTCAACCCACTTTTTGTGACAAAGTTAAAAAAGTTTATACTTTAATTATACGTACTTAATGATTGATTTTAGACTTGGAAATTTTGCATGTCATAACCAATTTTCAACCCTATCAATTGTGTGTAGATTTAAAAGATTGGGATGGCAACATTGCTTATGCTGTATACAAGTAAAATTACTCAATATTACAATAATTAAAAGACTTCAAGAGATCTAAATTTAAAAAAGTTTTATCTTTGCTTGAAAAAATATTGGCAAGCGTTTAGTGATCTGTTTTTGAGAAATTTGTTTCACCCAGTTAAATTACGCAAACTTGCTGTTTTCTACTACATAATCTTTTTGGTTTTCAAATTTAATTTAAACAATTAAGCAGAATATATTTAGGCAAGCCATTAGACCATATTTTTGAACATAGAAAATTTTTAATTGTCAACTCTCATTTGAACTATACACTGACAGTAGAAAGCTAGAGTGGAAATGCAAGTGAGTAATAAAGCAAATACAGTGCTATATGATAATCATTTTCAAATTTTGTTTAGCTTACCTGCTTCGCAGCAAAAAATTTTAAAATTAAAATCAAACCAATCATTTGTTTTTCAAATAATTGCAAAACGTTCTTCAATTCATAGGTTTAAAGTGAAATGCAAGACCAATTTTTATCAAACTTGCTATAGTATGCACTTTCCTGAGTAAAAATGTTTTCTGATTGTCCTGGCCACAAAGAAATTTTGTTTTGTATTTTTATTTCTAAACGATTTGAAATCTTTTTGCAAACTGATTAAAATTACCAAAAATAGTAATGTAGATGTGATTACGGGAATACATTTATATCACATTTCATTCGCAAAATAAAATAAAATTAATGAAAACAAGCTAACGTTTAAACAGAGAATTGCAATAAACAAAATTATAAAGTGGTCCATTTATAACATCATAGGAGGTAAATAATTTGTCAAATCAAACTGGAGTTAATTGAACACAAAGCAAAAAGTTATGTGACATTATGTACAGAGATTCATGTCTGTTGTTTCTCATAAGTACTAGCCTAAATATTTTGTCTGAAAAGTTACAAGAAGAGAAAAGTAGGAAGGTCATATTGATGGTAAACACAATCAACAAGTTGCAGTTTGATACCTCCTTTCGCCATTCTATTGTCTCCTCAGAAAAAAACTAGCAGCTCTAAATTACTGTAGATATACAATCATATCTATACACAAACTAAAAAAATTAAATAAAAATTTTAAGCAAAGAGCAATCTTAGGATTTTCGATAGCAGGTCTAGGTAATTGCCTGATGGTTTGCCCTAAGTTTCTCCCTTTCAACATATCCTGCACGCCAGAGGATAAATAAAAATGGTAAATAAGTGAATTAATGAAAGAAATTTACTTCTAATAATATAATTTCAAAACAAAATCTACTTAAGCTAATGGCTTCTTCTTCTCCTTTCGGTCTTTCCTTTCAATCAGGGGTAGCCACAGCGTATCATCTTTTTCCAAACCGTCCTATTTTCAACCGTTCTATCATTTTTCTCCGAGCTAATGGCTATGCTCTGCAAAAGCAATCTGACATAGCAAATGATATATCAATTCCCCCCTACCTCCCTGCTTCCGATGTTCCTGTGTGGGGATAAGTATAGTTGACAAATAAAGAAATTTCAAAATCATCGTCAAGTTAACTACAAAAGTATCTTTACAAGCTTTTTATATTTAAGCGCTTCTAAAGCTATTTATTTAATTTTTTTTAATTTTTGGGGTACTAAAATGTCTTGCCCCCTGGTTCGGCTTTTGGGTATATCAAAATTATATCAATTAGTAAATACACTTGCATATAATGTAAAAATCCTTTCAAAGTTGTTTTTTTATAAAGACAAATATAGAACAATAAAATATTGACGATATTTTAAAAAAAGTGGTTTACTACATTTTGAGGAGGGTTTATATGGAGGGTTTTTGCGAGTGAAGTAAAAAGAGTAATTTTAATCTTAATTTTTACTATAATACCAAAAAATTTTGAGGGTTTCATTTTCAATTTCCCAAAATTTTAGAATTTAGCTTTACCACTATCTTTAGTTTTACACCTGTTCATTTATTTCATTCCAATATTTTGCTTATTTTGTTTATAAATTATTTATGATAATATTTTACAATTGAAACTATGACTGATTTGTAATGTTTTAACATTAAAATTCATTTAGCTTATTGGTTTAATTCTTCACTGCAATAAATTTTTTTGTGGTGCAATAATGTCGAAACTTGACCAATAATTACTTATTCAAATTGCTCTAATCGTGATGTATAAAGCATTAAAAAAATACATGTTATTAGTCAGCAATGTGTTTTTTTAAAAACTTCAATTTTTTTCCTTTTGTTGCTTTTATTAAATTGAGTTTTTAGCAAGCTTATATACATTTTTGTTTATTCTTGTTATTTTTAAGTAAATCTTTATGAATCCAATATGATGCAAACCAGCAAGATAATTGCTATTGATCATTCATAATGCTATATTGTATATTATGTAGTAATTTATTGAACATATTAGCTATGACACCTTGCTCTAAATTGGCTTTTAGCCAGAAGTGGGCATTTTTTCTTACTTAGGAAAGCGCAGCCCAACTTATACAATAATTTTTCAAATTAGTGGAGCGCAGCGCAATAAGTGCAATGTGTATTTGAAATTATGTAAAGCGCAATGTAGTTTTGAAGTCATGCAAAGCGTAGCGCAATAAGCGCAATGTGATTTTTAAATCAATTTAAACGTAATATACTCAAACGTAATAACTATTTCAAAACAATATTAAGCGCAGCGCAATGTGATTGTTAAATCAATTAAAATGTAATATACGTTTTCAAATCACAAACACATTACAATCGGTTTTTCAATCGCCTAAATTCAAAAACAACCAAAGTAGATTGCGCTTTTGCAAAATAGGACTATATACAGTAAAGCACAGCGCAACAAAGCGCAATAGATTTGTTTAATCTTTAATGCACAGTGCAATAATGCAAAATTGATTTGTTTAATTTTTGATGCGCGGCGCAATAAAGAGCAAGTAGTCTTTTTATTTATAAGTGTGCAGCGCAATTAAGCGCAACCTAAAATTTACTAATCAGTACCACAGCGCAGAGTGCGCAACGTTTTTTAAAATAAGAATGTAATCGCAGCGCAACTTTTGCAATTGCGCAAATTATTATTTGCTTGCTAAAACTTAGGCAGTAGCGATTTTAGTACTGGCAAATGCCCAAGCTCATTCTTTTTTAACAAAAGCTTCAATTTCGTCAAAAATAGTCTACATGATTTTGATCTTGAAGACAAATTCACTTTCCCGAGAAGCAATAACCTTTTTTAAAAAATAACTTTGAAAGTGATAGAATATGGTTTTTTACATAATATCAATTCTTGTACAAGCTGCTGTCCTTTTTTACAAGAGTTTTCTTCTTTTTTTTCGTGGTCCTCCTGTAGTTAACGCCACCACTGGTCAAGTAATAAAAGTAAAACATGTGTTCCGGACAAGCTCCATGATTATTTTAATCATGTGCTTATCTGACAGAAGTTAAACCATAATATTGTAGTTTATTTGTCGCTAATATCTTATTTACGTATAAGTTGCATATCTGTGATCACCTTTCTTTAAGAGGGTGCTTTGAACCCCGAAACTCCCTTAAAAGAAAGGTGATCAGAGATATGGCCGTATGTACGCGTTTGCAGGTTTCTGTTATTTTGAACAAAAACTTTTTTGATTGAATAAAACTTTAAAAAATTCTTCACGTCTTAAAGTTTTTGTCATAGATATAGCAAAAAGAAAAAAAGTTCTCAACAAGTGATAGGCAGATTAGCCATCTTATACAGTATGTTGACAACTGACAATTTTTATAGTGGTGTCGGTAAAAGTTGTTTAATAACCGTAGGCTTCTATTAAATTTTCCAGCCAAGAGTTCGATTGCTTTGCCAAATTCAACCTTTTATTACATAAAGAAATTTAAAGAAAAGGAAGGTGATAAATTCGAGAAACTAAGGTCGGAGAGCTACGTAACAAAGGGATCGTACACAAGCGATGGAGGAGTACAGCATGCAACGTTATAGATTCTGGACAGTTGGCAAACTTTTAGGCGAGCGGTCTTTCACTGTAAATTTTCTGTCTTCGTAAAGTTAAGTGCTGTCAACATCGTCCACGTTACCCGTAAAATAAATTAAGACCGCACTTTAAAGTCTATATTAAATGATCACTCATCCGTGACGGTGCAATTATTTTTTTAATTTACGTGGGACACAGTATAATCAAGGCTTACAGTTTTAAAAAATCAATTATATTTAATATTTATTTACAATAAGGTCATTTTTGAGAGAAAAAAGTCTTACAGAAATTAAGATATTGAAGGTTTTTTTTTTTTTTATGAGCAAGCCAAAGTAATGTAAAAACGGTTACTTAAATGCATTTGGACTGATTTTCCTTTTTCATTTGTTTCAAAAAGTAAAGATCATTTTTCCAACAAAATCTTTTTTCAAAATTAAAGTACAATTCAAAAACGTTTATTTGTTCATAGTTCCTATTATTCTGTAATAACTTCTAACAAATAAGTTTAATTCGGATTCGGTCTGATCTTCATTTTCACACCTTTCAAAGAGTAATAATTATGTTTTTCCGAAATAAACCAAGTTACACCTTGGTAGTGTATTCGTCCACCTCTAATATACTTTCCATTCAAATTGGAAGTAAAACAATGTTTGTACCACCAAGCTCCGTGATAAAGAATCGCGCAATTATTACTCTGCTCATCGTTATCGCGATCCTTTGTTGTAAATTGTTCATTGTTGTGAAAAGACAAACCATCAGCTGCGATAAAATTAAATACAATTTATTATTAACAATTTTTACTAAAGACAACATGATATGACGAAGTTGAAATTGAACTCAGATAATTTGACTTACAATCCTCATTTATACAACGATGCAAAGTACTCAGCTCTGTTTTCAACAAAATATTTATCTTCAAAGTAAAATACAAAAAAATTTTGAATTAGAAAAAACAATTGAAGGCTTCAGCAATACAAAAAAAATTATAGAAAAATGTACACTGCACAAAATTATAAATAAATTCAAAGGTTTTTTCAAATAAATTAGGAAAAATTCCAATAATCAAATGAACTGTCATGAAATGAACGGAGATAAAGTTGAACAACTAAAAAAAAATTGCAAACATATGCATTTTTTGAAATAAAAATTTAAACTTTTTTGAAACAACATTGGACGGCTTCTTTTTTTAATAATTTGCATTCGTTTAAAACAAAAATCAAATTCAATGAACTTTGAAATGTAGTTTGTTGATAAACGATTTGAATTTTAACTCTTTTGGAATGGAAACATAGTTAATTGTACTTGATGATAAAATGATTACAATTTTGAAACGTCTTCATTAAACTCAATAAATCTCAATAAAAAAGATTTTTTATTATTTTGAAAACGAAGAAAATTTCAGCGCATGTAAATTAATTTTAAAAAAAGTATAAAATATAAAAAGCAATTTTAAACAACTGTTTAGTGATAATAAAAGCAACGCTAAGTGTTAAATAAATATTGCGGAATTAAATGTTTCTTGATATTCATTAAAGAATTAAATTTTTAAATGTACAGTAAAATAAATATTTAATTAACTATTTTTCCAATGGTTTGAAAAACTAAAACTGTTGAATTGTCAAATTAATTTACCTTTTACGAGTATGCTCAAAATTGGTTTAATCTATAGATAAAGTAGTAAATTTGATTATTTTAGTAAAAACTAGAAGCTTTATAACTCGAGATAAAAATATTAAATGCGCTAGTCTATACTTTTTTGTTGTCATACAGAAAAGTATCCGCTCCAGGTCAAACACAAGCAGGACTGGTGCTGAGGGTTTGTCGAGTGATGGTGTTGAGTCAGCATCGGGTTTTGAGATCCAAAACTGTCAGATCTTGTGTTTTATGGTGCTTTATGTATAAATGGGGGTCTTAAAATTTAAATTTATATGAGTCTAAAAAAGTATGCATATAAATAAATATGTTCATACTAAAATTAATTATTTTTTTCAACCCCCCCCCCCCAATATAATGGATGTAGTAAATTTTAATGGAGGCGGAAACCAACAAATTTTAATTTGAGCAATTTCATTTTATTTAAAACAACAAAGCAACAGGGCTGTGACAATAAGAAAATTAGTTTTAAATATTTTTTTCATCAAATAACAGATGCTGAAGTCCAAAAATTTAAGGTTATAATGAGTTTATTACTATTGACTTCAAAATAAGTCACATGCCAAAAAATTTACTTTCTCAATACATTTTTGTTTAACTGCATAAAATCAACATAAATTTAAAACTGAAATATCTGTGGCTGTAATATATTAATTGTGTTGAAAAGCTAAAATTGATTTCGATTAAAAGATCATCATCAGTTAACAAGTCTTATTCAAATATAATCTTGTTTAATGTTTATAAAAATGTTTCAAATTTTTTTCTGAAATTGAAACAAGCACTGCTCGTAAAAGAATTTACTCAAGCTTTCTGGTAAATAGAATGGCAAGACATGAAGCTGTTTTACAATAATAGTGTATATTGATTGCTTAACAAACATTTTTTTATCTCTATATTTATCTTTCTGACTCGCAGGAAAGCGCTAATGCATAGGCCAAGCAATTACCCCAGCCTGCTTCCGGAGATGCCAAGATATTGTTATCCAGTTGAAATTTATTAGAGTTATGACCAAAATTTAGAACGCTTGCCAAGACCATTAAGCAGGGAAAGTGCTGTAAAGTGTCGTTCTCAAGGACGCAACAGAATGGCGCAAGTAAGTTTCGAACCAAGACCATGTTGATTGCAATCACGGCACTACAACTACTCGACCACGGTGCCAGACTTTTGTTCCTAGATTTGGTCACAAATTCTTAACTACCAATATTGCAAGAAATTTTTTTATTCATTTTTGTGGAAATTTTAACCAGCTGTTTAAAAATGGAAAGGTTTAATCGCTCTACTACTGTGCGGTTATTCTTTTCATTAAAAATGTTTAAATTGTTCTTTATTCTTATGAGCACGTTATAACGCACTGGCCTACACTGTTCACAAAAAGGCATATATTGTTCTATCTTTGAAATAAATTGATTATTTGGCTGAGTTTTATGCAGTTGGTGCACTGATTATAATTGATCAAATTGAGCTGTATTAAGTATGTATTTTGATCAAAATAGTGTTTTGAATTGATTCCAGAAATGTAATTGCTCTACAATCAGCTGATTAAATGTGATTTGCAAAAGATGATTAATATCTCTTTACCTCCTTTAAAATTTGCTTTCCAAGATGATTAATAAACTGTTTGCAAAAGTTTAAATTAAGTTAAATTAATTTCAAAACCTACTCGCGCCATTCTGTTGTGTCCTTGGGAAAGAGACTTTACGGCACTTTCCCCTGCTTGGTTAAATTGAGCAAAGTCAAACTCAAATTGAGCAAATTCTCGGGCGTATTTATATTCAAATTTCCTAAAAATTCTGACAGCATTGATGCAATATAGATTCTTTGGTTTTAAAATCTGTGATAGAAACAATTCTGGGTTTATTATGAAACATAGTTTAGAAGAAGTATATTAAGTTTCAATCACAACAAAGAACTAGAATGAATCAAATGTTGTATTTGCAGTATAAACTATGAATTAAAGATATATGGAATCATCGGTGGCAGATTCCAATGTTTCCTGATACCGGTCCCAAGCCCTGATAAATGGAAAGATTTGTGGCAGGAAGAGCATCCAGTGTAAAACTTTTTTGCCAAAACATTATTATGCGTTGTGATAATGAATCCATACCGGATCGGTCGAGGCCCGGGTTACCAACGACCGGGTCAGGTGTTGCACGGCAGGGCATCTGTAGAAATTATGCTGCTGCTGGGCTTAGTGAAAAAAAAAAGGAAAAAGGGAAAAGGAAGGCAAGTGAAGAGATAGCGGGAACTGTGGAAGGGGAGATGCACACTCATAATGTTTGGTACTTTAAATATAGTAACAATGACTGGAATGGAGAGAGAGCTGGTAGGCATGATAAAGCACAGAAATGTAGACATACTGTGCCTACAGAAAACATAGTGGAAAAGGAGTAAAACGAAGAATATTGGAGTTGGCTGCAAAGCTAGTTGAAAGTGTTTTAAGGTAAAGAGGGTGTCAGACAGGCTAATGGCCGTGAAACTGGAGATAAAAGCGTCGATACTAAACATAGCAAGCGCGTATGCTCCATTGGTTGGCAACAACATGAAAGAGAAAAATGATTTTTGGCATGATCTGGATGGGTTGATAGAAAGTGTATCAAAACAGGAGAGGATAGTTCTGGATGCGGATCGAAATGAACATGTGGGCAAAGGAAACATAGGGGATGTGAAAATAATGGGGAGGTACAGTGCTGGAACAAGAAATAATGAAGGATCGATGGTTGTGAATTTTGCGAAGAGGATAGATTTGGCGGTTGTCAACATTTATTTCAAGAAGAAAGAAAAACACAAGGTGACGTATAAAAGTGGCAAAAAAGTACCTAATTAGATTATGTGATGTGCAGAAGGACGGACTTGAAGAAAATGTGCGATTCTAAGGTAATAGTGAATGGAGTGCGTTGCAAAGCAGCACCGTATGGTGGTATGCAAAATGGCTCTCATGGTGAAAAAGAAAAAAGCAAAGAAAGTAAATCCAAAAATAATATGGTGGAAACTGAAAGAGAGAAGCTATTAGAAAGTATTTCGACAGAAAGTAACCAGGATTTCAAGAGGCGAAAATGGGTTACCTGATGAGTGGAAGAAAACAGCAAAAATGCTATGAAAAACAACTGAAACGGTGCTGGAGTGTCATATGAGAAAAGAAAAAGAGATAGGGAGACATGGTGGTGGAATGCGAAAATTCAGGAGAGCATAAAAAAAGAAAGAGGCGAAGAGAGCATGGAACAAAATAAGAGATGAAAATACTAAAAAGATCTACAAAGAAAAGAAGAGTAAGGCAAAGAAAGCAGTTGCGATGGCAAATCGACGTGCGTATGAAAACATGTATGCTAGATTATAAACAAAAGAAAGTGAGAAGGAGTTACACAGATTCCTAAGCAGAGAGAAAGAGCGGGGAAACACGTACAGCCCGTGAAGGTTATGAAGAATGAAAACGGTAATATGATGTTAAGTTTGGAGGCAGTGTTAAAGAAATGGAAGGAGTACTTTGAGAAACTGATGAAAGAGGAAAATGATAGAATGCCTACGACAGAAGAAGCAGAAGTGGTTAATGAAGAGGTAAATTGCGTCGGTAGAGAAGAAGTAAAGGATGCACTGAGAGGGATGAATAAAAGTAAAGCAGTTGGGCCAGATGAGTTGCTGTAGAAGTTTGGAAGTGTATACGAGAGATGAAGATAGATTTTTTGACCAGACTGTTCAATAAACTAATAATGGGTGAACGGATGCCAAAAGCATGGAGAAGGAGTGTGCTTATTCCAATCTATAAAAACAAAGGAGACGCACAGTGTGGTGGAAATTACAGAGGAATAAAACTGATGAGCCATATCATGAAGATCTGGGAAAGAATTATTGAAGCCAGGCTAAGGGAGAGAGTAGAGATCAGTAAACAGCAATATAGATTTATGCCAGGAAAGGAACTACCGATGCCATGTTTGCCTTAAGAATGTTGATAGAAAAGAGGAAAGGTCAGAAGTACAGGAAAGGTCAAAGAGATCTACATTGTGTATTTATGGACCTAGAAAAAGCCTACAACAGTGTTCCAAGAGAAGAGCTGCGGTATTATATGAGAAAATCAGGAATCGCAAAAAAGTATGTGCGACTTGTACAGGATATGTACGAAGGAAGCAAAACAGTGGTGATGTGTGCAGTAGGAACTACAGAAAGTTTCAAGGTCAGGGTCGGACTGCACCAGGAGTCAGCGTTAATTCCGTTCCTGTTTGCTGTGATTATGTAGGCTAATGGTGGAAGCAAGAAGAGAACCACCGTGAACGATGCTGTTTGCTGGTGATACTGTGATTCGCAAAAAGACCAGGAAAGAAATGAGCGGGAGACTAGAATGCTGGAGGTATGCATTGAAAAAAAGAGGAATGAAAGTAAGTAGGTCAAAGACCGAATATCTGTGCGTTAAAATGGAGGACAAAAAAGTGCCAAGAGAAAGCAATTTAAGTATTTGGGATTAACGGTGCAAAAAAGTGGTAGTTTTATGAGGAAGGTAAAAAGAAGAGTGCAGGAAGGATGGGACAGATGGAGAAAAGTGTTGGGAGTAAACTGTGACAGGAGGTTACCAGGTAGAGTAAAAGGAAAAGTGTACAGTTCAGTGGTGAGACCAGCACTAGTGTATGGATTTGAAACGGTGGCGGTTACAAAGAAACAAGCGGAAGAGATGGAAGTTGCACAGTTGAAAATGTTGAAGTTTGCTATGGAAGAGACAACAAAAGATAAGATTAGAAATGAGTACATCAGGGGTACAGTTAAGGTAAAACGATTAGGAATGAAGATGAGGAAGGGCTGGCTGTGGTGGTATAGATATGTCATGAGGAAATATCAGGAGTATGTAGGAAGAAGGATGACGGAAATGGAGTTACTGGTAAAGAGGAAAAAAGGGAAGCAGATCACACAAAATAAATTAGACAAAAATATGCTTTACTCAAATAAGTAAGTCAAGCAATGCAAAGAAACTAACGTTTAAACAGATATTTGAAAAACTTGTATGCAGGTCCATTTATCACCACAGGAGGTAAATAATTTACCAAATTAAAATGGAGTTAATTTTTAAAAAAATGTTCTGTGGTAAAATACCAGACACAACAGAGATACATCCTTGCTGTTTTTCATTAGTATTAGTCTGTGGTGGCCTTACAAAAGGGGATCCCGATGCAAGAAAAATAAGGAAGGCCACTTTTCAAGTTTTTTTGCTCTCAAAATATAGTAATATTAAAAAAAAGGATCATAATTTTCAATCAATATCTAAAATCTTCTTTTTTGGCCCAGATGGCATGTGCCTGGCCGTGATTAAGTCTGTTCTTGCTGTTAAGCATGAAAGACAGAAAACAAACCTGCCAAAACGGAATAGTATCTACCCATCCCGATGTTCAGCGAGGGTTTACTAATCGGCAAACGTCCTTTTCAGGGCAATGTCAGGAAAAAATGCCTTTTTAGGGCACATTGTCAACAAGTTCTGAAGACCCGTTATTTCCTGCTAAACGCTAACATTCCAAATGTCTCTCTGCAAGCAAGATCAAAGTTCTTTATTATTTTGCTTTACAGTTTGAGGCATTCGTCATCCTACTGCAGGGGACCCACTGCTTTAATGCAGAGAAGCTAGTACTTCCAAGCTTCCAACTAGCTTGGTCTTCCTTAAGCAAGAAGCATGGCCTTGCTATGTTGCTCTACGAGCAACTAAGGTAAAGATTTTTGGACCAATCTTCACCGAGATCAGAGATTGAGTGATTGTGGGTGGACGTTCATGGTTGTAAAATAGTGAACGTCTACAAACCTCCACCAACGCAACTGCAATCCCTAGATTTCCCAGTGTTTCCTTGTCCTGTCTTTATTCAGCGATTTCAACTTCCAACACGTTGATTAAGGTTACAATGCGAACAGCCCCGACAGTGAGTGCTTGGCTGGTTGGCTGGCTGGGCAAGTATTAATAGTTTTGCCTTCTTATATAATGCCCATGACGCCACCAGCTTTACTCAGGCCTTTAAAAAGGCTGGTGACAATACAGATCTATTTTTTTGTTGGCGTAAGTCCTTACAGTTTCCAACCAAAAAGAAGTTTTTCAGTTCAGAACAATGACCTTTTCTTATTAAACCATCAAGGTTGGCTTGGTCAGTGCCAAGCAGGTCTGATAAGCGATGGAACTTTCGCAAGGCCAAATGGAGTCACTACATTGCTTGGACAAAAAAATTTAACCGTGGATTTTTGAACACTAATAGTCTTTTAAGTGGGTCCTCAGATGCTCTCTAAAAGATTTTGTAAAATTTCGACGCCCATTGGTGCCAGCTGCGCGTAATCTTTTTTAACAATCTTGCCGGACTTGGCTTCCGCGCTTCTCATCAGACCTATATAGGTAGAACACGAAGTACTGCGAGAATACATCCAGGCTCCTTGCTTTCATACCATAACCAGTACCATTCCTGTTGGAATAACTTGCGTCAGGTTCGGTCAAGCTCAATTGCCTGCAGACTAGTGTTGAACGATTTCATTTGTCTATGCACTAATGGAGTCTCGCTCCTTCAACAAATTGCGCGTGCGGCGCCATTGAACAAACCGCACACCACGTCCTAATAACGTGGCCCAAAGATTGGACAACACAAGGAGCACGAGATCTGACAGTTTTGGAGGACGAAATCCAATACTAACTCAACACCTGATTTGGCTTACTGCCAGCATCTGATTTGGGTAGTACAGCAGCATGGAGTAATAAAAGGAAAAACTCTTGGCCCAGTCTTATTTGTGTCTGACTTAAAATGGATTCCCTTCCAAATGACCACAATAACGATATCCATCTTTCTCCCAAAAATACCACTGTTTGACGTTTTTTAGGGAGAGGGCGGTGCGGCCGCTTTGTTTGCACCGTACTAAAGCTATAACTGCTGGTAGCCTATTTATTTTGTCTGATAAAAAGTTACAAAAACAGGCAACTAGAAAGGTCATATTGATGGCGAACACAATCAACAAGTTGCAGTATAAAACTTATTTTTGTCTTTCTGTTGTCTCCTCAAGAAAGAAACTAGCAGCTCTAAATTGTTGTAGATCTATAATCATATTGAAATACAAACAAAAAAATTAAATAAAAAATTTCAATCAAAAATAATATCTTAGGATTTTTAAAATTAGTTGTGAATAATTGCCTATCAGGTACTATAAGTTTATCGCCTTCAACGCTATCTTGCAAGTCAGAGGACAAATAAAGATGACAAATGAATGAATGAAGGAAGGAAAATTACATTTTAATAATATACTTTCAAATTTAAAAAGACCATTCAAACTAATTGCAATCCTCTGCGAAAGCAATCTAAACAAAGCAATGTGGAAAAACTTGGTTATTGCCCCCCTTCCCCCAATCTTCCGGCACCCCTGAATGGGAGTAATTATAGTTGAAAAATAAATAAATTTTGAAATATCATCAAATAGGCTACAAAAGTACTTTACGAAATTTTTAAGCACTTCTAAAACTATCTATATATTTTCAATTTTCGCGAATATTATTTTCAATGTTTTAATTTTTGAGATAAAATGTCTCGCCTCTCTTGTTTGGCTTCTGGATGCATTAAAGTTTTATCAAATAGTTAATACATTTTCATATAAAGTTAAATCCTTTTCAAAGAAGCTAGAACAGTAAAATATTGACCATACTTTAAAGAAAGCGGTAGGCCTATTTTATATTTTCAGGGGGTATATATAGGTAGGTTTTTGCAAATAAAATAACAAAAGTAATTTTATCTTTAATTTTAGGCCGTCCCCTAGTACAAGACAGGTTATTAGGATGTGATTTAAGCCTTGTTCAGCGGCGCTGCATTCGTACACAAGTGATACAGCGAAATCCTATTGGAAATGGATTAATGGTATTGGGAATGGACTATAGCAGGCGGCTGAGCTTAACTCATTTTTACGTATCTGTTCTAGTTTTAGGAAATAAAAGCACGAAGACTGATTGTACTCTCATAATACCACAAATGAGCTTAACCAAAACTGTTTGGGGCAAACTCACTTCAACGGAATGAGTTTGCCCCATTGAAAATTAATGAATTTAACCCATTAAATCCCAAATTTTGCTTTTTGGTTATTTTTTTGTCAAAAGACTTGGTTTAGTGAACTAAACACAAAAATGTTTAAAAAACGAAAAAAAAATTTTATTTGTTTATTTAATCAAATGTATGTTGATACTCTAATAGGGTACCGTAAACACAAATGGCATCATGAACTTTTCATATCGTAAAAGCTCAACAATGCAAAAACAAAGCAACCAATCTCTGTGACATTGATATTGATTATTGTTTTATACAAAAACACCGAAATTTGCTAAGTTTATCACTATTGTTGATAATATCCGTACTGGTATTTAAGATAGTTGACTTCATGCATTGTTTTTTTATTTTTAAAAATGAAAAGCATTATAGTAAAAAATTTACATTATAAAAAAGTAAATGCCAGCACATTTTAATTAATGCCATGCCATTCTTCAAAGCAATAGTCATAGAGCCCACACCCACACTTTTTGCACCCTTCCATTGCATTCTTCTTGTAGACACCGCGTTTGCATCGAGTGCTCAGATGGCTTTGGTAGTGATCCACTCTATCGGTTTGCACATCTATGTTAACACGAGGGCTTTCTGGAAGTATTCTGTCGTGGGGTCTGCCACTTTGAGATCAAGGTTGCATGTATTGTTTCAAATACGTTTGAATAATCTCCCTCCAAAACGCCAACAGGTTGAGTGTAAGATCTTCCGCCTTCTTGCTCTCTCGATACAAAAGCCAGCAGTTCTGCACTACCATGTCTGGTATCCAGGAAAACAATGCCCATCACCATTTCTTGCTTCTCATGGGGATGCGATAGTTGCTAATGTTTTGATCTACTCCACTTGTTATAAAGATTGACTAGGCATGGCTGGTCAACATTAACGCTTTTTCGTTGCTCTTTACAATAGCGACTAAAAGATGCTGATGAGGAGGAAGAAATGGCGTTGGATGCAATATATACACTTTTGTTGTCGTTCCAGCCGACAACAGTTACTCTGTCCAAGCTATCAGTACATTGGTCATAAAATTATTTTGCCTTTTTTTTCTAACAACTTAGGATTTAAAATTGGGCAGTTTTCGATTCTGCTGCTTCTGATTGTTTATTTTTATTTGAATTTTTATTAGATATAGATATGATTACAACAAATTTTTATGAGAATGTAAAATATTATCATCACTAAACCGGACAAGGGTTCAGGAGTTGTCATTCTGAACAAAAATGACTTTATCGACAAACTGCAAGTAATACTTGATGATCCATCAAAATTTGTAAAACTTGGACCAGCCTCAAGCAATGACAACACTGCTAATATTGAATCAAAACTTCAAAAACGTTTATTAGCACTATTTAAAGAAGAATCAATAATCAAAAGTATTTTCTAAAATATTCGTCCCATCGGATCACAAAGACCCAGAATGTATGGTTTACCCAAAACGCACAAAACAAACCTACCGTAACGACTGATACTATCTATGACAGGCTCATCCCATCATGAGCTCAGCAAGTGGTTAGCGCGCCTCTTGCAACCAGTATTAAAGCGTTTCTCGACACATTGCATACGTGACTCATTTACATTTGCTGATGCTACTCACAACTTAAAAGATTCTAATAATTTTTTCACGTGCTCCTTCGACATCTCAAGCCTTTTTACAAACGTTTCACTTGAAGAGACCATTACCATTTGTGCAGATGCCTTATATTGCGATGACTCGGATACACAACCATTTATTTCTAAGGCTGTCTTTATTGAACTGATGAAAAGTGCCACATCTTGAGTAGAGTTTAGCTTTAACGACATCATGTACAAGCAAACTGATGGGGTTGCAATGGGTTCACCACTAGGCCCAGCCTTAGCTAACATCTTTGTTGGGTTTTATGAATAAAAACTTTCCTCCCAAATATCAAAACCTTTCACATATTTTAAGTGCGTCGATGATACATTTGCTATTTTTTATAATGAAGAAGAGTAGGAAAACTTTTTTAACCGACTAAACTGTCTCCAGCCTTTTCTCAAATTTACCTTTGAGAAAGAGAAATAAATGTTTACCATTTCTCGACGTTAACGTGGAACGAACAGTTACCGGTTTTGAAACTAGTGTAGTTAGAAAACCTACCTTTACTGGACAGTACTTACGTTGGGAATCTGTCAGTCCCACTAAACAAAAAACAAAATTTATATCAACTTTGGTACACTGAGCATTAATGAAATGCACAAAATCCAAACTAAATGAAGAAATTAAGCATATCAAGAACATTCTATTGGACAATAGTTATCCTGAATCGATTATTGACAGCAACATCTCCAAGAAAATTGGTCAGTTTTCTATGCCTAAACGATTTGGCCCCGAGAAGTGCCCGGTGTATTTGAGAGTTCCTTGGATAGGGAAAGCTTCCATTAGTCTTGATAAAAATGTCAAAATAACTGTTGAAAGCTGCTATGGCTCTGTTACCACCAGAGTGGTATTTACATCCAAACTCCTGTTAGCTGTAGCCCGCAAAGATGTTTCACCTACCACGCTGAAAAGCTCCGTTATTTATGAATATTCGTGCCACTGTGACAGTAGGTACATAGAACGAACATCACACCGACTACATGATAGAATCAAGCAGCATGTTTCTAAATGGCTACAACATCAAGCAAAGCGTTTTACACGATCTCAACCCGTTAGATCCTGTAAGCTAAAACGTAATAACCCAGATTGTGACTCTGCCATAGGACAACACTTGCTTGATAACAAGCAATGTGCTGCAAACTATAATGACAAACGTTTTAAAATTCTTGCTGTGGCACGCAACTCGTTCTATCTTTGTCTACTCGCGGCAACTTTAATTAAAACTATACATCCGGTTTTATGTAAACAAAAGGAATTTGTTTACACATTAAAACTTCAAATAACCTAAGTTGTGAGTGACATTGTCTCTCTTTGGTAATTGCACATTGTGTGTTTCTCCTTTCCGAGACTGCACTGTATTGCACTTTCTCCTCACTTGGATTTTGTGTAGTTGTGCTTTTCTCCTTTCTGAGACCACACGTACAACACCTTTTTCCCAACTTTTAAAACTATAAATACCTTGATTTTCTCTGGTTTGTTTCATTTTGACGCGATAGCTACTGATAAGAGCGTCACGAAAAGCTTTTGGCTTCAATGAATTCGACTTTGTTTAAAGCAATATTAAAATTCTGTTCCACAAAGAAACTCTTTACAAAATCTTCATACTAATTTTAAAAAATTTAGTGCATGTAAATTGATTTAAAATATAAAAAGCAATTTTAAAAAAGTGTTTATTTATTTATTTTATCTATATTTTATCTTTATCCTTCTGACTCGCAGGAAAGCAACGGAGGCATTAATTCATAGGACAAAAAATTACCCCATCTTATTCCAGATGCCAAGATGTTGTTGTCCCGTTGAAATTTAATAGAAATATAAATGAAGTTAAAAATTGCTTGCTAAAACCACAAGCCAGGAAAAGGTACCGTGAAGTGTCTTTCCCAAGAACACAACAGTATGGTGCGAGTACATTTTGAACCAAAACCGTGTTGACCACAATCATGACGCTCTAACTACTCGATCACGTTACCGACAAGTAGATAATATAATAACACCTATTGCTAAATAAATATTGCAAGCATTTATTAAAGGACTAACTTTTTAGATGAAGAAAGATTCTTTAATTTACCGCTTTTGCTAATGAATCAAAAAAGCTAAAACTGTGCAAATTATCAAAATCGATACAAATTTTATGCTGCATACATAAATAGCTTAGTCCAGTGTTTCTCAATAAGGGCCAAATCGATATAAACAGAATTGTGCACACCAGACCAGGAAACATTATGCGTATGAAAGTATGTGTACCAGCAATGCCCAATGGGCACATTTGTTCCCACCTTACACTGTTCATTCTATAACATCAATATTAGCCTAAATATTTTATGATTTTGTATTACATGCAGTTGACATATTACTCAGCAACAAATTACCATGAATGCATGTACTTTAACATATGCAATATTTTAAATACATGTTCTTTTCTTTGGTGTGGTAGAGCCATCTTGCCGATGCACCTCTCTCGTCCAAGGTCAACAGGTTACTGCTTGCATGTGTTTGGAATTAGTGAAACAAAACTTGTTACAAACACACTCTAAACCTTCATAGTACATAACTTAATAATGAAAAATCCCTGCAAGTATTAGTTTTGTTTTTATAACCGGTGTTTTATGTTGGGCACAAATGTTCCCGTTTGGCATTAATGGGTTAAGCTAAATAAATTCGAAAATAATTATTTAGTTTAGTATTTAATTTATTACTTACCAGCATTTCCACTGTAGTCTCCTACTGTGAGTGTGTAGTTCGAATTTGAGTTGCCAATTTTAAATTTTCTATGATCAAATATATAGTCTATTGAATTGTCTAAATATTATATATTCTACTAACTTGTTTAAAATATATTTGAAATTCAAAATCATTGTGAAGTAGAAAACTACTTCATTACGTAAGTTAGCCGAATTTGTAAAATTTTCCAAACAGATCACTAATTAAACACTTGCCAATGTTTTTTAATTTATTGAATAAAGTTTACTAGTTTAAAAAATCTAATAATTGCTTGAAGACTTTTAAGTAATATTGAGTAATTTTACTTGTATATAGCATAAGAAGTGTTGCCATCCCAATCTTCTAAATCTACACGCAGTTGATAGGGTTGAGAATTGGTTATGACGTGCAAAATTTCCAAGCCTAAAATCAAACCATTAAGTTTTATTAAAGTGGAAATTTTTGAACACTGTCAAAACAAATTGGTTTGACTATAAGTTTTTAAACAATGTCCAGCATTCATTTTTAAAAATATCAGATCTTTTCTTGAAAAAGTTTTTGCTTTAGATCAAAGACTCCGGGACTTGTTTTTGTGATAAATTTTCAGTTCCGAAATACAAAATCTTGACTTTGAAATCTTCAAATACTTTAATCATTAGTTAAATTTTTTTTAATGAATAAAGTCATGTCAAAAAAAACCCCAGACAAATTGTTGATTTTTTTATTTTTGTTTTTCTTCAAAATTGGATCTATGTGATGACAATATTAAGATATATAAATTATTACAAATGCCTAATTATGTGAAAAACTCCAGTTATACTTTATCTTTTTCACTTAAAATTCTGTAATGTAATTAAGTAACGTAAAATTCTTAAATATCTTGGTCAGTGTTCCTAAACATTTTTTTGACATAGGACACATTAATAATCTAGAACTTTTTGCGGCAACCTGGAGGCGGAAAAGCAAAAGAATCTGCGCAAATGTATTGATATTTATACAAATGTATCACAAAAACTTTTTGAATTTTCAAACAATTTATAAACTTTTTTTTAATTTTTGTGGCATACTTGGACATCTTTTGCGGCACACCCGTTAAAAAGAACTGATCTGGGTTTAAACATTAATATAAACTTAAATTTTGAATCATCCAACACCATTGCTAATACAGTATGATATTCGAGAAAATTAAAGTTATTAATAAAATTGTAATAAAATTTATTTTTATAACAATTAAACTAAGGCTTTATTAAACTCATGGAAACCATTTTAAACAAAACAGAACAAACAATGATATAACAAATAAGATTACATACCAATCAACATAGCAAGTGCTGTAAAGCGCAACTCACACGTTTTACAATTACAACGAGTTTTTATTACTTTTGGTTAGCATTGCGGCAATGATCCGTCGGTTATATTAAAGAATTAAAATAATGTTAGAGTTCGATACTCTATTTAATACTACAAAAATCAGGCATAATTTTGCAAAAAAAGTGCAGTTAAAAATATATTATGCTAAATAACGTAGCCTACTTTTTACATTGATTCGTCGTAGAATCTATATTTACAATATTTATCAAAAAAAATGATAACTTTGCTAAACAAATAAATCAAATTTATTAGAATTAAATTTTGAAAAAGAGCTATTACATTTTACTACTTTCGTTTTAACACTATTCTCCTCAATGGCCGGGCTTCTGAAGCCCGGCCCTTGCAAAAACGTTTGTAATTACTTCATCTTTTTCGATAAAATTCTGGAATTTCTTGACTTTTCCTAATTTGAAATGCTGAATAAGATGGTACTATTTTTAGGTGCCCCCAAACAAGGGTTAACGGTTAAAATAGACGTTTTTTAGGAAATTTGTGAATTTTTGCTGGTTTTCGCAAGCAGAGCGTGGAATTTCAAATTCACGCTTTTATTAAGTGACATGAATTTTACCAATAATCGGCTTTGCGTGACAAAGCGAATTACTGTACGTCGTTTGCCGACGTCAATATGCCTTAGGCGATGCAGAACTTATTTCATATAAATCGCATTTTCTTTTTTTGAGCTTTTGGCGATTGCTTGAAAAAATTTTACACATATACTGTACAATATTTTGCATAAAACAATTGCTGCTGGGTTGCTTGAATACCAATCAAGCGGACAAAATTCAATCTTTACAATAAGCATTTTTATAAAACTTTCTTTTTATTATTTATTTGTGGAAAAAAAATTAAATTAACTAGTTCACATTTTAGCTCTTATGCTGACGCCTTTTGATAATTAAACAACACCTGACTTTTTATAATTGCATTTCACGTTGCATTTGATGTAATAGGCCGTTTTTATGTTGAAATTTTTCTGACAATGAAAAATCCGACGTATTTTTTATATAGTAAGAATGGTCAAGTCAATCAACAAGCAAGTGCCGACAGACCTGTTTCGTCCTTATTAGGACTCGTCAGGACACTACAGCTTGGTGTTGACCCCAGCTGAAAAAGTTGAAAACTTAAACAGCTGGCACAACTTTCTGTTTGTGGTTTTTACACCTCAAACATCCAGTTGTGGACCTGAACGCTGGGTAGGTAGTGCAATGAAAACAATGTTCCACCAGCGCAACCGCCGCCAGTATGCCCTTGCGGCTTAGCGGTGTCTTTTGCAGTTGCGCTGGTGGAACATTGTTTTCATTGTACTACCTACCCAGCGTTCAGGTCCACAACTGGATGTTTGAGGTGTAAAAACCACAAACAGAAAGTTGTGCCAGCTGTTTAAGTTTTCAACTTTTTCAGCTGGGGTCAACACCAAGCTGTAGTGTCCTGACGAGTCCTAATAAGGCGAAACAGGTCTGTCGGCACTTGCTTGTTGATTGACTTGACCATTCTTACTATATGTTTGTAATGGGAACTGCAGGGTTTTGCTTGTCTTAACTCGTATCCGTGTTAGCTAACTCGTTGTGGTTAGCATATCGGAACCGCCGCCAGTATGCCCTTGCGGCTTAGCGGTGTCTTTTGCAGTTGCGCTGGTGGAACATTGTTTTCATTGTATTTTTTATATACAAGTATACCTGTTTAAAAAAGTTTTGTTGAAAAGTTTATAACTTTTCGATGTGGGTTTTCCAAACAGAAAGCATAGAATGAAAACAAGATGTTTGATACGATTGAATTTCAATAAAACAGGGGTTTCCAACTTGTATAAATTCATGGCGGTTCTAAAGTCTGAGATTTACACAAATGACTTTTTCCTCCCAAAAATTTTCAAGCCAAAGTTTAAAAAAGTGTCCTTGCTTTTTGCAAACTGTTTAATGAATTTATTTTGAAAGTTAAATAAAAACCTAAAAAAGCTCCATTCTGGAAATTTAAAAATAACGTTTTATGTAAACGTAAAGACCATTTTTGGTCTTCATTTGCCTTTCGCCATAAATTTTATGTTTGAACTTAATAAGTCATTTAAAAAAAGTTTGGTATGATTCCCGGTCTAATATGATTATCCTATTATATTCCGACGTTTTCTAGCGACCCACTAAATTGAAACCTCTGAATAAAATCAGCTTAGATATCTTAGTTACGGATGACCTGGGCTGTTTACAAGGATCTTTTTACGTAAAACCAGATAAAGCTTTGGGCTCCAATTTTATGTGCATGTTTTATAAATTCACTAGGGCTCTAACCTTTTAGATTTACACAAATGACTTCCTTCCTCCCAAAAAAATGTCAAGCCAAAGTAAAAAAAAGTCCTTGCTTATTGCAAACTGTTTAATAAATTTATTGCAAAAATTAAATAAGAACTTAAAAAAGCTCCACTTTGGAAATTCGAAAAAAAATTTTTTTGTAAACGTAAGGACCATTTTTTGGTCTTCATTTGCCTTTCGCAATAAATTTTTTGTTTGGACTAAAAATGTAATTTTTAAAAAAGTTTGATATAACTCTTGATCTAATATAATTATCCCATTACATTCCAACGTCTTTGTAGTTTTAAATGACCTACTAATTCGAAACCTTCAAATAAAATCAACTTAAATTTTTACTTACGCCTGACCTAGGCTGTTTACAAGGCTTCTTCCACGTAAAACCAGATAAAACCCCGGGCCCCAGTTTTATGTGCACAGAGCTTATTATCCATGTCAGAGCTATTTCAAAATCTTGATTACATCATTTTCGTTTGTCCTGCTTACGTCAATTCTAATTTGGAAAATCTATGGAAGAGCGCTTCTAGTTGCGATTTGAAAGGCAAAGAAAGCTGTAGAGACCCAAAAAGTTATTAACAAATTTATCAACTTTATGTCCCCTAGGAGAAATTTGAGACGTTTACGTACGCTCGCAACTAGCTAATTGATGATTTTGACGCAAAAGATCAACCGCGGATCAAGTCGTTCTGTTATCATAGAAATCATCGACAATTTTCTCAAGACTAAGAAAAATGCCAGTGCTATTTGTCAATCTAACACCTGCATATGACACTGTTATTTCATACAAACTTGATTTTAACTGCAAGTTACTGAGTTTTCTGCTGGATAAGAACATGGTTTAAATGATTATGAAACTAGTTCACAACAAAAGTTTTACTCTAAAGGCGACAGTAAGCAAAACAGTCTCGGGTGTCAGAGAAACAGTGTTCCTCCAAAATCAATCACGACTGATTCTTTTTTAACATCTAGAAGTATAATCTGCATTCCACATTCTTCAGATTAAGAATATTTTGAGCTAAAAGTTTACAATAATCAACATTCCTCCTTGCGTTTAATTTCGACTTATCTTGAGGTAAAACTAAATGAATCACCTAAGTTTCCTCACCACCGTTTGCATTTTGCAAAAATTTTTCTTTGTTTGTCTCGGCGCTGAAGTAACTTGCGGCCTTAGGGCGAGAGCTGGTGCCAAAACCAGTTGTGGATATTGGGTGAGATGAATGAAACAGTTACCTCGGGCCCCTCCTTGAAAATATTGCATATAGTTTCATTTTGCTGTATATGCTTTTTTAGAGATCACCATTATTTTGGAAGAAAAATAGCGAAATATGAGATCAAATCGAAGTGAAGACTTTCTTTTTGTTTTTAGAGATCACTATGATTTTGGGAGAAAAACAGAAAAATGAGAGATCAAATCGAAGTGAAAACCTTTTTTTAGAGATCACCATGAGTTTGGGAAAAATAAGAAAATACGAGATCAAAGTCTTTTTTTTAGAGAACATCAATTTTTGCAAATCCTTGCTTCGCGGCCCTAATTTTAAATATCCGTCACTGGCAAAAACATCACAAATAACTCTCCTATTTTTGTCTATTCAATAGCCGAGTACTGGATCTTGTTTGTTTTTGCAGCGCACGTACTTGATTTATATATTGTGTCTTGAATAATGCTTTGTGCGTAGTCACTGAATGCCTCCGTTCCTCTCCAACGGAGCACTTACCAGTTTTTTCAGACATCCAGCCATTTGAGCTTTGACAACAAGAAGCGATACTCTTTTTGGCTAGAGATAGTACTCTAGACATGCTCTGCTATTTTTTCAAACCTGTGGCACACTTTGTAAGGTTTCAAAAATTTGCAGAGCATCTAGACCAGGTGAAGAGCTAAATTTTCACCGCCTTCCGTTACCTGAAGTTTCCTTTGGCTGCCATAGAAAACCTAAAAATTTTAATCTGAACTCTATAAATAAAGTGATGACTTTTTTTCATCTGAAGTTACCAATTTGCGCATATCAAGCACAATCCAGCCTGGGAGAAAATTGATCAAAAAAAAGCTATCAATTTATTTGTAAAGAGTTTTATGTTCACTAAATAAAGTTTTGTATAAAAAAAAGCGTTTAAAATTTAGTAAAGACCAAAAAAAATGATGACATTTCACGATGAGATGTACTGTACAATGAGTTTTTTAAGTTTATTGGTTGCTACTTCAAAAAAACATAGCTTTTTATCTATTCGAAAAATTATGTTTGCCGTTTTTCCACAGCTTACAAGTTATAGAGCATTGCTGTAGATCCTAACTATGGTTTATTCATTGGTTATCAAATGCCTACCGATAAACACGAAGATCTAAAAGCTTATTTGCACTTGCTTTGCAAAGACTTGAACAATCTTGACGAATTAGGTACCCCTGCTGCCCAGTACATAAATCATACATTGAACACAGAGTACTGTGGTAGTAAATTCTGGCTCCATGCTTTTATTACCAGCACTTTGACTGTACTAGGCTCGTTTGAAATAGCGTTTTCAGAACAGTTTGAGTTATGCTTAAATACTTGTAAACGGGTTTAGGAGAATTGGCCGCAGTTTAACTAACCAGTCGGCTGTGTCTAGCTGGATTGCGCCCAGTCGGTTGCGACCAGTTGGCCCATTCTGCCTGCGAACCAAAATTGCGCGTTTTCATTTGTGCATGGACAAATAGGGTCTCTTTACTTTCTCTCATTGCAAATGCAGCGTCATTGCACAAAACAGCGATAAAGTTGTATAGGAGTGTCAAATAAATTAGGCCTTATAAGAAGCACAAATTCGGATAGTTTTAGATAAAAAAAACGGTTGTGGCTTGGCGCATCACTAACAGTACTTAATCCAGGCAATACAATAGCAATTCGCAGTAAATAAATAAAACATGGGAGCCAGCCAGTCCTATTTATTTAAGAGGATACTTTTAAATACTACAACAATTTCGGCATAGAATTGCCCTGTGTTATGTAAAGTTAAAAAAAGGCTTTTATAGTTTGATGTTTCCTTCTCCAAGTTATCTTGGAGAGGTCTTGTGGTGATTAGCATCTTTTGAAGGTAATCAATCTAATCTTCCAAAGTGTAAAACAAAAAAACGCACTTTTTAATTAAATATATTGGAACCAAAATGTGTTCTTTCATCCCGTATTCCATCCGAAACTTTTCATATTGCAAAATAAAAAAATGAATTTACCTTTGTTGTCCAGATTTGCTTATTTTCTAATTTTGCTTTTAGGTTTTTATTTGTTAATTACTTTTTTGCCTTATCGCAACTTGTTTTCAAACGGTTATTTTATTTTAATTTTTTTGTTATTTTAAATAATGCAATAAAAGTAACTGCTTGACAAGACACCTTATGGTTATTTGCCAGTAATGATGTCCTATATTTAATCTCAATTATATGTTATGCGAATATTTGTAATAGTTTAGTGACAAACAAACAAACTTGAATCTTGAATCTTCACAAATGCCACAATATTGTTGTTCAAAAATTTTTTTATTGGAGACTCTAATTTTTATTAACTGATATAATTGTAATTTAGAGTTTCTAACAAAGATTTTCAAGTAGGGAAAGTGCCGTAAAGTGTTTTTCTAATAAACTGTGACAAAAACGAACGTATACGATCTTGATCCATTCCCATGAAATCGACACACCCAACATCTTGCTAAACTGTCGACAAACATACTATAAAATTGATTTTTTCCTTAATTTTATAGAAAGCAAACAAAGTTTTTGTTAAATTTTATTGCCAAAAGGTTTGGAAAATTTCTCACGTGGTGGCATGAATAAACACACTGTTCCATAAGATTACTATTTCTAAGAAATTATTAATTAAAATCGCCCAGGTCGCACAGTGTGTTGGTATACATTTGCTAAAATGATTACTTTACGTCATCGCAAAATATAATCGCAAGTATTTTGATAAAATGTAATCTTATTTACGTAATTAAAAAGATAGCTTATAAAATCAAAAAAAAGGTACCACAAAAGATTTAATAAAATGCACTTTTTTTGTTTAATTGGCGATTATAGTGCTAATATTCATAAAGTTATAAAAAAAGAATTTTAGAACACGTGGTTTTGTATGTAATGTGATGTTTATAAGTTTATTTTCAATTTATATGCGCATAAGTATAAAGAATATGATCAAAATAAAGAAGAGTTGACGTAGCTTATGTGGATAAATTTATAAAAGTCAGAAAATTTGTAGAATTTTGCTTGTCTTTATTACTATGACAATATTAAATTAGCTATTAAAGCAAGCTAAATTTTGACTTTCATGTTTAAAGTCAATAGCTATTTTCCCACAACAAAAAATTAAGCACAACGGATTTGAAAAAAGTAAAATTTTCAAAAGTTTTGAATTTACCACGGAATAGCGTACGTAGCTTTCTACAAAAGTAACGAGTCGTGATTGTTTGTAAAATGATAATTGACAGATAATTTTCTTTGTAAAAATGAAAAAAGGAGTTTTATCTCTATAAATAACACTTTTTTTTAAAACTCTATTTTTTACAAAGTATAAAATTAAAAGTCCTTTATTTAGTATTACAATAATATTAAGTTTAATTTATATATTTGGGCAATTTTAAAAACTCACTCATTTATTACTTGGCCTGGATACAAACCTAATAAAATTAGCTTTTAAAAATTTTCGATTAAATTTGTACTAACAAATAACTGTAAGAGAGTAATAACCAGATTTGATTAAATATTTTCAGGCTCAAATGCTCTTGTTTACTCGTAGTAATTTTTAGTAGAATTAAATCATAATTACGCTAACTTTTTAAAAAAGATACAAATTTTTTTTATTAGTTGTAATTAAGTGCTTTTAATATGCCTACATTACTATCGGCAAACGTGAGAAAACAATTCACATCATAGATGTTGAAATTTGATGTTACAGTTGCTTTTCAGGCACATTATTAAATAGATTGGTATATTTTGAAAGCAAATTTTAGATATAATATGTCAAAACAGCAATATACGGCTGAAGAGGCTGTAGATAAGTTTTGGAAAGACCTAAATGATGAAATTGAGAATGAAGAATATGAATTCATTGAAAGTGATGGTAATGAAAATTCACCATTGATATTGTTATCTGAAGTTGGACTTGAAAGAGAAAACGTTTCAGACACCGAAGATAACCAAACGCTTTCAGTCATACAAAAAAACGCATCAAAGCGGAGTAAAAAATTAGTTAATAATCTAAACTCAGCCTTGAATTCGTCTAATTACGATGATATTTCAAATGTGACTGTGCAAAAAATATACACTGCTTGTTTAGAAAAACAAAAAAGCTCTCAAATAAAATCAATCAGTTGGACTAATGTAAAACCTCCATTTGTTGGCCGTCAATTAAGAGCTTCTGTAATTATTGGCCAGCCTGGTCCTTTTGGAGAAGCAAAACAAGCTTTGGAGTGCGTAAAAGCCTGGGAGCTTTTTTTTTCAGATGACATTATGAAAATAGTTGTAACCCACAGAAATGATCGCATAAAAAAAAAAAGAGAATCTTTCAAATCTTCGTCTAAAACTTTGTTTACTTTTACTTGTGATGTTGATGAAATCGAAATGCGGGCTTTTATTGGACTTGTGTATCTTCGTGGACTTTCAGGACTAAACAACCACGATACAGAAGTCTTATATAATCCTATAATGGGACCCCAACCATTTGGCGCCACAATGAGTAAAAATAGAGTGGAATTTTTATATAGCTGTGTTTCGTTTGATGATTTCCGGACCAGATCACAGCGATGGCCTAACGACCGATTTGCAGCTATTCGTGATTTATTTGAGATCTTTTGTCGAAATTGTTCTTCACAAATAATAGCAGATGAATACTTATGCTTGGATGAAATTTATATCCAATGAGGAATAGATTATCATTTAAACAGTACAACCCCAGCAAACCGGCCAAATACGGTTTGCTTTTTAAATCAATAAACGCGGTCAACTATAGTTTTACGTTTACTGCTACCCCATACTGCGGAAAACCGATTGGAGAGCCAACAACGTACTATGTAAGTGAAAATGAGGAAGTAGTAAAATATCTTATCAGTAAACTACAAAAACATGTGGACTTGCAAGGACGAAACATATTGTTTGACCGCTTGTATACTACCGTACCTCTTGCTCAGTGGTTGTTGTCACACAATATAACTTGTGTTGGGACTATCCAAGCTAACAGAAGAGGCATACCTGTTGAAATTAAACAATTGGATAACAGGAAACCACTCTCGTATGAATGTTTTTGGGAGACGGTAGACAACAAAATTTCTCTTCATTCGTATGCGGTAAACACAAAAAGTTCTGGAAAACGAAATGTTTTGCTGCTAACAACAATGCAGCCCATTCTTGAAACTGCCAGTAATGTTGCTCTTTTTTGCTTACCTAGCAACACAACGCATAAACTGCAACCCATGGACAAGTCTGTTTTTAGATCATTTAAACATTATTGGGATGTGGAAGTCCTGAAATATTGGCGTACTCATTCGGATCGTGTAATAACAAAAGCAAGGTTTGGGTCCATCTGAACTCATGCGTACAATAAAGCATTATCTATTACCAATATATCTAATGGATTTCGTACAACCGGAATATATTCCTTTGACCCAACTGCAATAGCGGGCAATTTTGATTTTTTGTGTTTCTCTATGTTTATATTTGTAATTCCTACTCAATTTTAAAGTTTTGATGATGAAAATTAGGAAAAACATGGTGGGCCTTATTGGGAACACGTGTTCCTAATAAGGCCCACTTTTGCGATTTTTGTTTTGGCCATAAAATACAAATGGGATTTCACATCAAGGTATGCTTTTATTGTATTGTGACCATAAATCTATACAAGTAAAATACCAAGTTTCAAGCAATGATATCAAACGGTTTCGGAGTTAGAGTAAAAATTGTCTTAGGTGGGCCTTATTTGGTACATGTACCTTAATGGACCAACGCATGGCAGTTACACCTGCAAATCAAAATCAAAGCTTTGGACTTTAACAGCTTTTTCGTATATTTTAGATGTTTGCCGAATCAATGCAGCTACTATAGTTGCGCTAAACAAAGGCAATGATCCAAGGCAAGAAAACTCTTACAATTTTGGCATGAAACTGTCAATAGCCCTAATTCAACCGCACGTTGAAAGAAGGCCTTTGACTGGCTTACAATTTGACGTACCACGAAAGATTAAATTGATCTTGGGCGAACGTCATTTCCGTGCGAGTGACTCTAGTGCTGTGACATTTACACCTGAAAATTATGCTTCAAAGTCTAATTTAAGGAAACGTTGTCGTCTTTGCTGTGATGATGAAATCGGACCAGGCCAGAAAATGCGAAAAAAAAACATAAACAAATCACGAAATCAATGTCAAACATGTGGTTCTTCTACGTGTTTGCGGCACTGCGTACAAATTTGCGCTTCATGCTTTGAGCGATGCCGAGATATGTTCCACGGTTAATAGTCACAATTATATAGAGTAATATTGTTTTTCTCAAGTGGTTTTTTTTAAGTAATGCAACGGTGTACTTCTATTTCAATACATAAAAAAACTCTTTTTGTGGCGGTGAAATACATTGCGAAAAAACAAAACAAGTGCATACAAACGATGATAATTATATAAAAGATAAAGGTTTGTTGGTTTTACAGCATTGGTATGTCGATATTCTAATACTGCTAAATATTAAAACATAGCCTATTTCAAATTCTTTTATGTAAAAAAAAAATTATTTTCATTATTTTATACTTTTTTTAAAAAAGCAGTAATAACTATTGGTAACTACAAAAACATGTTGACAAATATGTGAACCAGTAATTGAAACCAATCTAAAATAAATTCTATACTTCGACCAAAACAATGAAGCAAGCTTCCCGTAGCTTCTTCATTGTTTATAGTTGTCGTGCGCGTTGACGTCACTGTTTACGACTGCTACAACAGCGAATCCGTTACAATCGCATTTCACGCTAGTTAAATGAGTGTCTAAACGTAAAAATTGTAGTGACCTTGTTAAATTGCAATTTTGCATATTTTATCAAATGAATTTTCAAAAACTTTTTTGCTCTAACAAAAGTTAAATATGTAAATTATCTTTACTCTGCTTAAATTTCATAAAGATAGCTTAAGTAGTTTTGGAGTTATAAATCGTTAAATTGGTGGGCTTCTGAAGCCCGGCCGTTGTGGAGTCAATAGCTCGAAAAAGCTTGAGGAGAATAGGGTTAAGATTCTTAAAGTTTATAAATTTTGTAAACTTGATGAACTGTAGGTAATTAGTTTGCAATAATGTTAAGGAAAAAAATCCACAAACACGTTCTAACAATTTTATTTTAGCAAGAGAGATTTTAAAACAAAATACCAGGCCTTCTCATGAACAAACTTTTTTTATTCATTTCTATTAACTCTTGGTAACCTATGTACGATCATCTGTAATAACTGTATCTGCAACAGAAAAAAATTTATTTACGTAGATTAAACAGTTTTTTAAACATTTTCTAGTTACATTTTAACCGACTGGTTCAGTTATTTAATAAAGTTTTGGTTTTTAATGTTGCAGAATATCTGATGCAATAATATTTATTTTTTTCATTCAAACCCTTTAATTAGACCCACAAATTGTACAAACGATTACTTGCGACCAAGAAAAAAGCTTTAACACAATGCTTTTGAGATCAAATATTCGTAAATCTGTTTACCTATCATGGGGCAAAATGTTACCTTGAAATTCTAATGCAATATATCACAACTTTTTCTTGAAAAATTTATGGCTGACACAAACTGCAACTTAAAGCCACAAGATTTCTAATATTTAAAATAGCTGTTTTAAGGATTTTCTTTCCGGAGAAAAGTGTTCTCCACATTGTGAGTAAACAAAAAGCGAAGAGTAAGCTTAAAGGTGATAGACAGATGCAACTTAACAAAAAAATTTTGAAAAGAGGAAGCAGTAAAAATATAGAGAAAAATTTGCAAAAAATGTTTTTCTAAATAACAAATATTCTGTTGCCGTTAAAGCTATCACATGGTTTCAGTGGTCGAGTAAGTCGACCTTTTGCACATTTTGATACTAATTTTAACGCTTCATAATGAGTGATTTTTGAGATACATAAAACATGCTAAAAACACTAAAGTTTGAATTTCAAGGCTTGCATGCCACATTTTCATAACTTCATACCCAGCTGAAATTTCAGATGTCGAGTTAGAATGCAATAGACTCTATTGTATTCTAACCAAAAGCTTTATCATCTGGTTTATCAACTAAAAGTTCTGACCTAGTTTGTACCGAACTGCCAACAATGTTTCTGTTTTTAGAAAAAAAGTTTTAGCGAGAAAACAACAAAAGTTGTTTTGATCTTCTAAAGTTTGATCGTCTCTTCAGAAAAAAAAGAAAAAGTTATAATTTATATAAGCGTAACAGAAAAAAAAGTGGTAGAAGCAAACCTTATAGCAAAAGTGTAGAAATAATGCAGCGGTAAAAAATGACCGCTTGATATTTATAAATATTTATTTCAATTCTGCACAAACTAAAAAAGTTACAAGAAAATTTATTCCATCACCATAAACGTCAGAAATAATCATTAAAATTCGAAGAAACTAAAACATCAAATTTTAAAACGGACAAAACATCAATCACTTGAAAAAAATGGTTAAAAATGACCGACCGATACTTCTAGTGTTAAAACAAAAAAATATTTTTATTGAAAACTTATGCATCTAACCGTGATTAAAGAGCATGCCACCTAAGTAATATTTGCTCATGCATCACTTTGTGCTCGGTTAGTGCTAAATCAAAGCCACACAATCAACTCGCAGTCTCCCTCTCGTTTTATTAATTCACGATTATTGTTGCGCTTTTTCAATGTGTTTGTTTGGGCAAACAGAAGTTTTTCTTTTATGCAAAAATAAAATGTTTTACTTAAATTACTTGCGTTTACAGTAATATTTAGTATTTTAATTCACAATGTAAAAATTTAAAAACAATCTTTATTTACCAAGCCAAAATTCTCCGCTCTTGTTTCCAAATCCGAGTTGATAATCGCTCCAGTTTCGATAAAAATCCTCACTTCCGTCTATTCGTCTTTGAAACACCTTAAAGTTAGAAATACAATCAAATTGAAGTTTAGAGTTTTATTAAAACAAGGAGTTGATTGTCACCAGCCATTTATTTCCTGGATCAGGTTCAACTTCGCAGTAAACTTCAATTCTGCTTTTGTTGAATTTCATGAGAAAAACTCCGCTGATATCAGCTGATTGACATAAATCTGTTTTGGTAGGACCAGAAATGTTTGTTACAAGCAAATATTTGCTTTATATTTTTTTTTTAAGCTAATTTATTTTATCAAATTGTGTTAATCAAAACTCAAGAAAAATTTCATGGATTTCCATAAAATTTAGAAATTCCAAATAAGCTATTTTGTGCTTAAAATAAATCAATTTACACACTTGTATCTGATAAGATTCAGTTTGTTTTGTTTTCCGTGCCTATTATTACACATAACCAAATTATATCAACGGCTACCATCAGTGATGACTTTAGTACGGAGCAAACGTAGAGGCCCCACTGCGCCCGCCTAAATAAAGTTTTAACACGGTCGTCCTTCTAAGCAAAATATTGCCCTATCTTTTCATTGACCATAGTAGCAACATGACGGTGGTTGCACTTGCCTTAAGTTAAGTACGAAAGTAGGGATCGTGTACTCGATTGAAAGCGACAAATTTATTTTTACTGATTACTACCTTTTTGGGACGAAAAAACTGTTTTATTTTTCTTGAAACTAGGCTACCTTTTTTTTTAACATTTCAAAATAAATTTTTAAAAAGTGTTTCCTTTTTTGCACCACGTCCCCCTTTTTGAATGTCATCACTGGCTACCGCCACTTGTATAACTTAAATAGCTTAAATTTTTCGTTGGTCTTAACTGATTGAAAAGTCAATATGGATTTTTTGCTTTTACTTTTGTAATCATCTTAAACAACATTTTTCAATACTTTTAGCGTCAATCGACAGAGATAGATTTTGAATTTGTTAACTTATTTGGAAGCTATCAATAACTATTCTTTCAGTGCTGTGCTTTTCATTTACATTTTATTTTTACTATGATTTTTTGTTTTAGTACGTATTTATAAAAAATTGTTAATGGTCATATCGTACTTATCGTACTTAATTTAAAATAAAATTTTTAAAGAGTTATCAACATCGATCATGTGTAAAATACTTGGAGAATCTTTTGTAAAAAATTTGTATTTTAAACTAAGCAAAATAATCAATCGTTGCTTTTGATTTAACTTTCACTTTTGAATTGCTCTCACATCCAAAAGTCGAAAATACTTGGAGAATCTTTTGCAAAAGATTTGTATTTCCAACTAAGTGTAACAAAGTGTTGTTTCTTTGATTTACATTTAGCCTTTTCAAATGTTGGTCTACATGTCATTGATAGATGCAAAAAACAGTTTTATTTCCTATGCTAAACTTTTTTTCATTTCAATCCATATTTCATCCATTTCCATGTCTTCAACCTAAATGTTGTTTTTGAATCTTGGATTTTGGTTTTTTTATTTTTTTGTTAAAATCAATTAGTTCTTTCGCATTGTTTAAAAATCTTTTTTATTTCAAGTTTTTCTTGATTTGCTTTCTTATTAAGTGGCTTTGGATCCTGTTTTTAATTATTTCTAAAGTCAATGTTGTTTTAAGTACAATTTTTTTTATTTTGTTCTGATTTGATGGTTTTTATTAATACATTTACGATAACAATGTTTGTTTTTTTTACTAAAATAGGGCTTTTAACGCTACAATTTGGACTTTCTTTGAGAGAAGATCTGATTTTTACAATTCGTCTTAGTTTTAAAAATTTTGATTTTTTTGCATACAACCATTCAGTTTTGCGGCTAGTTTTTAAAACTTTTGGATTAAAATTTCAATTAGCTGAGATTGATGATATATGCGGGCTATTAATTTTTCAAACTCTCTATCAATTGAACTAGTTGCAATTTTTAAAGTGTTTAATTTTACTTCAGTTCTCTCAGATTAATTTAATCTTTTCTCAGACAAAAGCTCTCAAATATCACAACATTACTCGGAATCCTAGATTACTTCTTAAACAAAAGCTTAAAATTACTGTACAAGACTCAAAATCAAGCACTGAATGATACGGTTAAGATTAAAATTATGAATGAAGTGAGACAATTTAGATTTGCTTCTTTATGGAGTTAAGTGATGGCTACTTCAAAATATCCTTGGAGGAGAGGCAACAACAACAAACATTGATTGACAAAACTTTAATCAATCTCAGCTAATTGAAATTTTAATCCAAAAGTTTTAAAAACTAGCCGCAAAACTGAATGGTTGTATGCAAAAAAATCAAAATTTTTAAAACTAAGACGAATTGTAAAAATCAGATCTTCTCTCAAAGAAAGTCCAAATTGTAGCGTTAAAAGCCCTATTTTAGTAAAAAAAACAAACATTGTTATCGTAAATGTATTAATAAAAACCATCAAATCAGAACAAAATAAAAAAAATTGTACTTAAAACAACATTGACTTTAGAAATAATTAAAAACAGGATCCAAAGCCACTTAATAAGAAAGCAAATCAAGAAAAACTTGAAATAAAAAAGATTTTTAAACAATGCGAAAGAACTAATTGATTTTAACAAAAAAATAAAAAAACCAAAATCCAAGATTCAAAAACAACATTTAGGTTGAAGACATGGAAATGGATGAAATATGGATTGAAATGAAAAAAAGTTTAGCATAGGAAATAAAACTGTTTTTTGCATCTATCAATGACATGTAGACCAACATTTGAAAAGGCTAAATGTAAATCAAAGAAACAACACTTTGTTACACTTAGTTGGAAATACAAATCTTTTGCAAAAGATTCTCCAAGTATTTTCGACTTTTGGATGTGAGAGCAATTCAAAAGTGAAAATTAAATCAAAAGCAACGATTGATTATTTTGCTTAGTTTAAAATACAAATTTTTTACAAAAGATTCTCCAAGTATTTTACACATGATCGATGTTGATAACTCTTTAAAAATTTTATTTTAAATTAAGTACGATAAGTACGATATGACCATTAACAATTTTTTATAAATACGTACTAAAACAAAAAATCATAGTAAAAATAAAATGTAAATGAAAAGCACAGCACTGAAAGAATAGTTATTGATAGCTTCCAAATAAGTTAACAAATTCAAAATCTATCTCTGTCGATTGACGCTAAAAGTATTGAAAAATGTTGTTTAAGATGATTACAAAAGTAAAAGCAAAAAATCCATATTGACTTTTCAATCAGTTAAGACCAACGAAAAATTTAAGCTATTTAAGTTATACAAGCGGCGGTAGCCAGTGATGACATTCAAAAAGGGGGACGTGGTGCAAAAAAGGAAACACTTTTTAAAAATTTATTTTGAAATGTTAAAAAAAAAAGGTAGCCTAGTTTCAAGAAAAGTAAAACATACATGAAAAGTTTAACCACGTGGGATGAGGAAAAAATAATTTCTTTAAAGTTGAAGGAATCGCATTGGTGAGAAAAAAAAACAGCGAAAAATTTGGGAAGCAATGCTTCAAGCTGACAGAGAAAAATTGGGGTGAAAGACGAAATTAGAACATGAAAAATTAGAATTAGAACAAAAGAAAACGAAATTCGAGGAAAGAAAACTGGAGCTTGAACTGGGGAGGTTAAGACTCTAATGGGAGACAGATTACTTTGGTGGAGAAAGAGCGGAAGCAAATTAGCCAGGGGGTGCACGTGTTGTTTTTAAAGAACCAAGTTCCTCTGGGCTTGCTTATTTTATAACGGAAAGAATCACTTTATCTTAAATAGTTACTTGCTACAATTTTAAAGATATGCTACTGTTACAAATTGGCCCCAAACTAATTGGGCAACTTAACTGAGTGCGCTACGTCGGGGAAAAGCTTTGGACGTGTATTCCATATTCTTGCAGGAAAATTCATCAGACTGCAAACGTCTAAAAGCGACGCTGCTTCAGCGGTGCAATTATATAAAACAGGATACCGCCAATGTTATAGAGAGGCTAAGCTAGAGGGTTCTGAAAACCCTGGTTAGTTTATTGTGCACCTCACAAATAATTCTACTTAGTGGACAAAGTATTCTGGTATGAACAACAGTTTTGAACGTGTAGTTAATTCAATGATAAAAGAGCAGTTTATTATTTCTTGCTCTAGGGAGCTTTTTGTTCATTGGATTAAAAATAAACCTCAGAGTCTCAGAAAGTTAACGGCAACTGCGGAACAATATCTGACCTCTCACAACAACAAGCTATCAAGTCGGAATTTTAATTCTAAAAAAGTGCTTATTCCTCACCAGAAGTGAAGAATATGCATTCTTTTTTGTTTGAAGAAAGGAGGTCTAAAGTGCTAAAGTTGTGAAAAATTAGAGGCAAAGCAAATGAGTCCTTTTTGCGTATGCAAAATAAAGGTAGAATAAACATCTTAATTAATAATTGGGAAATACAAAAATGGAATAAAATTCAAGTTTTTAATGATGCATGTATGAAAGACAGTTTAGTTAATCAAATGCCTATTTCAAATGGATTAATTGGGTCAACCAGTTACACATTTAATAGTGACTGGTTGCTTTGAAGTAATAAAAAAAAGAAACGATTTGGTAAAAGAACAGCAGTTAACAAGCAATGTCGGATATGTGATGACGGTCGCAGGCACTTTGTTCAAACACTTTTTTACAAATTTGAAAGTGATTACTCTTTGGTTTAAGTGGAACAGTGAAAGCACAGTCTAGATTAGGCAACGAGCATAGTCTAGGTTAGGCATTGAAGCTAAACGTTTGAAAGTTGCGGAGGTCATGGATCGGTTGTTTCTACAAACGAGAAACATATCCACCTTCAGTAAAAGGACTCTTTCCAATCTAATTACACGATGAAAAAGGACCGCTAGTCAGGAATAAAAAGAAAACCGAAATTGCTTTTGTACCTACAGCTGGGTTGGAATATCAGAAGAAATACTGAGTGATCTTGAAACCCAGTTTGTATTAGGTTACACGCAGGAATACCCAAGTTGCTGTCGATCAGGAGGTTGACAACTACTTTTTATAACCCAATTTGCAATGATTTAACCGAACAATTTAATGCCACGATGAAGAAGATGTAAGAAGCCGGTGAATTGAACACCTAAGCAGTGGTACAGTTACATAAAAGTGTTGCATGGAACCTCATGACAATTTTGAAGGAGCTTTGGACAGGCGAGAGTAAATCCGCTGACGTCAAGACCAGTTACCAGTTTGTTTTAAAGCAGAGAGAAAGATTGGAAGAAACAATGATGCTTGCTTAGAAAAAAAAAAAAAATCAGGTCAGCTATAAAAGGCACTGTGACAAATGGACAAAGGACCTATTGTTTAGTAAAGGCGACAAGGTTTTAACCATGCTATCCACAAATAACCATAAGCTTTTGATGTTGTGAAAAGGACCATATCCATTAACTCAGAAGATGGGCAATCACGATTATAAAATTCTGGTTGGAAACAAGGCAAAAACTATCATATGCTGAAAAGTTTAAATCATAGTATGCGCATAAAGAGGAAGAAAAAGCAAAAATAAAGAGATTTAAAAGTAACAGACAGTGCGAAAGTTTTATCGGAAGAAGTAACACCAAGCGCATATGGGGAATCACTGTTAGAATTGAGCACATATAGGCAGAAAGAAAAAGTGGCGTCAATTCGGAGACCGAGTTTAATGACAATTGATGTAGACAATTGCAAGTTTTGTTACAAAGTCATGATAAAGTTTTTTCTGATATGCCAAGGAAGTTGTCAAAAATTGAGTACAAAATTAAACTGTTGTATGAGGAGCCAGTCCGCTCAAAACCTTACCCTTTACCGAATTGCACTGAGGCAGGAACTGAAGAATAAAACCTGTGGCGAAAGAAGTCAGATGACTGTGGCGGAAGAAGATGTGTTCGAGAACGCGTTTGTGATACCGGACAGAGTTACGCCATTCTTCAAATGTCGTTTGGCATGAAAAACTCCGGTGCGACACTTGTGTGTGTAATGAGGGATATACTTTTAAATAAGTCCGGTGTTGAAGACTACATCGACAACTTGATTGTGTTTTGCAGCAATTGAAGAACGCACCTGAAAACCTTGGAAGAGCTTTTAAAAACTCTCAGTGAGGTAAGCCGATCAATAAAAAGAATGTACCCTGTTTATGGAAATTTCCAATAACGGGATCGGAGTCGTGTTAATGCAAGAGTATGAGAAAAAACTTCACCTTATAGCTTGCGCAAGTAAATATTTTACTAATGCAAAAATGAACTACTCCACGTTTGAAAAGGAGTGCTTAGCAATAATTTAGAGTCTGAAAAAATTTTGTTTTTCTTAGCTGGCAAAAAGCTTATTTTGCAAACAAACCGCAAACCACTCAATTTCTCAGTACGGACTGTCACAAAAATAATTGCATACTTAAGTGATCATTATATATCAACAAGAATATGACTTTGTCGTGAAGGAACATTACGTCTGACTTCTTCAATCGTATAATTGTATAAAGTGTTTTGTTCTGTAAAATGTTTGATTTATTAACATATTCTTTATAGTCTGAAACTGTAGTTTATTTTTATCTATAGAAATAAGTTTTAGAACAAATCTATTTGTACTTAGACAAAACTAAATGTTTTAAAAACTTTAGTCTCATACCAAACATAGCAAACTGTTTCCAGACCTGGCATAAATAGAAATAAACAAATTTTTACTTTAACTTAGGTGTTTGGGTTACCTAGTTCAATTAAACTTTTCCAATTTCCAAGTAAAGTTGTGACAGTGCCATTGTATTGAATGCATGTTTATCGTCCCTTTATGTAGTTTGCTATAAACTCGATAATAATGTGTGGAATGTTTGTTAGTGTGAGTTTGTGTATAAATTTGTGAATGATCACTGTATTAAACGCGTTGTTCATCAGTTGAGTGAGGTTTGTTATTTAGTTTATTGATATAACAAACGTATTGGCTAATGTGAAGAATCAATCTATTGTCACAACCCTTAAGATAAAAATTATATTGGACTTCGTTTTTAATATTATTAATTTAATGTACTGATATATTAGATATACTTACTGATTAATGTAATGTTGCAATGGATTCCAGTAAATCCTGTGTGACATAAACAAACAAAGGAGTTGTTAATATTAACACATCTTCCATTGATGCAATCTCCAATACATTGCGTATAAGCTTCAAAGGAATCTTGTTTATCTGAAATTACCATATCTTTTACTTTATTTAGAACAAGTTCAAAAACATGTTTGGATTTCAGCGGTAGCAAAAATTGTGCAATAAAAATGCCGATAAATAATTTTTATTTGAAATTAAGACAAATTTTACTGTTTATTAAAAAATGTAAATATTATGACTGTGATACTGCAATATTAACCAATAGCATGCTATTGTACTTTATCTTTGTTGTAAAGCATACAAAAATTTAAAAAAAAACTGAAGTTACAAGACTATGTTGTTTTAATTTTCTTTTGGTCTGGTCGCAAAGTGAACCGTAATTTAAAAAAATTAAATCTTTATTCTCTTGAATTGTAGAGAACAAGAGAAGGTTAAATTTTAAACACTCCCAATTAACCCAAAGTTTCTATTAAATGCATGTTCTTGATAGCAATAAGAAAAACTGGAAAATTGTTTTCTTTGTATTTTTGTAAAATTCGATGGTTGTATTTTTGATAAAATCGAAACAACACATTTTCATCTTAAATTGCTTCAAACTCAGAAGCGTGTAAGAAGTTTGCCATGTCAATTTCTGCATCATGGCAATTAGAATGCAACACCACTTTTACTAAATGCTTGTATATCGTTTACGCAAAAATACTTACGTTTGCTACAGTTGTTTCCGGTATAGCCAGTGTTACATTTACAAAAAAACTTGTTTTCTTTTATGACACATCTTCCATTATAGCAATATTGAACACAAACCATATAAGCTTCAAACCGATCTTGAAGATCTTAAGCAAAATAACAGGTTTAAGATGCAAGAAACATGTTAGAAAACCTCCATTTTTCTCTACAAATTGTACAGCTTTTTTTGATTTAAAACGTTTTGTGATACTAAATTGTTTCAAGTTACTGATAGAGCAGCATACTGTCAAATTTCAAACTAACATTGACAAAAAATAACCTATAGATTTAAGTATTAAGTTTTATTTTTATATTTTTATGAATAACAAAAATTGGAATGATACATAACTCTAATGCTACACTCATTCTAGAGTAATACTCTGAATAAGAGCAAGACAAAACGTTCAAGTTTACTAAAAGTTGGCTTTTTAAAGGCTAACTATTTAAACAAATATCTTTAAACAAGATCTTTGATTTTTATAGCTTATATAAAATTTTCTACCAGCAAAAAACGTTTTAATTTTTATATTTTTTGTGCATCAAAATATTGAAAAAAAACTGTGAAAACGTTGAAAAAGTGTAATTGTTGATCTAATAATGTTTATTTGAATATAAATTTTTGTAATTAATATTTATTACTGTTTTATCTCAACGCTTTAATTTGCATGTTAAAGTAAAATTTTTAAATTTTAATAGTTTTAAATTTTATCAACACCTATAAATTAATTTTCTATCTCTAAGTTTTCAGTGTAAAACTCAATTAGATGTCACAACAAAAAATTGCTAAAAAGTGGTATATTTTATTTAATTTTTTCATTTTATCTCTATATTTATCCTTTTGATTCGCAAAAAAAGCAAAAGACGCGCTATACATAGAGCAAGCAATTTTTTTTTGCAGATGTTAAGATATTGCTGTCCGGTTGAAACTTTTTATTTTTTGACTTTATAGAAATATTACTAAAATTTAAAACTCCTTGCTAATACAGCCAAGCAGAAGAAAGTGTTGTAAAGTGTTTTTCTTAAGGACACAAAACAGTGGCGCGAGTAGGTTTTCAACCAAAACCGTATTAATTATAATCACGGCATTTTAATCACTCGATCACGCTGCCATTGTAAAAGAAACGAATTAGTTGAAAATGTTTTATTTATTTTAAGATTGAACTAATTTATAGAAACCAAGTTTTTTTGTATCGTATTTAGGTTTTGTTTGTTAAAAATATCTTACTAATTAAATGCACAATGCTCATTGGACATAATTGTGAGAAAATTAAAATTAAATTGTTGAGATAAAGCAAAAATTTTGAATTGATTAAAAGCAATATTAAAAGATCTTTTAAAAAAATTTTTACTCCGTTTCCAGTCACTAACTAGTTAAACAATGGATTTCTTTTTTCACCTTTGTTTTCAGTTTTAGCAGGAGTTTCATCGTTCACGATTATATTTGTTGAACATTTCTCATCATCTTCATCCGGGATATCAGCATATTTACAAACAACGACGTTGTTGCTAGATGCAGCTGTCATCAATATCTTGACAAGCAGGATACTCAAAACTAACTTCATTCTATAAGCACTTATGACACTGGTTTTAACAATAAACAAGAAAAAAAAGATTAAGCGAGTATGAGATTGAAAGCTTGGTTAAATTTGCTTGGTTTTAAATCTTACTTTCAGTTTGAAATGGTAACAACTACTCAATTGCTGGTTTTTTTGTTTTTTTTTGATGAAATATTAAAAATTGAGTGAAAACTCGAAATTAATATATTAAATCTCACCTTTTTCTAAATGTTGCATAATAGTAATAAAAATAATAAAATTTCTACCAGCTCATATTTACGTAATACCTACAGCAATATAACTTAACGATTTTAAAGTTAATTTTGAAAATATAGCATAAATTAGTCCAATTACAAATTAATTATTTAACTTAAAAAAAATAAGTTTTTGAAGTTTAAAATGCAACTTTTTGAACATTAATTACTACCAAATTTATAGTTTGTTTTGTAGTGATGATGAATATTTTGTTATAAAAATCGATTTATAAAAAGTGGCCGACAAAAATTGCTTTGTTAATTAAATAGGCTTTTCCGTGACTTGTGCTCGAACTGACATCTCATTACAGACTTGAACGAGAGATCGCTTGACGCATTCCTCTGCGTAATTAACGATTTTTTTGTGTGCGTTGCTTTGTTTGTGTTCAGTACAGCTCAGCGCATTTCAGAACCGCTTGTTTGTATTCAGTACAGCACATTTGTTTTATGTTTAGTACAGCTCATTCATTACTTCCTTTATTGTTTTAATTTTAGTTTCTGTTGTTTTTAGACTTGGTTAAATTTTTAGTTGGTTAAACTTTCACTTGAGGAAAGGTGTTGTTGTTTTTAGACTTGCTTAAATCTTTGGTTTCTTAAACCTTAAGTTGAGGAAATGCTATACTGCAATATGCTTATAAAATGAAGATTGAAACCACACTTTCTGTACTGCTAAGTATTGTGTAAACAAAATTACATTTTTGTTGCGAATAAAGTTAATTTTATATTAACATTTATTTATTTTTATTTTATCTCTATATTTATCATCCTGACTCGCAGGAAAGCGACGGAGGCGCTCATGCATAGGGTAGGCATTGCGCAAAAAACTATCCTCGTGCGTCACACTGTTGAGGCGACTTGTGGGCTCGGAATGGGGTGCGGGTGCTAAAACACTACGCATAGCCACCTTGTCTTTAGTCTACTCAGCAGCTGAGTACTGCGCGCCAGTCTGGTGTTGCAGTGCTCACACTCGTCTCATTGACAGTGTCTTGAACGACGCCTTGCGCATAGTTACTGAATGCCTGCGTCCCACTCCAACGGACCACCTACCTGTACTTTCAGGCATCCAGCCAGCTGAGCTTCGCCGAATGGGAGCTACACTCTCCTTGGCTTACCGTGGATCTATGGACCCCGATCATATCTTGTATGGTCTCTTAAATGGGTCCTCAGATAATCGCCAAGTGAGACTAAGATGCAGACGCCCGTTTGTGCCAGCTGCGCGGAATCTTTTGGACAACCTTGCCAGACTTGGCATCCGCGCCTCTGAATGGACAAATCACAAATCGAACGCGGAGTACTGTGAAAATGCTTCCAGACTCCGTGCTTTTGTGCCCGAGACCGGTGCCAGGCCTGTTGGGATGGGCTTACCCCGAGCAGCTTGGGTTAAGCTCAACCGCCTGCCGACTGCTGTTGGGCGATTCCATTCGTCCATGCACAAATGGGGTCTCGCTCCTTCACCAAATTGCGAGTGTGGCACCTCTGAGCAAACCGCAGACCATGTACTAACAGCGTGCCCTATACATCGGGCACCATATGGAGCACGAGGTCTGACGGTTTTGGATGACGAAACTCGATGCTGGCTTAATAACACCACTGCCAGAATCTGATTCAGGCAGTGCAGCAGTCTGGGTTAATAAAAGGATAAACCCTCGGTCCCAGTTCTGTTTTTGTCTGGCCTGCAGTGTATACCCTTCAAACGACGACGACAAGATATTGCTGTCCTCTTGTAATTTAATAGAGATATGACTGTAATTTAAAACTGCTTGCCAGGACCACCAAGCAGGGGAAAGGGCCGTAAAGTGTCTTTCCCAAGGATACAACAGAATGGCGCGAGTGGGTTTTAAACTGAGACCGTGTTGGTGACGAGCCCGGCGCTCTAACTACTCAACCACGCTGCCGACAATTGTTTTGATTGTTACATTGGTTACATTGTTGACATTGTTTTGGTTGTTACTCCTTAGTTTTTGAGTACTGTGTATTTTTCTAAATGCTCAGTAGCAAAATCTATTGTGTACGCTTAATTTATATGCAGTTGTGTAGCTCAAGAGAGCGGACATTTATGTTAAAATGTTACTTATTACAGTAAATCGATAATAGTTTTTTTTTTTTGTAGCCGTGCCAAGTTGCGTTAAAAATAAATTAAAATTTTTCGTCCAAATTTTCAATTGGGTGTATGATGTTAAAAGCAATATATTTAAACGTGATTCCATAGTTTAGCAAAGGATGGATTAGCGAAACTACAAAATGAGAGCATAGATACCACGGCTTTTTAAAACTGTTCTTATGTAATAATGTTAATCTAACCCTTATCGACCTAGGCTGTTTTTTCTGTTGACTACCTAAGGGGGATCTTCGGAGGACACTAAGTTTACATGTCCAATATTCTTAACAGACGGTAGCTGCGCAGTTGATTTTTTGACATATTGGAGAAAAATTTATTCTAGTTTAGTCAAATGTCTTCACTCTTAACATATTTGATAATAGCCTCTTCCTATTTTGCATAAAGTTGAAGGTCCTCAAATTTTCGTTGATTGCTTTGTTTTGCCGTCATAATCAATTATGTCGGCAAAATAAAGCAATCTACAAAAAATCTATATTGCCGCATCACTAAATCTTCACGTTGCCGCTCATGTGACTTTGTGTAAATAGGATTATCTTATGCCACAACAAAAGTATACAAAAATCATGAGATAAGTCAAAAAAATAGCTTGTTACACTAAAACTACCCATCGGATATGCTTAAGTGAAATATCAAAATATTCAGGAATAAATTTTAGAAAAAGTCATAAAGTTTTAGGTTTTTGTCATCAGGACTTTACGAGTTAAAACGTTTTTAAAAAAGAGAGGTCCTCTGAGGACCCTCCTTAGATAAATTAGGGTTAAAATATATATCAATGGTTCAATCATAGAAACTTCCACAATTGAATTAGCCCTTGTTCGATAAACTGTTATTAGAAAAAGTGTCGTTCGAAAAATTGTTTTGGTACTATATTTAAGCAAATTGACGGTTACATATTCTGTCAACTCTATTTTTTTGTAGTTGGTGAACAATGAGATGTCAGAATAAAAAATCGTAATTCAGCGGGACTTCATAGCAAGGATGTAGCTTAAATTTAACATAATAAACGGTAAGCTTTTTGAAGTGAGTGCTTAAACTAATATAAATAACATTGTGGGGTCAATTTAAAGCCATGATCAAAAAAATTACTTGATTGTGTTACATGATTTGTAAAAAAATATTCAATTAACTCAAGAAAAACCTAAACCAAAAAAGATGACTTGATTTTGTTACATGGTCTTAACAAAATAGGTTAATACATGGTTTAACAAAAATAATTTTTTTTGTTTTGATTAAATTTACCACAATATTATACAATTCACTTTACGCTTACCCCTTAAAAAACCTCACAGTTTGCAATAGTGCCATTTGCCAGATTTCTCCAGATTTCCAGCACTCAAACTCGATGTAAAGAAAAATCGATTAATATTGCTTTAAGTGTAGTGAGTAGATGTTTACGTTCCACGTTACAGACTATATGTGCTTATCAGCAGGCATCCCACCACCTGAGCTTTGACGCAAGAGAACCACACAGTCTCTAGCCTCCGTTCATGGGAGTCTGAGCATCTTCTGCATGACCATCGTCTATCTTTTTACTATAAAAGTCACCGGTAACTCATATTGAGAAACCGTTTGTGCTTGTTGGTAACTGGAAGACCTAAACATTTGATTTGAGTAGCTAGAAGGCATGATGCAGCTGGAGTAGCATGCTGGGAGAATTTTAGTTCCAAATGGCAGTAAGGCTATCAAAAGGAGTGAGTAATTTGAACCTCAGGGTTCATCTGTTTAACGTTTGAAACAAATTATTTGCTCTTCGCAGCCATTAAAGCGATATCATCGGTGTACACGCTTATACAGTTTTTCCGCTGCAACCTTTTTTCTTCAAAACAATTTGTAATCTTATTGCACAGTATATTTCAGCTCCAGTTCAGTAAGCGGAAAGTTCTTGACAAAAAAGAAAGTTTTTCTGTATGGAATCACTTTCTATAAATCTTACGTTTGCTAGCAGTTGGCATTTTTCTTGTATGTCAGCCGACTCATTCAGATAGAGAGAAAAAACCTTGCTTTTTGTCAATTTGTCTCAAAGTTGTTCTAATATGTCTGACGCCATGTCGTTACTTCGCCTGCTCACTGTGTTGTCAAAAAGTAGAATTTTTCTGAATTTCTTTTGCAGCATTTTCACCAAGCATAACCCGGACTATTTCCTCAAAGCATGAAACAACTATACTCTCTGCGATTGTATGAGGTTTCTTTAGTTGAGCATTTAGTTGTGAATCGATGAGGCAAGCTTCCAGATCTTCATCAGCTATAGATGTGTAATCATTCATCATCCATGTTTGTTTTGCATTTGGGAATAACAAACTACTGTAGAAAATATAGTTTCTTAGGCTTACAGTTTTAGACGTTTTTGATTTTTAACTTTAAAATAATTCAGCAGTTACGTAACTAATGTAGTTGGAAGTTGAAGCCATATAATCCTAATATTATTGTAATGTCAGACAGAGAAACTTAACTTAAATTTTACATTTAAAAGGCGTGGATTCAGACAATTATAAAGTTGTATATGATCATTAGGGTGGAGTGAAAAAAATTTTTTTTTTACATCTGAAAAAATACCTAACTGAATACTTGCTTTTGGTCCCAAAACTTCGCCCAGAAGTGGTTTTGGCATGTTGCCACTTGTAACCAGGTGGCAACCTCACTTTAAAGGTCATCAAAAGGTCAAATTCCTTAAAAATGCTGTAACTCAAAAACCACTGGTGCTAGAAGCTTCATTTTGGTCTTAAAAGTTGCAGAATATGCACTTTCCTATCTGTTGTAAGACAATATTTTTTTTCTATTTCAATCAAAAATCAAGTTATTAAAAAAACTTATTTTCTGGACTAATTTTATCAAAATCGCCTACAAATTTGAGATTACAAGTAGCAGAGAAGAATATTTACAGTATCTCATTCAGTATTTCATTGAATTTTGTTGTCAAGCACTCCTTACAATGCGATCGCAGTAGGTATTGATAAGCATGTACTAAAGATCTAGACTACTCCCACTTTTCAGTTGTGTGAAGTTGTTGATAGCTAGTTACAGTTAGTTAAGCTTAGTGATAGCTACAGGTAATTTGTTGTTATGCTACAGATACTGTTAATTTATTTGTAGTCAACTAGTAAAGTACAGTAGACTCCGCTTAACTGGATCACTTCGGGCAGAGAGCTTTTGATCCAGTTAGCCGAATGATCCAGTTAGCCGAAAAGTTGCCTATTTAAAAAAAGATCAAGCTTGTTATGTCATCAAAGAAAATCAAGTTGTTTTATTGTAAAAAACAGTTAATGCTGCGGAAAAAAACGACACTGAGTAGACTGTTTCAAGTCTGCTGTGAGAACATGACTGGATACTCGTTCAAACTTCGTCAGCAGATTTTCATTGTCAACGAAACCTCGTCCCAGCAGACCCCTTGTGAGAGTACTCAAAGCTTTGCGGGTCTCTGTAACACTTGGAATAGGTTCTTTATCTGCATCGTCATCACCTTCTTCTTCTTCTTCGTCTTCTTCTTCTTCGTCTTCTTCTTCATGGCGAGCTCGCACAATATCCACGATTTCATCCTCATCAAGAACATGTGCAACCTCCAGGTCATCATCAGCTTTGACGAAATCTTCCCATTGTTTTTGGTTCATTGGTAGCTCAGAAGGAACTGCAGTTATTTGCGAAGGGTGAGCAGGTCTTTCATGCGGGCCCATTTTTAATCCAGACTTAACCCAGCAGTTTCTAATTGTAACTGAATCAATTTCTTCCCAGGATGCCTTCATAAGCAGAATCCCATCCAAAAGAGTGATTTTTTTGGCCAGTTCGCATGCAGTGGCAGTGACTGATTCATCCATTTGCTGCAGCACTTGTCGACACATGGCCTTGCGAAAAATTGCCTTGACAGCTCGAATGATTCCCATGTCACAAGGCTGCAGCACAGAGGTTGTATTAGGTGGAAGAAATTCCACTCTAATGCTGGACAGTCCCGTGACTTGTGTGTGAGCTGAGCAGTTATCTGCTAACAGTAGGATTTTTCTATTCTTCTTCTTCAAATCTTTGTCCCAAGCACGAAGAAAACTCTCCCATATTCCTCCGGTCATCCAGGAATTGGAATTAGCTTCATAGTCAACTGGAAGTGGATTCACATTTTTAAAACAACGTGGGTTTTTTGACTTCCCAACAACAAGAATCTTCTTCTTTTCACCAGCCATACTGCATGTCAACAGACACGTGATGCGCTCTTTAGATTTCTTCGTGCCACGTCTTGTATCATTTCGAAAAGTTAGCGTTGAGTCAGGCATGGCGCGAAAGTAGATGCCTGTTTCATCATCATTAAAAATGTTTTCCTCGTCATATTGTTGGCAAAGGCTTGGCCACACTGTTTCAATCCAATTTTCTCTTTGTTGAACATCTGAATCTTTGGCCTCGCCGTGCAATTTTTTATGCACCAGACCCTCTCGCTTCTTGAACCTCGAGAACCAGCCTTCACTTGCTTTCCAATCGCCTTGAACATCGAGTTTCTTGGCAAACTCTTCTGCCTTTTCACGCACAATTGGACTACTAAGGAAGTCGGCTCCTCGATGTAAACTTTGTTTGATCCATTCTTTCACAGCCTCATCCACAAGTGGGACCTTACTGTTGCGCCTCCGTTTTCGGTTGGACTCTTCACTTTCTTCAAGAGAATTCCGGTTTTTGAGGTGCCGGTTTAAAGTGCCTTGAGGAATGCCCAACAGCTCAGCTGCCTTTCTTTGTGATGTCCCCTGCAAAAATAAAACAAATAAGTTTCTGCATGTTTTATGCATCAAAAACAGCATTATGGATGCGAAACCTCAACTTACATTTGGTAGTTTGTCATAAGCTTGCAGCAATTCTTGAATTTCTTTTAGAGATCTTGAGGCACAGCGTTTTGACATGATGTCTGGTTAACTGCTAAAATTTAACTGTCACACGCTACTGAAGCAAGGCGGCATGTGACGATTGTTACGTATACTAATTGTAATTGTTACGATTGTAACTGCTACGGCCGCTTACCCGCATGATCACTGCATGGCACAAGCATGTTTTAGCGTGTTATCATTCAATGATTGAGATACGTGCCATTCGAAAATCGAAATACGGAATTTTACGGTAAGTTTCAGTGTAAAAGTGATCCAGTTATCCGAAATAGTGATCCAGATAAGCGGCGTACTTTTGCATAGAAAAAGCGCATGTGATTCGGGACTTAGAAAAAATGATCCAGTTAGCCGAGTGATCCAGTTATCCGTGAGTCAGTTAAGCGGAGTCTACTGTATTAGGTTTCCATGTCCTTGTGTTCTGCTGTTATTTTGTTGATACAGGTTATTGATAATCAAGTGTGACTGTTTTATATAGGATAACCACACAAGAACAGGTTTGCGTTATTGTTTTCTAGTGCAGTCATAAGAAAATTTTAGATAGATCAATCAGATTATGTTACTTATATTTACAGTATAAGCATTTAAACCATTTCTTTTTTTAATATATTAGAGTATTTATTTGGTATATTTCAATTGATTAGTTTTGTTTAATTAATTTTTGAGTTGTGAAATGGCGACTAGACAGACTTCTATAAAAAGAATTTCTGAACTTTAAGGGAGGTAAAGATTTGTTAGCAAAGAGTGCTTTCCTGACAAAGGTATGCTACCTAAGAAGAAAGACGTTTTGCAGCGAATACTTCATGAAGACAATTGGAAAACTAAACAAGCAGCTGATCTCATAGCAAAAGAATTAAAAGAACATTGGTAATGGTGCAATGTTTACACTGTCAGCATAACAATAGTGTCAAAAAAATTGTTGAATTAACAAAGAAATTTAAGTTTGTGAATAGTTACTCGACGAAAAAGAAGAGGCAAAACTTTTGAAACTCATCTTGATGATTTTTTGTCAGATATTGATAAGCTGTTTAATATTTTTTGCCATGATAGAGAACAAAGGTGAATTCAAGAAAAAGAGGACAAATTGAAAATAAACAATTCTGATTTAGCATTCTACCATGACCAAAATAGTTCAAGAATATGCAAATATCTGTCACTTGTGGAGAATCCTTCCAGCAGCGATATCAATTTTCAAAAAAGAGTTTTCCAGAAGCAAATAAGATGTGACACTAAAGTTCAGTCTTCTGTGATTAAACAATCAGATTTGGAAAGCAATGTAAGTGATCCAGGTTCATCATCATCTTCATCATCATCAGATTTTTTCCCACAGCAAAAAAGAATGAAACTGATTGAAGACAGTCAACAAAACAGATAATCCTTAAAAAATTTGGCCATGATGTGTGAAAGATACCAGATTTCAGACAGAGCAGCTGCAGCTATTGGAAGCGTTACATTGAAATATTTTTGAATTGTCACTGACTATGATGCATCATTGGTAACTGATAGAAGGAAACTAAGGAGGGAGCGTCAAAAATACAGGGATGAAATTAGAAAAGTAGAAGAAGGCCTATTTGAAATTTTTGATGGAGTATATATCGATGGACGAAAAGATGCCACATTGGTGGTCGTCGTCGTTTGGAGAGGTATCCACTCCAGGTCAGACGCAAACAGGACTGGGACCGAGGGTTTATCCTTTTATTACTTCAGACTGCTGCACTGCCTGAATCAGATGCTGGCAGTGATGTTATTAAGCCAGCATCGAGTTTCGTCATCCAAAACCGTCAGACCTCGTGCTCCATGTGGTGCCCGATTTATAGGGCACGCTATTAGTACATGGTCTGCGGTTTGCTCAGAGGCGCCACACTTGCAATTTGGTGAAGGAGCGAGACCCCATTTGTGCATGGACGAATGGAATCGCCCAACACCAGTCGGCAGGCGGTTGAGCTTAACCCAAGCTGCTCGGGGTAAGCCCATCCCAACAGGCCTGGCACCGGTCTCGGGCACAAAAGCACGGAGTCTGGAAGCATTTTCACAGTACTCCGCGTTCGATTTGTGATTTGTCCATTCAGAGGCGCGGATGCCAAGTCTGGCAAGGTTGTCCAAAAGATTCCGCGCAGCTGGCACAAACGGGCGTCTGCATCTTAGTCTCACTTGACGAGTATCTGAGGACCCACATAAAAGACCATACAAGATATGATCGGGGTCCATAGATCCACGGTAAGCCAAGGAGAGTGTAGCTCCCATTCGACGAAGCTCAGCTGGCTGGATGCCTGAGAGTACAGGTAGGTGGTCCGTTGGAGTGGGACGCAGGCATTCAGTAACTATGCGCAAGGCGTCGTTCAAGACACTGTCAATGAGACGAGTGTGAGCACTGCAACACCAGACTGGCGCGCAGTACTCAGCTGCTGAGTAGACTAAAGACAAGGTGGCTATGCGTAGTGTTTTAGCACCCGCACCCCATTCCGAGCCCACAAGTCGCCTCAACAGTGTGACGCACGAGGATAGTTTTTTGCGCAATGCCACTATATGGTGACGAAACGTGAGCGATCTGTCCAGTTTTACCCCAAGATAAGTAGGGGTTGAACAGAATTGTAAAAGTCTACCGTTGTTGTAGACCTTTAGCTCACGTTTAGCCTCTCGGTTGTTTAAGTGAAAGCCCGCCGTCACCGTCATAGTGTGACTGAGCTTCAACCTCCAAGTCTGAAGATACGCTGAAAGTGTGGACATGTCTTGGCTTAAAGTCCCCTCCAAGTCCTTCCAGTTTCCAGAAGAGTGCAACAATGCTAAATCATCAGCATAAGCAAACTTTCTGGAAATCATGGAAGGAAGATCGTACGTATAGATGTTAAATAGGAGAAGAGCAAAGACCGATCCCTGAGGAACGCCGTTTTAAAGACGGCGTAGCCTGCTTTGCTTGCTGTCACCGGTAGTAAGGGTGAAACTTGATTTCGGACAAGCTCCATAATCATTTTGACCGGAAGTAGTCTCAGCAGCTTGCAGGTAAGGCCACGATGCCAGACAGTGTCATAAGCAGCTGTCAGATCGATAAATACGGCACCGGCCTTCTTTTTAGCCTCGAAAGAATCCTCGATGTTCTGGGTTAGCAGAACAACTTGATCTACGGTTGACTTCCCGCGTCAGAACTTAGCCTGCTCTTTAGGGAGCAGCGGATCGATTAATGGTTCAACGCGGGCGTAGATAAGCCTCTCGAGGATGTTGTAGGGGACACAGAGCAGAGATATCGGTCGATAACTCTTTGGGTCCCCCACGGGCTTTTCTGGTTTTTGGGATCGCGACCACAAGCGCTCTTCTCCAGATCTTGGAAATTTTCAGTCGGCGCAAACAGGAAGAGAGGAAGTCACGTAACCAGGACTTCAAAGCAGCTCCAGCATGGAGTATAAGCTCGGGGCAGATGGAATCAGGACCCGGAGCTTTACCTGGTTTTAAATGTTGGAGGGCAGCAGTAAATTCTCTCTGTGAGAAATTGTCAGAGATATTTACTGCGTCTGGTGTTGTGGCCCTCCAAAGGTCAGACACTTCTTGAAAGACAAGTCGAGATGACTTGCGATCAACAGCCTTGTATTTCCCATTTCTAACCATCTGAGATGCAATAGCATCGGCTGAAACGGGACAGTGACGAGGAGAGTGTCGTGACCTACCAGTAAGGTTGTTCAAAATACTCCACGCTTTTCGACTAGAGTGTGAGAAGTCAATGCTCCGAACAGCCTCGGACCATCGATCCCTCCGCTTTCTGTCAAGCTTGGCAAGCAGAGCTGTAGCAGCCAAACTTGAGTCGTCTCCCTGAGGAGACTGCAGGAAATTTTTATAGAGGGATTCACACTCTGCATCCCAACAGGAATATAGTTATTTTGATATCCGCGTGGGATAGTCTTTTTGGCTGCTTTCTTAATGGTGTTACAAAAGTCCTGGTAAGCTGCATCCACATTAAGAGAATCAGGCGGCAACAAAGTCTTTGCGAATTTATTCGTCAAAGCAATATAGTGACTCCAATTGGCCTTGCGGAACTTCCATCGCTTAACAGGCATGCTTGGCATTGCCATAGCAAACCTTGGTGGTGTAATAAGCGAGGGTCGATGTTGCGACCTGGGGAACTTGTCAAGGACACGTCTATCCGGTAAGCGACTGTTTGGACCTACGCTAGCGAAAGCTAGGTCTGGATTGGTGCCAGTGTTCCAGCGGCCGGAATAAAAACTGGCAGCGTCCTTGGCATTATATAAGAGGGCAAGACAATTATTACTTGCCCAACCAGCCAAGTACTCACCATCCGGACTGTTGTCATCGTAACCCAGTCAGCATGACGACAGTTAAAATCGCCAGCGTACAGACAGGTGTGAGGATACACTGGAAGATCCAGGGTTCGCAATTGCGTTGGCGGTGGTTTGTAGACGTTGACTATTTTATAGCCATCAACGTCCACACACAACCACTCGATCTCCGATGTCGGTGGAGATTGGTCCAAAAGCATGTATCTCAGTCGCTCGTGGACAAACGTGGCAAGGCCATGCTTCCTGCTTAAAGAAGACCCAGCTAGTTGGTAGTTTGGTAGTACCAACTTCTCTGCATCAGTGCAATGGGTCTCCTGCAGTAGAATGACGAGTGCCTCAGACTGCATAGCGAGGTGATGAAGAACGTTCATCTTGCTTGCAGTGAGGCCTTCAATGTTCAGCTGAAGAATAGTGAGTCTTCGGAACTTGTTGGCAATGTGCCCTGAAAAAGGCAGTTTTATCCTGGTATTGGCCCGTCCTGAAAAGGACGTTTGCCGATTAGCAGACCCACACTGAACATCGGAATGGGTGGATACCCTTCCGTTTTGGTAGGTTCGGTTTCGGTCTGTCATTTTTAGAATTCAATGAACAGACTTACTCACAGCCCAGGCTGCGTGAAAGCACCTACCATCTGGGCCACATTGGTGGTGACAAAGAGTGATGGAAAAATGTATATGCAAACAGACCTTGAAGAACATTATGTAATTGTAGGAGAACCAGGAGAATTTTATTTATTTCATGTGAAACCTGAAACAGGAACTGGTCTGTACATTGAACAATCAATTTACAAGGCTGTAAAAGATGTAGAACGTGAATAGAATTTGAGTATCATTGGTTCAGATGGAACTGCAACAATGACAGGTCCCACTCGAGGTTGCATTGCATCATCGGATGCTTTACTACCGAGGCCTTTGCAATGGGTGAGATGTTTATTGCATTGTAACGAATTACCTTTAAGGCATGTCTTCAAGGCTTTGGATGGGACGACTAAAAACCCAGATTTTTTTGCTGGAGTTATTGGAAGCCATTTAAATGGAATTGTTTCAGATTGGAAAGTTGCTAACTTTAAACCTATTTGCAATCGGAACTTCCCTCTTGTTCCTAGTAGTGTCATCGATGAATTAAGTGCAGACCAATAGTATGGATATAGGATTTGTATGGCTGTTATGATGGGTCCTTATGCTATAAACAAAGATCTGGAACTTTTGGAAGTTGGAGGGCTTTTTCACGCAAGATGGCTAACTTTAGCTTGCCGTATTCTTCGATACTATATTTTTGTAGAGCACCCATCAATATTATTAGCTACACTGGCTGAATTTGGCATTAAAATATACTTTCCAAACTGGTTTAAAATTATAAATAAGCACAGAATCGAAGATGGGGCAAAAAGTTTTTACATCATGGTTTAAAAAGTTTTGCTATTCCCCAATAAAAAATTCACACAGATTGCATTGAAAGTTCTGAAACGAAACGCGTTTTTTGCACACCAAGAAAACATTCTTTTAAGTATCCTAGCAGATGATGACAAAATGGTTCGTCATTTAGCAGTTAGTAAAATTCTAAGTGTGCGTGTTAAGTCCAATTGAAACTAAATTTGAGGCATCTAAAGATCAAGCAGATGTTACAATGGAAGATAAGTCAGTTGGTGAAGAACATAAATTTGGAGAAGTGTGTGGGTCTGTGAGGAAGTTTAAATTGCCTACCATCAATGTTGTGAACCTCCTGCTATTTGAAACCTTTCAAACATGGAGATTGAAAGAATTGCAATGCAAAAATTAGTTCTCTCACACCTATGCCACAACCAAGCTGTCTAACGACACATCAAAATAGTAACAGAAGTTTCTGCATCAGTATCTGGATTTGAAAGGCGTGATGGGTCAATTAGACAAAAAATTAAATTATGAAATATTATGAAGCAGTTTAATACAAAACGACAGTTTCGATCGTAATTGTTCCTTGTAATGAATATCTAGTTAAAATCTACTTAAGTATGACTTCGGCCTCAGTCTACATGCTGCAATTGCATAAACTAATATGTTAAAACTCTTTTATGTTTTATTGAATAATTCTGTAATAACATGGTTATGCTTTCTTTTCATACTTAAGTTAATTGATTTCTGGTGTTGCTTTTATACTTTTCAATGTTTTGATTTAATATGTCAGCATTGTCTAGTACAGGGGTTGGCAACCTGCGGCTCTTTGATCCTTCTGTTGCGGCTCTCTGTTGTGGCTGTTGCGGCTGTTGTGGCTATCATAAAATGAAGGGTAATTTACCAGTATGTGCATATCTATTAAAATTTTATTGTTGCTGTAGCGAGCGCTTAATTAAGTTTGTAATTCATCCATTTTGTTGTTTCAGTTCTTGTTTTCAGCTTATAATATGTGATAGTGATACTGTAAAGTTTCGACCATGTATAAAGCGAAACAGAGAAACAAACACTCACGTCTTATCTCACTGAGCACATGTAATGAATAAAAGCATAACCACATGTGCGCGGTTTAGTTCATGGCATAATTGACATGGGTATCAATCACTATCAGACAACATGGTACAACGAAAGGAATTTGAGGTCAACCAATGTTACAGATGCCGCTCGAAGAAAAATCAGCTCACTGCTGAAAACTCAAAAATCCATTATAATGCCCGGATATTTTTTGGTTGTGACGTGATAATTAATGAATGACATAGTCCACTAACATAGTTTCGAGTCTACTAGCAGCGGTGAGAAAGGACGCACGCAGAAAAACTGAGCTGTAAATAAGTGTAACAAAGAAAGAAACTATTATACTTTTTGCGCACCAAATTAGTCAATTTAAAATTATTTTTTAGGTTGCTAGTTTTGCTACTTTTAGAAAGATAACTTTGTAACATCCAACAACTGTGAGTAAATCTAAGAAAAGAAAAGTGTCTGAAAAAAACACAACGTTCAATGATGCGTGGACAAATTTATTTGCTTTCATTGCTGATAAGACTGGTTTATCAGTGTGCTTAATATAAGGAGAAATTAGCAAACAACAAAAAGTCAAATGTTGAAAGACATTTTCAAAATAAGCATTTATCTTTTGCTCAAAAATATTCCGAAGGGGATGCGAGAAAAAAAGCTGTTTTAGAACTAATGCGAAACGCTGATCGAAGCAAACATCAATTCAATAAGTGGATCAAGTCTGCAAATTCAACCACGTATGCCAGTTTTGTGGCCGCTTAGGAAATAGCCAAGCATAGTAAACCATTCACTGATGGAGAATATATAAAAAATTCATTCATTAAGATATCTGAACATTTATTCACGGACTTTAAAAACAAGAGTGAAATCGTGCAAAAAATCCGTGACATACCACTCTCTTCAAAAACTGTTCAAGACAGAACCTCCAAAATGGCACAAGACATCACCAAACAGCAAATTAATAATATAAAATACGCAGTAGCGTACTCTATTGCCTGTGATGAGTCTAAAGACAAAAGTGATATTGAACAAATAGCACTATTTTGCCGATAAGCAAACTCTGCTGGGCCACAAGAAGAATTAATTGAGTTAATACCTCTGAAAGGCCAAACGCGTGGGGAGACATCTGTAAGGCTGTCTTGGAATGTTTAAGAGCAAAAGCTTTAATACAAACCACCTGGTGTTGGTAACTACTGATGGGGCACAAGCATGACAGGTGCGCACAAGGGCTTTGTAGTTTTACTGCAAAAGTCGTTGGACAGACAACTGCTGACTTTTCATTGAATCTTACATCAAGAGGCCCTATGTGCTCAAACGTTTCTCCCAGAATGCACGGAAGTAATGAATGTAGTCATTCAAATTATCAATAAAATAATGGCGAAAGCTTTAAATCACTGTCAGTTCCGTATGTTATTGGACGAGGTGGATAGCATGTACTCTGATCTCTTGTTGTACAATAAAGTACGGTGGGTATTCAGAGGGGAAGTGTTGAAACGCTTTGTGGTATGTTTGAAAGAAGTGAAAACCTTTTTAGACAGCAAAGGGCTTTATTATCCTCAACTGGAACAGGCGGAATGGCTGGAAAAGCTACACTTTATAGTAGACATGACGGCGCACCTGAGCACGCTCAATACAGCTCTTCAAGGGAGAGGACGCACAGCCCTGCATATGCTGGAAGATGTTTTGGCATTCGAACGAAAGTTCACGGTTTATGCCAGAGATTTACAGAGAGGTATATTATCTCACTTCCCTTGTTTGAGAGAGTTTAAACCAACTTATAGTGACATTACAACAAATTTGGAATATTTGCAATCCGCAATCAAAGCAATGCAAAGCTCAGTTGGGAGACGCTTCTGTGAGTTTAGAAAAGAAAAGAAAACTTTAACCTTTCCTGTTTCTCCTTTCAGCATCGATCCACAAGAACTAAATATGATTGCATTGGCAGGTGTGAGTCAACCTGATTTTGAAATAGAATTGGCCGACATAGCGGACAAAGACATATGGATAACCAAGTTTAGACGCCTGGCAGCTGACCTTGAAGATGTAGCCCGTCAGAACGCCGATCTTGGTCAGGGTCACAATTGGAATAAAATTGAAAAACTCCCAAAACCGGACCAATTGATTATCGAAACATGGAATGCTCTTCCCAATACGTACAATAACATGAAAAAGTATGCACTTGGAATCCTGTCGATCTTTGGATCCACATACGTATATGAGCAACTTTTCTCGAACATAAACTACATTAAAAACAGATAGCCTATCGCACACGTCTCACAGATGACAGCTTACAATCCTGTGTGAAGGTGAAGGTGTCATCCTACAGCCCTAATGTGCAGATGCTTTGCGCTGAGATGCAAGAGGAAAAATCACATTAAGTCTGATTGCACGAACTGCTTTTGTAAATGCAACACATGACATTTTTTTATTAAAATCAAAAATACAGTATAAGTAATGCACAGTGTTGTTTTCCTTTGATTGCGAAAATAATTTTGCGGCTCACAGTGCTTTTTATTTTTTGGAATATTGGTTAAAATGGCTCTTTAAGTGCAAAAGGTTGCCGACCCCTGGTCTAGTATGACAGAAACATTAAATTCAGGGGATAATATAATTGATAAAACAAAATGTTTTTTGTAAAAAATAGTATTTTAAAGTGATTTTCTGCTTAACTTAATGCAAGATGGTAAAAAAGTAATTTCTAATCTAAAATACAATCGTTTTCACAAAAATTGACGATTATATTAGTTTTTACGAAATAAAACTTGATTTCTGGTTAAAATGGAAAAAATATTGTCTTACAACAGATAGGAAAGTGCATATTCTGCAACTTTCAAGACCAAAATGAAGCTTCTAGCATCAGTGGTTTTTGAGTTACAGCATTTTTAAGGAATTTGACTTTTGATGACCTTTAGAGTGAGGTTGCCACCTGGTTACAAGTGGCAACATGCCAAAACCACTTTTGGGCGAAGTTTTGGGACCAAAAGCAGGTATTCACAGTTAGATATTTTTTTAGATTTAAAAAAAATTTTTTTCACTCCACCCTAATGATCATTGTCGAATTTTACCACGGTAAAATGTCGTTTCGATCAAATGTAGTTTTAATCAAATTGTCACACTTCATTCCTAATAATTTTAATCATAAACGATGTAGTTTATCCCCGGTGAAAGTAATTCGTAGTTTTATCGTAAAAATATTATCGCATGACCAGTGAAGCGCGACTCTCGTACTATGCGATGTATTATCTACTGTTCGCTTGATGTATTTCTTGTCTTTTTCTCTTTGTATTGACGTAATATGTTTTTGATCAACGTCATTGTACTAGAATGTTCGCGTATATGCCACTTGATTCGAGCGTAGCAATCTCTGCAGAAAGTTCTGGATAAAACTCGAATTTACAAACAAGTTTACGTCACGTGATCTTGTTTTCTATATAAAGCCGATGCATAGCGAATTATTAAGATTAGATGTGATTTGGAGACGACTCGAGTGGAAGTAATTGGTTGGGCGCGGAAGGCCCGTTAGTTTTTGTATTGGTCGTCGAGTGTTGAATTTATTTTGCGCCAGTGGCTGGGAGTTGTATTCTACAGAGGTAGAATTATTTGTGTTGATTGAATCAAGTTATAGTGTTGATTTCGCTTTGCAGTTTGGCAAAGTGTGGAATAGAAGTTTGGTCGGACGTGATTTTTGTAATACATTCGTTCTTATTAGAGACAGTGGTCTCTGTTTGTTGTGAAGAAGAGTCTTCAACGAATCAATCCGAGCTTTTGTTAAATCAAATGTATGAACCGTCAGGCTCATAGCAAGACTACTTCTTGAGCCGGAATAAAATAAAATTTAGACACAGCTTTGTTTCAGCGCAGGTATTCGGGTTACCTAGCTCAACTGGTCCTTTGGAATTCCCGAACAAAGTCTGTGACACAAATGTTGTTTCGATCGAGTGTGCTTTTAGTCAAATGTCGCTCGATCAACTGTCGTTTCGATTAAGTGTCGTTCGACCAACTGTCGTAGCACCGGATTTTACATATTGTTTCTTTTAAACTCTAGGTGTGCAATAAACAATAAACACAGTGATGGGCTTACAAAAGAGGGGAGCGGATGCAAAAAAGAGGGCCCATTTTTAAGTGTGTTACGTTTTTTCTCCCAAAAATATAGTGAGCTCAAAAAAAGTTCATCACTTTCACTCCAGTACATGATTACAGACAGGGAGATCACCGTCATAGTGGTACTATAAAAAAGAGTGCAATATTTTGCTTAGAGCAGTGGTTTTCAAACTTTTGGAGCGAAACCCCAATGAAACATTCCAGAGGCTTGAGGAGCCCCTGTGCGATAATTTGATTGTCTTATGCCGGGGTGGTCCAACTTCTGCACTCTTGTGGGCCACTTTTCAAAATTATTCGAGTTTGCGGACCGTAACCGGCTAAAAACACCTATTTTCATCCCAAAATCAGGGTGTTCTCTAAAACAAAAAGGTCTTCACTTGGAATCGGTCTCCGAAATTCTTATTTTCATCCCAAAATGAGGGTGTTCTCTAAAAAAAGGTCTTCACTCCGAATCGGTCTCTGAAATAATTAATACAAACTGTCAAAAATTACATTTATTTTTGTAAAAAATTCAATGAAAAACTTGAGCCTAATGTTTCCTGCAAAACTCTTTAAAATTGGATCGTGTTTTTGATAGACACACACGAAGTTCATCTTCCACAGACAACTTGCGGAACCCCTGAACTGTTCTGACAGAACCCTAGGGTTCCGCGGAACCCCGATTGAAAACCACTGGCTTAGAGAGAGGGCACTTATTGATGCATTTTTTGGGGGAGCCAGTTGCGGCCGCTCCTTTTGCTCCGTACTAAAGCAATAACTGAATAAACATCATGTAATTACATACCTTAAATTCAAAATTTTAACTTTAAATGTAACACAGACAAAATGTTTTTATAAGTTTTTGTCAAGGCATGAAATTTTTGCTGTATGCATTATGGGAAGCACTACGGTTTACATTATCAAGCTAAAAGTTGGAAAGCATGTTATAGTTCATAATGGCGATTGTTTTAATTGTCTTCACAATGAAAATAAAGCGTTTTGCAATCAATTTTTATAAATTAAAGTGACAAATAGTTGTTGTTAATGAATAAAGTCTCGTTTCCATTACAAGCGTGGAATGGAGTGTTTTTCTATTCTTTATTTTGTTTCTTTTATTGATTTATTATAGCTTGGCTTAGCGCTTAAGCGCGGAAAAAAATAAAAAATCTATAAGCTAACAAAGAATGGTTGTTTTGACGCTTGTTGCTGAAACGGGCCTTTAGTGTTAGTTCTGCGTTAATAATGTCTGGTTCATAGTTCCGATAAATAATTTTCCAGGTTACAACATACAAATGACATGCTTACTTATAAATCTAAGTTTTGTTTTGTATAATTTTTTTTTATATCGTTCTAACCACAGCGGTACCAGACCAAAACAGTTTGGGGGTCAAAACAAATTTGCCCATATTTTTTCGAAAATTTACAAATCATGTTTTCGTATCATTCCATGAAGAAGCCCAAGTTTAAATTAGATATTAAAGACCTACATTTTTTCTTTTTTTTTGTCCTTAACTTGTTTTTTGTAAGCCGTAAACAGAAAAGAAACGATTAGTTTTGCAAAAAAAAACAACTTTTTAAGACCAAAAAAAGTTTTTTACTCATAAATTTTAGTTTTAGAATAAAAAGTAAAGCTAATATATTTTGAAACATTGTTTTATTTAGGATGTTTTCGAATTATAACTCATTCCATTATCAATGATTTTGGAATTATAACGCTATAATTATAATGGAATGACTTATAATTCCGAAACGTCCTGAATAAAACAATGTTTTTAAATTTTAGTTAGTTTGTGGCCTAATTTGAACCGTTTTAAATTATAACACTATAATTATAATGGAATGAGTTATAATTCCGAAACGTCCTGAATAAAACAATGTTTTTAAATTTTAGTTAGTTTGTGGCCTAATTTGAACCGTTTTCAATTGTTTAGTGCCGTTCGGTTCGATTGTCCTCCTACCCAATAGCGCATGATCTGTGGCCAAAACTTATTCTGCCCAAATTTTTTACATCTGGGGTTGACAATTGATGCTCCCCCCGCTCTTATGGTTATAGTTGTAACTGTGTTATTTCTTTGCGTCAATGTGCTGTTTATGCATTTTTTTTATGTGTATCGTATGGAAAAAACAGCCCTAAAACCATACAAATTTCTTTTTAAGAGATTTGAGTATAAAACTGTAAACAAAGATGTTACTATTATTATTATTATTATTATTATTATTATTATTATTATTATAGTGTTACTAGTATATAAAAGGAATTTTCGTTGAAGTCCGTTAGAGGGCGCTAGAGAGCGGGGAGAAGAAGGTGAGGTTGCCACTGGAAGCGCCAGAGAAGCAGTGGTTGACCACTGAAGCGCGCTAGACAGCATTGTTTTGACTACTAGAGGCGCCAGACAGAGTGTTTTTACCACTGGGGGGCGTTAGTTATCACCTTAGAAACGACAAAATTAGTGTTGAAAACAAAAGTAACAGAAAGAACTGTGAGTATGACGCAAAGTTCAACAGTTGACCTGAGAAATAGGTTTATTGTTGTTTTGATACAAAAAACGTGGTAAAATAGACAACACTGTAGTTCAGAGGTGGGCAATTGTTTACGCTTGCGGGCCGCATTGCGGCCTAGGAAGCTACCTGAGGGCCGCATTTGGATGGTGAATTTGTTCGCGGGTCGCAAATTACGCTATTTTTCTCCCAAAATTTTAGTGATCCCTAAAAAAAAAAGGTTTCTCTTCGATTTGATCTGAAATTTGGCTATTTTTCTCCCAAAATCGTAGTGATCTTTAAAACAAAAAGCTCTTCACTTACATTCGATCTGTGATTCATTATTTCTCTTCCAAAACTTTGGCGTGTTCTCTAAAAGCATTAAAACATAAGAAACTGAAACTGGGATATTCCCGACATAATTCTATGCAACTGTGGCTCAAAGTGAGGTATGTATTTTTTAAAAAGAGCTCCGCAGGCCGCACAAAACGTCGTCAGGGGCCGCAGTTTGCCCACCCCTGCTGTAGTTGTTTTAAATAATAATTTTCATGACGATCTGTGAATTTTCAAGGTTTGTGCATGAACTTTTCTTTTCAAAAGCAATAAAAACACTATTCTTTTATAAAAAATTTTTAAATTGTAAGTTTTATCTAATATCTTACCATCAAACGAACCAGTGTCTTAAATGACGCCTTGCGCATAGTTACTGAATGCCTGCGTCCAACTCCAACGGACCACCTACCTGTACTTTCAGGCATCCAGCCAGCTGAGCTTCGCCGAATGGGAGCTACACTCTCCTTGGCTTACCGTGGATCTCTGGACCCCGATCATATCTTGTATGGACTCTTAAATGGGTCCTCAGATACTCGCCAAGTGAGACTAAGATCCAGAAGCCCGTTTGTGCCAGGTGCGCGGAATCTTTTGGACAACCTTGCCAGACTTGGCATCCGCGCCTCTGAATGAACAAATCACAAATGGAACGCGGAGTACTGTGAAAGTGCTTCCAGGCTCCGTGCTTTTGTGCCCGGGATCAGTGCCAGGCCTGTTGGGATGGGCTTACCCCGAGCAGCTTGGGTTAAGCTCAACCGCCTGCGGACTCGTGTTGGGCAATTCCATTCGTCCATGCACAAATGGGGTCTCGCTCCTTCACCGAATTGCAAGTGTGGCGCCTCTGAGCAAACCGCAGACCATGTACTAACAGCGTGCCCTATACATCGGGCACCACATGGAGCACGAGGTCTGACGGTTTTGGATGACGAAACTCGATGCTGGCTTAATAACACCACTGCCAGCATCTGATTCAGGCAGTGTAGCAGTCTGGGGTAATAAAAGGATAAACCTTCGGCCCCAGTCCTGCTTGTGTCTGACCTGGAGTGCATACCTTTCAAAGGATGACGACGACGATCAAACGAACTTATAAAACATGATAGAAGTAAATTCTTAACAAATTTTGATAATTTCTTATAACTAAAGACAACAATACGTAAAGTCAAAAGAATTTTTTTAAATAAAAATGTAACAGACCAGTTGAAAACATAGTAATTGATATGCTCTACAAGTTACATGCATAATAGATTGAGAAAGTTTAGGATTATAAATCAAAATACATAAGTTGTAACTTCAAATTGAAAAATAAAAAAATTTTCTTGGTTTTACTTCTGAAAAAACAAACTTAGCTAGTGAACAAAGTAAAATGTAGGTTTGTTTTGAAAAGTTTGCTTGTAAAAAGGCAAAATTATACCATTACATGCTGAAACGTAATGTTTCTGATTTTTTGAGGCACAAACGGTTTCAACTAGTTAAAATTTGTAAGGTTGACTGCCTTTTTATCACAAAATTAATTTAAAGCATTACATTTAGGTCACATGATGAATAAAAGTTGCTAAAAACAGATATTGGTTTGCAAATCGAACAACTTTTAACGCCAAATTTGCTATTTTTTAATCAGGACGGTTTCAACTTGAGAAAATGTTGTGAAATTTTGTAATGCTAAACACCTTTTTCATTGTGAAATTCATTCAAACATTTAAGTTACAAGTTGAAAATAAAAGATCTTTAAGTCAAAAATGGTATCTTTTAATGAAGAGATGGCTCTAATAAACTTGACTAGTCAACTTTTTGTTAGTTTAGTTTTGCACCGGGTTGTTTATCAAACACTTTCCGAAAACGCGGGCTTTTTTGTTTAACCCTAATTTACCTAAGGGGGGGTCCTCTAAGGACCTTATGACTTTATGACTTTTCCTAAAATTTATTCTTGAATATTTTGATATTTTGCTTGAGCAAATCAGATGTGTAGTTTTAGTGTAGCAGGCTATTTTTTTCACTTACCTCATGATTTTTGTCATTTTTTGCTGTGGCATAAGATAATCCTATTTACACAGAGTCACGTGAGCGGCAACGTGAAGATTTACTGCGGCGACGTCGGTGACGCAGATTAACTTTTGTTTGAACAACTTTAGCAAACAACGGTTTTGCACTAAACTAATTTGTTGCTGTTCAATAGTTTCTTCACTCTGAGTTTAGTCGAGTTCTTTGACTTTCAAAAAGTTACATATTTATTTCACACCGATTTGATAAAATCTTTTTTTTTCCTTCCATTGATTTCGTCTCACACTAAAACTTAATGAAATTACCCATACAACAAGATTGATTTACCAAATTTTCGTAACAAGCCAGTTTACTGTTAGCTTATTTATTATTCATTTTTTCTTGTCAACTTACTCTGGATGTTTGCATTAGCTTTATCTCATGCAGCTACATCAAACACCTAATACGAATACTCACACAAAAAGATTTGATTTGTTCAGTCACTTTGTTTTTTGATTATTTATTTTGTTTTCATTCAACTTTCTTAGGATGTTTGCTTGAGCGTTATCTCATGCAGCTACGCAGAGCACATGAAATAAATAGGCACAAAAAAAGATTTGATTTGTTCAGTCACTTTGTTTTTTGGTTATTTATTTTGTTTTCATTCAACTTACTTACGATGTTTGCGTCAGCGTTAGCTCATGCAGCTACACAGAACACCTAATACAAATATCCACACAAAAAAAATTGATTTGCTCAGTCACTTCATTTTTTGGTTATTTATTTTGTTTTCATTCAATTTTCTTAGGATGTTTGCTTGAGCGTTATCTCATGCAGCTACGCAGAGCACATGATATAAATAGGCACAGAAAAAGATTTGATTTGTTCAGTCACTTTCTTTGCCGGTTATTTTTTTTGTTTCATTCAAATTCCTTATGACGTTCGCATCAGCGTTACATGCAACTATTATTATTTTGGTATAAATAGGTCCGTAGAGCTGATTGAAAATTTGTATAGAGCCGTAAAAATTGGCTAAGAAAGTTCGAGACAAAGAGTGTGTTGGTTCAGTTGAGCAGAAGAAGGTGTGGTATTTGGGTACCTATTTCGATAGAAAATTTGCTATTATATCTTTGACATCGCCTAATGTCATGATTCAAACATATTGCCTACAGCTAGTTTTTATATTTTTATTACGGTATTACCAAAATATCGGAGCAGTTTTGTAATAGTGAATAAATTTATAATATAGAATAAAAAAAATTATACTTTTGAGACTAACATAAATTGTTCTTGTGACAGATTTAATAATTAATTCAAAAAGATTACTGTAACTAATAAAAGCATGTCTAGGCAATTTTATACAGCTGATGAAACGGCGGATATTATTCTGTCTGACATCGAAGCCAGGTTAGATCAGATTTCTGAGATAATTTCCGACACGGAAAGCTCATCAGAGGAAAAAGATTATCCAACATCTATTGCCCAAAATGAAGATATTGAAGCAGCAGATACATCATTTTACCCACAAAGACGAAACACACCTAACTCGTCCAGGTTAGTAGCGACATCCAAAGTTTTGTAAATAAATTTACGCTATTAAAAGTGTTGACAAAACAAAATTTCTTTTATATTCAAAATATATATGATTGAAATTTTATCATAAGCTCCAAAAATTTGGCATATGAAACAACGATTGAATAGGTTAAGTATCAGATTACAAAACACTAAAATTTTAACCAAGTTGTGTCAAATGTGTGGCACTTTTTATGATAAAACTGCGCAGAAGAGGTATTAAATTAAAAATAAATAAATCTTGACCAAAATTTTCAAAAATTTGCAAGTTTAAATTGTACAACTAAGAAGCACGTCTCCATTTTGTTAGGGGAGACCCCTTTACAGATGGCCGAGGAATCCGTTTCATTTGTCTTGAATAAAATACAAAAGTGTTGACAAAATAACTCTTTTTTTAGCTCTAATCCTACTTTTTTGAGTGTCATGTGCTTCAATGACTCTCTGGTTTTTCGAGATTATTATGAAGTCGGGACAAAAAGTGGGAAATGCAAGATCGATTTGAGGTAAAGACCTTTTTTTTTAGAGAATACCTTGATTTTGGGAGCGAAATAGGGAATTCAGAAATCAAATTGAAGTGAAGACTTTTTTTTTTCTTTTTTTTTTAGAGAACACCTTGATTTTGGGAGCAAAATAGAAAAATCAGAGATGAAACCGAAGTGAACACCTTTTTTTTTTTTTATCTTTTTAGAGATCACCATGATTTTGGGAGAAAAAAGTGAAAGACGAGATCAAAGCTCTTTTTCTTTTTTTGAGAAGATCAATTTTTGAAAATCCTTGCCTCGGGCCCATGAATTTGAGTATCCACCACTGCGGGTGGCATAGCCAGGATATTGTTCCTTGAAGTAAATATTTTTTTGGTTTTGTGTTGATAGTTTGGAGTAAATTTTGAATTCGTGGTAGGTGACTTAGTTATGTGATGTATCGGAATGATAGTACATCATGTGGTTGCCATTAGGACGAATTGAGATAGGTAATATCTTGAGGCAATGTTGTGGTCTTTGTAAATATTATTTCAATTAAAATCAATATAGAAGTTCAGTTCTGAAGCTAATTAGGTAAGTTCAAGGAAAAGGAGGGTGATCATTTTCTTTCCCAGTAACTTATAAACTCTGCATTTTTGTAAGTTGTAATATTCGTTTATATATAGATTTATTCTTTACTTCAAAGCATTTTAAAAAACTAAAAAAATATTGGCTGCAGGTTGGTCTGCGACTTGGAATCGGCCTTGAACCCTCAAAACCATGACGACGTGTTGCTTCCTCAATCGAAACCGAAAATGTATACAGCAATTATAGAGAAAGCACAAAACAAAAAAATTTCGGATGAATACATTTCATGGACAAATCACCTCAATCTGCTGGACGGCAACCTAGATCGGCTGTGATTATTGGACAACCCGGTCCAACTGGAGTTGCAAAACAAGCAACTGATGCTAAATCATCATGGGAGTTGTTCTTCTCGCAAAAAATTCTGGAAATTGTGGTAAAATGCACAAACCAACGCATCGAAAAGGCAAAACAAAATTTAAATTTAAGCAGCAAAACTTGGTATAATTTTATGGACGTTGTTGATGAAACTGAAATTTTAGCATTTATTGGGCTGATGTACTTACGTGGTCTAGCAGGGATGTGTAATCACGATGTAAAATATTTATACAGTGCTCTCATGGGTCCTCAACCGTTTGGAGCTACCATGAGCAAAAATCGATTTCAGTTTTTGTACGCTTGCATTTCCTTTGATGATCTTTCTACTCGCCAAGCACGATGGAAGCACGACAGGTTTGCCGCAATAAGGGAGCTTTTTGAAATCTTTGGAGATAATTGTTGCAAGCACGTTATTCCCGATGAATACCTTTCACTGGACTAGACTTTGTACCCAATGAGAACAAGCATCGGATTTAAGCAATTTAACCCAAGCAAGCCCGCCAAGTATGGTCTGCTTTTTAAATCTATAAATGCAGTGAGATACAGTTATACTTTTTCAACAACCCCATACTGCGGAAAACCTCGTGATCAACCCATAGCCTACTACACACAAGGAACGGAAAATGTTGCAAAGTATTTGGTTATGCAATTGCCAAAACATGTTGACATACAGAGTAGGAACATATCTTTTGACCGACTTTATACAAGTATTTCGTTAGCCAAGTGGCTACTTTCAAACAATATAACTTGTGTGGGCACATTGCAAGCAAACCGAAAGGGAATACCGTTGGAGTTGAAGAGTACGAGCGGTCGCCAACCACTGTCTTACGAATGCTTCTGGGAAAACGAAAATAAAAAACTTGTTCTTCACTCTTATGTTGTAAAAACTACGAGCACAGGCTTACGAAACGTTCTTCTCCTTTCTTCTACGCAGCCGCTTCTGGGAACGACGAAAGACGATGGAAAGAAAAAACCTGCCATTTACAAATTATACGACTTCACTAAAGGTGGTACGGATGTTATGGACCAACGAATGGCCACTTTTAGTTGCAAAACAAAGTCAAATCGATGGACAATAGCAGCATTTGTTTATATTCTTGATATATGCCGTGTAAATGCTGCTACAGTTTTAGCTATGAACCGTGGTTCCAACTCCCGCAAGGTAAATTCCTATGATTTTGGAATGGACTTGGCTCTAAGGCTTATCCGGCCACATGTTTAACAACGTTCCCTCACTGGGCTTCAAATCTCGATACGTTATAAAATTGATTTGCTTCTAACTGACGGCGTTTTCAGCTCACGACAACAAGATGCTTTATCTTCAAATAACACACAGTATCCGCAAAAGTCCGAAAACAGAAAACGGTGCCGTGCCTGTGTTTTAGAAATATCTGGTCCTGGTCAGAAGAAAAGAAAAAACGACATGACAAAAAAAAAAACCAGTGCCAAATTTGTGGCAAGCCTGCCTGTTGCCAACATTCTATACAAATGTGCCTTGAGTGCTACTCGTAGAACAATAACTAGCTTTAGCTCTGCTGTATCCCTTCAAATATATCAAACATGTTTATTTTTACTGTGTGATTTCAATGATTTTTTTTGGTTATATTCGCAATAATCTTGCTGTACATTCATTCAGCTTAATTGTAATTATTGTTATCGCGCAATAACTGAAAAAACAGAATGTTGTTTGCCGGAGAGAGAAAGTTTTTATGCAATGCTAGTTTTTTATTTTATACTAAAATAATTTATAAAAAAAATCACACTAAGAGATAATTTTGAATAAGATTTCCCGGAAATGTATACACAACGAATTAGAAGCATAGCAGTTATAAAATTAATATCACAAGTACATACCAAGTTATTCCGAAAACTGACCTCTGAAAATTGCTAGATTTACTAAATAAAATATACGCAATACTCGTAAACGGTTTTGACGTTGACAGCAATTCAAACTTTATTTTCCAACATGCGTCTGTCTTGCTGTGTTTGTCAAGATACTGCGTCACGTAGTAGTTATTTGTTTTTGCAGCAGCCGTGACAAATCCGATTATGTCGGCAAAACAAAGCAATCAACGAAAATTTGAGGACCATCAATTTTATGTAAAATAAGAAGAGACTAGTTGCAAATATATTAAAAGTAAAGACATTTCACTAAACTAGAATAAATTTTCTCCAACATATCAAAAAATCAACTGCGTAGCTACTGTCTGTTAAGAGTATTGGACATGTAAACTTAGGGTCCTCCGAGGACCCCCCTTAGGTAGTCAACAGAAAAAAACATCCTAGGTAGATAAGGGTTAAAAAAAAGAAAAAAAAATTTCCTCTAAGTTTATTAAATACTTTTGCTTTCATTTGTTAAAAAAGCAATTCAAAGTTTATATCATCTAAAAGCCTGTTTCTTTGTGATTAAAGCGATATAAAATTTATAAAAATTGAATGAAAAATGAAATAATAATAAATAAAAGTATTGACCTTAGTTTTTTTTCAAAAATTGTTGTTTTTTTCTTCTTGTGCCACCGTGCGTCATAATATTTTACCTTGTTTAGTCGTTAACAAAAGCTAGAGATCTAAACTTTACATTAAAAAAAAAAATTTTTCAAAAAGAGAATAAATGAGCGAGTTATGTAAAGAAAATCGCTCAAAATATTCGCATATTTTTGCTATCGCGAGTGATCGCTTCGTTATCGTGTGATCATACACGTGGATTATAAACGACGCGATCGGATCGAAACGGAAAATACGTCACCGTCTGGAACAAAAAAATTAGAACGTTAATCCGTGCGAACCAGACATCGGCTGCCAAAAATCGTTGAAGCGTATCACCGCGTTAACATGCATTCTATGCACGCGATGCAAACAGGAAACCGACTGAGTCGGATAGCCCGTACTGGCGTTAAAAATGCCTCTCCGACTGAGTCGGAGAGCCTGGTGCAAAGTATACTAAATTTTTTATTTTTTTATGGTAGTTTCAATTACTGACTAGTTTGATTTGAGTAAATTAAATTCCAGAATTATCAAATAAGGTTTTTAAAAAAACTTCTACCGATATTTATCAATTAAGGGCAAGTTCAAATGCTTAACCCTGCTGTGGTACCATGGGGTCAATATGACCCCAGGCTTATTTGATAGACTAAATATTCCAAACGATAAGATTGTAAGCATTACTCTGCCATTCTATTTTTTTCATAGGTTCTTGTTAACTATTTCATTTATGCAAGTTTCAATTCAACGTTGCTTTCGTTGTAGATTTTAGATTTAATTTGACTGGGGTCATATTGACCCAATGGTACCACTTAGGATAAAATATATCCCTCAAGCTAAGCGCAGATTGGCAACACCTCAAACACCTCAAGCTGTGAAACAAATTATTTACAGCTGCGGGGTTTTACCAGAAGCACGTCCATCTGTTCATAACATCACCCAGTATCGTACATCAGAACGTAAAAGATGCTTCTTTTGTCCGAGATCGAAGGAGAAAAAGTACAGATTTGCTTGCAATAAATGTCACAACACCATCTGCGAAGAACACAGCAAGATGATCTGTAATCAATGCCGGGAGTAAAATATTCGTGTATTGTGCACTCCATTACATTGTTAAAACAATAAAAAGTATTTGATAGCAAATTGATTTTTTTATTGGTGTTGAAGAGCACTTTTAGTGATGGGGTCATACTGACCCCAAGGTACTGATAACGTAACTTTTTTCATGGTACCACTGCAGGGTTAATTTTTATAATTATGTACAACATCCTCTAGCACAATTTAACAAGAATACGTTAAGATCAAGTTTTATTTTGCCCATAGAGGTTGTACGTATTACAATGACATCATCTGAATTCTGAAGCATAACAATTCTAGGGAAGAGCAAAATTCTAGAGCATTGTAGATCAGAGCAACATAAAAGCACCACCATCTGAATTCCACATCAGTGCTGAGCAAACTACGACTCGCCGAGCATTCAATGTTATATCTTGCAATGTCGCTGGCCCACTCTCATATCACAAATCAAAGTGAAAACATTTTTTCTTCAAGTATGTTTGAGACACAAATTCAAATTGTAAATATTAGTGAGGCCCTCAATCAAAACAAACTGTGGAATCCGGCCCTCGAGTTAAAAAGTTTACCCACCCCTGTTTTAGACTGTCGAAATAAAAGTTCTGTTGACCACTTTTCTTTGGGTTTTTCATTTGTTAAAAAATGCTGTGCATGCTGCTAGTTAAAACTAAAAAGACAAAGGACTCATGATTAAAGCTGCAGTTAATTAGGTTTATAAACATTTTATTAATTTTTTGTTAGTCTAATATGTAAATCAACTACAAGAATGCGACTAGAAAAAATGATGCTATTTACGAGCAAATTAAAATTAAAACAATTAATGACAAAAAGAAAAACAATTAATGACAAATGAAATGAACATGGATACCGCAAGCGGAGGTTTGCAACTCGGTACCCGCCGAGTTTATTTGAATTTGTCCGAGCAGCTTATTCATATATACTAAATCGATTTCTGTTTCCTTCCTTCGCTTTCAAACTGATTGTGATATAGCTAAAAATCTTGCCTTCAAACTAACGATCAAAATTTTTATATAAATAAAATGATATAAATAAATAGTTGCTTTTGAAAGCAATTTGTTTACATCAAAGTAAGAAAATAATCTTCTTGGTAATGTTGTTAAGTGCTGTCCGTTTAAGCCTAATTTATAAAGTTTTTCTAATGCTCAGTGATTAGATTTGTATTTCGGAGTATATGATATTTACAAAAATATTTTTTCCTATTCTCTGTAGATATTAAATTAATGTTATCACAAATATAAAATTTTTATACCTGCAAAATTCTACAACTGATTGTATGCCATTGAATTTTGATTGTAAAGACAATTGAAACAATGGTTATCGTGAACGGCAATATCTTTTCCAACTTTTAGCTTAAAAATTTTAACTGTCCAGCCGTGTCTTGAGTCGACCTTGGTACCAGACAAAAGACATAACTACACAGCAATAAATTGGATTTTTTGTCTCGGGAAAAAATTTTCACAATTTCACAATGCATAAACATTGAAATATTGATAAATATTTCAATGTTTATACATTGAAATATTTATCAGACCCCAAAGAATGACATTTTATCGTTGTGCAGCACATTAAAATAAACTGCCATACTTGAATTAAATTATTTTTGCGAATAAAACAATATTACCAGTGGATTTTATGTCTCGAAAATTATAAAATGGTCCAAAAAATTTTTGATTGTGCTTGATTTTTTTATCTTTAGTAAATAACTTTTAGGATGAGTCAGGACCGAATTAAGGCGAGGGCTATTGGGGTTGCAGCCCCAGGCCCACCAATTATAGTCTATTATAAGCAAGATGTAATCTTGGTAGAAAAAACATAGGTATGATTCAGAGATATTATGGCTTTCTGATGCATGAGTTCTTAACCCGTGGCTAATTCCTCACCAATGGAGAACGGTGGAATTCCAATTGGGGAATCACTCATTAACTGGTTTTCAAATAGTTATGACATAAAAATTATTTATTCGTCATAAATTAATTATTAAACCAATTTCAGCAACAATACTTTTAAATCTCCATTAATTTCGAGTTAATAATGCAGCAGTGCTTATAAACTTGTCAAAATCGTATCATACATTAAAAAACGTTAACCTTAAGAACGATGTACAAGTCGCTTGAGTACATGTAGAGTAACAACTATAAACTAGAACATTCGACTTTTTCATAACTGCGCTAAGATAATAAAGCTAAGAATAAATATCTGCTGCTCCACACTTATGTAATCTCCTTCTCTAAAAGAAACATCTTGATTCGTTTTGCGCATTTAATGCCAGAAGTTTCCGTTAATGTCAGAAGTTTAAAGAAACTAAAGCGGATGTTTCTGATGTAATGTTTCAAACTAGATTAGCATTGTTGGCAGATATGTTTTGTCCTTTGAACAATCAGTTACAGCTATAGAATTGAATACGCGGAAACAAAGAGACAAGATTGCCGTATTGATTGCATTAGCAAAGCCTAAACTCTGGAAAATAAAAACAGAAACTGGTTAGGTTAGACCAGTGTTTCAAATATATGCAGTAAAATCCATTCAGCTTTCTTGTTTTTCTTGAGAAAGATTTTCCAAAAAATGAAAAAATATTTAAGAAAGATTATAGAGTTGATTCGTAATTTATCCACCAGAGATTATTTAAAAGATACACTGGGGATAAATCTGGGAGAACATGCGATATGCATACCCCAAAGTTACTGCAAACGGTCCACAAGAATTTGGCGCCCAGAATTTGGCACTTTGTCTTTGACTTTTGGTCAAACCAATGTAAAATTTGTTTGTATTTGCTAGTTTGCAAATTTGCCAATGACTAAACAACATCACAAAAATTAAACAAATATAAATGAGCTTTTAATTGTTGATTGATTTTCTTGTGATGTTTAATGGCCTATTCGTTGCGCGCCCCTCCATAAAACGCTCGATAAGCGCAATAACACCAGAAGCCGATGTTCTATCCAGAAGGCCACTGTAAAACCTCCAACTTGGCAAAATCATTAATTTTTACAAGCACTAATTTATGCTATTTGCTGTTTTAATAGTTTATCATTTGTTTTGAGTTTAAAACTCGCGTTGCTCAGTCTTTGTTTAATGTAATCAGACAGATCTACTGTAATCGTAATAGCTGCTTAATATTTGTAATAAATTAAAAACAAAAAAATTTTTTTTAATTTTACCTTAATAAATAATATATATATACTTCTGTATTTTTTACTTTGCCGGCGCAAAACTCAATAACGAAAAAGTTAGAGCGAAATTATTAATGAAAACACTAAAACAGAATAAAAATTTAGAATTTAAAATGCACAACAGCCTGTTGAGCCAAAAACACCGAACTCTCCAAAACTTTCTGGCAGGCGAAGGATGCGGGAAAAAACCCACATAGAATGGAGCATTGCGGCCCACACAGCTCCATAACAGCCGGGGGCAAGATCGTGCAATCTAAGCCTTACAGAAAAACTAACGATCTTACAGGCGGATTTAAACTTAACCCTTAACAAAAGGACGGAATTCAAAGGAAAATATCGTCATGCAAACAAATTTAAATTAGCAATTTTAATTAAATCTCTCTCACTTAAAAAGACTTCTGAAAGCTCCCTTGGACTTAGATGTGTTCGTAATTTTACTTGACCACTCTGGACATTGCTTTTTATTGAGTGCATTTTTTGTGTTCTTTTATTGCTCTAATTTTTATTATTTTATTTTATTTATTTATATCAGACTCATGGTCCACAACAGAAAAAAAAACATTTTTTCATAACGCATCAATTTTGTTATTTGTGTGCTCCAACCTCCCGACGTGCGTCGACTGTTGTCTGCCTAATTGGTCTGCCTAATTTAAATCCAACCCATATTACATGTTAATTCTTCAACTAATGCGGGTGGAGTTGGAATCTATATAACTGACAAGTTTACATTTTGCCTATTAGAAAGTAATACTCTACACACTAGTTGCGAGGATTATGGGTTCATATCACTGACCGAAGATTCGGTGAAAATTTCATTTTAGGCGTAATCTATCGTCATCCAAAAGGCGACATAAATAGTTTTCTCTCGGCACTTAACAACAAATTGCTCCAAATCAATCCAAATCAAAAACTTTACATAATTTTACATAACCGGTGACTTGAATTTAAACACTGGGACCAACTCAAATCCGCAACATAAATCCTCGTTTTTTAATACTATCAACAGCAATGGTGTTTACTCACGTATAAATAAACCGACTCGTTTATCCCGTAGCTCCTCTTCTACTATAGACCATATATTAACAAATGATACATCTAATGTCATTCTTCCATGTATTATCTTACATGACTTGACCGATCATTTTCCTATTGCCTGTATTATTGAAAATCGAAGTTCTACAAAAGTTAAAAACAAGAAGGCGAACTCTTTAGGTAAATGCATATACAGAGATTTTTCTTACTTTGACACTGATATCTTTCTAAACGACTTGCATTTTTCACTCTTACCTTTGTTAAATAATCAATCTTGTCTGTCTGGCGTTGATGTTGATCACAAGTTCAATATCTTCATTGAAATTTTTAATAAATGTATAAATAAACCTGTACCACTTAAAACTGCTTCTCGTAAAAAAATTAGATTAATGAGAAAACCTTGGATCACTAAAAAAATTTTTACATCAATAAGACATAAACAAAAAATGTACATTCCCTATTATGTTAGAGGTACTGAAATTCAAAAAATGATTTACAAACAGTATTCCAATAAATTGACAAAAATAAAAACATTATCAAAAAAGCAATACATTAACTCGGAAATTAACAATACTAACAATAATATGCGTAAGTTGTGGAGCCTCATTAACACCATAATTCCAGGAAAACCAAAACAATCTCTACCAAATTTTTTAAATATCAATAATACTGAAATTAACGACCCCATTCAAATAGCAGAATATTTTAATAATCATTTTTCTACCATTGGCAAAACCTTAGCAAACAAATTAGCTTCTACCTCCAATACTGACTTCACAACCTACTTATCAAATCAAGTTTCACCCAGTATATTCTTTAACCCCACTTGTACAACAGAAATAACTCATATAATTAACCACCTTAATTCCAACAAAAGTTGTGGACCTGACAATATAAACGCAAAAATTTTAAAGATTTCTTTGCCCGTGATAACACCTTTATTAACGTCTTTATGTAATGACTGTCTTCAATATGGAGTTTTCCCCAAATGCTTAAAAATAGCTAAGGTTGTTCCAATTTTTAAATCTGGATGTAACTATGATATTTGTAATTACCGACCAATTTCCATATTATCTGTGTTTTCAAAAATCATTGAAAAGATAGTTTATAAAAGAACAGTTGATTTTTTGAACAAACATTCTGTTTTGATTCCAAACCAATATGGATTCAGATCTAATATTTCCAATATTCACGCCGTTTTAGATATCGTTTCTACATGCTATGAAAACATCGAATCCAAGCAATTTTCTGGTTTAATATTCCTAGACTTGGCCAAAGCTTTTGATACAGTAAATCATAAAATTCTACTAAAAAAACTTAATCATTATGGTATCAGGGGTAATCCTCACTAATTTTTCGAATCATTTCTCACAAATCGCATGCAGTATGTCTCTATAAATAATTTCTCATCTTCTTTATGTAAAGTAGAAATCGGTGTTCCTCAAGGCTCTTCACTGGGACCGTTACTTTTTCTGTTATATATAAACGATATCTTAAATTCTGTTTCTTCTATACCTCGATTATTTGCCGATGATACATGCCTCCTAGTCAATGCTGCTACACCTGACGAACTACAAAACAAACTAAAGTCAGAACTGTCAGCAATATGTAATTGGATGACAGCAAACAAACTTTCATTAAACACAAATAAGTCTAATGCTCTTTTTATCTCTCCTAAACAAAACATACCTCCACCTGAAATAAACGTTAATTGTCCCTTAGGTATTATTAAGTCAGTAAACAAAGCCAAATACCCAGGAATTAACTTAGACAACAAACTAAATTTTCGAGATCATATCAAATTAATAAAAACGAAGATAGCTAGATCAATAGGGAGTTTAAATAAACTAAAACATTATCTCAGCAAACCCTCTTTAAAAAAAAACTATATCATTCTTTAATTAGTTCACATATAAATTATGGTCTTCTTGTTTGGGGCAGCACATATCCTTCATACCTTACAAAATTAATAAAACTATAAAATAAAGCCATTCGAATTGTTAACAAAAGTCATTGGTTAGATTCCGTCTCACCGATTTATTTGAAAAATAATATCCTCCCTTTAAGACTGCAAATTAACTTCGAAATAGTTAAATTTGTTCACTTTAACTTTCAAAATCGTTGGCCTCCCAATTTCAAATTCAACTTAACAACTTTTTTTAAATTGGTAAAAGATTCGCATAACCGTAGAACCAGATCAACTCATTCATACCAATTAATGATCCCACTCTTCAAAACCAACAAAACGCAACGATCCATTAAATATACAGGCCCGTCAATCTGGAACAAAATCCCAATAGAAATTCGCCATTTAAACTTGCCTAAATTTAAAAAAGGATATAAAAAACGTCTATTTACCATAAATTAATCTATCTAATCAGACATGCGGTCAACTTGGAGGCTGGATTGATGACTGTCAAGTATCCCTTATACTTAATATTGAGTTTTCATAAATTACATAATAGCGATCTGTAGTTGATTTTTTTAAATAATTCTATTCGATTTTTGTTTTTTTGTTTTGTTTTCCTTACTTATTTGTACAAGGTTGATTGCAGACTTGAAGACCTCACGGTCCCTTCGCAACCATCCTGTCGCTTTATTTGTAATTTCTTACTTCTTTACATATTTGCTTTTCTTGCTGTATCACTTGGAGGCGTTTTGTCCTTTTTGTTTCCTAAGCGACAATAAATAAACTGAATGAATAATGGGCAAGGTGCGCTTCTTGGGCGAGCAGCTGCTCCACGTTCCTCATCTTGATTTTAGAGACGAGTAAGGACGCGGTACTAGCGACGCTCTCTTATTCAATCAAAATGGATAAAGAAATTTAGCACCGAGGCGGGGAACGTGGAGCAGTTGCTCGCCCAAGAAGCGCACCTTGCCTATCCTCCACATGGGTCTACTGAGAGAGGGCCACTGGAACCTTTGTTATAATCCTTTCAGACCGATGACATTGCGTTTTGCCATTCACAAAATCACGCTTTGATAACATTTTTGTTTTTTCTTAAAATTCTCTTTATTTTAAATCAAATTTGGTCAAATAAGTGGGCAGGCTATGTTTCGTTTCGTGCGTTTCTAGGTTCCATGTGATAAATTAAGAGTATTTTTTTAAATAACAGTTTGTAATCCTGAGTAATAACTGTGTTTTCAAAGTTTTCAAATATACAATTTACAAAGCAAACTATCCATTTTTTTACCGCTTAAGCGCTGTTGTTGCGTTTCTGCAACGCCTAAATGCACGATTTTGCATTAACAAACAAGAAATTGCAATTTTTTTTAATAATTATCTAAACTGCATAGGTGGAAATAGCATATAAAAAAATTTTAAAAATTGAACATCTAGAAATAGGTGCGGCGCTTAATGGGTTAAACTTACAATTTTTCCTTTTATAGGTTTTTGTCACTTGACTCCTTCTTAATATACCTTGACCTCAACGTAGCCCCTTCACTTTTTGAGTTCTAGAATCGCCACTGCCCACAAATTCAATGATTCTTCAATAAACATCAACAAAGAAGTATTAAAATTGTTTGATGACATCCAGTTTAACAACATGCAAATTTTAAAAGACAACGATCCAAATAAGCAAAATGACCCAATTAGCACCCCAAAAAAATCTGAAAATTGCAAAAGTAACCAATCAACTTTTACATCAATAATCCCTAAACCAAGAAAGAAGAAAGTCTCCTCAAAAGAAAGAAAGAACAGTACATAACTCTAAATTTTAAACTTCCCTTTGTTGATCTTGTTTTGTTTCTGACTCTAAAGCATTATAAAAATTTGTGTTTCCTCTTATTATGTCTGACCTTTGATTATGTTTATTATTAACTGTTTCAGTCTATTATCATTATTTGTAAGCTGAATTTGTTAAAAAACCCAGTGGATCTGTTCAACCCTATTGGATGAAGATTTTAGGACGATTCTTGTGAAACGCATCTCAATTAAAATTTTTTTTCAATAAGGGAGACAAGAATCAGTCCAAATTTATTAAAAACTTATTTATTTTAAATTTAAAATCGATTTCGATCAAAAGATCATCATCAGTTAACGATTCTATTAAGTCTGTGAAATTTTAAGAATAAAAATTAATAGAAAATTATTGAAAATTATTGATTAATAATTAAATTTAGTAAATGTCATAGAATAAAATAAAATGTACTCACTTAACAAAACAATTCTTTTCAAATAGTAAAGTAAAAAATTACTGTCAAAATTGTAAACTGCTATGGCCAATTAAATTAAATGAATTATACAATAGTGAACATTAAGAAAAACAGCTGATTGCATATTAATAAAGGCGATTGTGACGTGTGAAGAGTCAAAAGTTGAAATACAAAATTTCGTAGTAATGTAAATCAAGACAGAAATAATATAGTAGTGAAATGAAGAGTGTAAGTGCAAGGTAGTGTAAGTGTAAGTAGAAAGTGTAAGTACAGTGTATTATTTAAAAATTTTTTTAATAGCAATATAAAGAAAAAATGTCTGGAGAAAATATATAAAGGAAGAAAGAGAAAAATATAAAAATATAAAAATATAAAAGAAACGTACAATAAAAAGAGAAGAGAAGCATTCAACGTTGAATAGGAAGAAGAGTAGCTTGAATATTTATAGAGGCATCTAAGAGATGAATCCAGCGGGATTCACAAATGTCTAAAGAAGAATTTGAAGGTTGTTGTAAGAAAGTAACTGTATAGCATTCTGAAATAGGTTTATTCTTATATGGAAGATCAGTGTGTTCTTGTGGTAATGTATTGATAATGCTGCCTTTTCAGAATCCAATGTGTTGCTATTCCAAATATGGCGGTGTGTATTCCAACGTACGGAAAAACGATTTATAGTTTGGCCAATATAAATTTCAGAGCATATATTACAAGAAGCGGCAATATACCGAAATTAGTGCAGTTGAGGTTTTGCTTAAGTTGAATAATTTTACCATTTTTACTTTTGATAAAATTAGTGTTTTGGACCATGTTTTTATGTGTTCCATGATTACCACAAAGAGCACAGTGACCACATGCAAAAGAAGATCCATTTTTATGGTTTTTAGGCTGTAAATTTAAGGATATTTTTTTGTGGTTTATTAAAAGATTTTGAAGTGTAGCTGGTCGTTTATAAATAACAGTGGATAACGGATTAAGATGTTTCTCTTTGTCAGTGAGATTAATGCAATTAGTGAAAGAAGTAGCCCAAACAATTTTATGAAATTGAGAATTTTTATCTTTGGTTTTGGTATTATCAGGTTTAAAACGATTTAACCAAGTTTTGGCTATATTTATCATACCATCAACCATTTTTTTATTGAAATTAGATAATAAGCATTTGATTTGAAGTCGTTTAAGGCTTTCAATGTTACTTGTTTGTGTCTCGTTTAGTCGTCTCATACGAATTGCTTCTGAAAACACTATAGATTTGAAAACATGTGGTGGGTGAAATGAAGAGCCGTGTAGGAAAGATCGGTTTAAAGCAGTAGGTTTGATTTTTATTTTTATATTTTTATATTTTTCTCTTTCTTCCTTTATATATTTTCTCCAGACATTTTTTCTTTATATTGCTATTAAAAAAATTTTTAAATAATACACTGTACTTACACTTTCTACTTACACTTACACTACCTTGCACTTACACTCCTCGTATATTATTTCTGTCTTGATTTACATTACTACGAAATTTTGTATTTCAACTTTTGACTCTTCACACGTCACAATCGCCTTTATTAATATGCAATCAGCTGTTTTTCTTAATGTTTACTATTGTATAATTCATTTAATTTAATTGGCACTAGCAGTTTACAATTTTGACAGTAATTTTTTACTTTACTATTTGAAAAGAATTGTTTTGTTAAGTGAGTACATTTTATTTTATTCTATGACATTTACTAAATTTAATCATTAATCAATAATTTTCAATAATTTTCTATTAATTTTTATTCTTAAAATTTCACAGACTTAATAGAATCGTTAACTGATGATGATCTTTTGATCGAAATCGATTTTAAATTTAAAATAAATAAGTTTTTAATAAATTTGGACTGATTCTTGTCTCCCTTATTGAAAAAAATTTTAAATCATTATTTGTAAATATTAATTTACTTACATTGTTAGTTATTTATTTTAAATTGATGAAAACTTTAGAAAATTCTTCACGTCTTGCAGTCTTTGTCATATGTATAGCAAAAAGAAAAAAATTCTCAACAAATGTTAGCCAGGTTAGCCATCTTATACAGTATGGTGCCAATTGACAATTCTTTATAGTGTTTTCTGTAGAAGTTGTTCAATAACTGTAGGTTTCTATTTAATTTTTCAGCCAAGACTTCAATTGCTTTGTCAAATTCAATCATTTATTACATAAAGAAAATTAAAAAAAGGAAGGTGATAAATTTGAGAAACGAAGGTCGGAGAGCTATGTAACAAAGGGATCATGCACAAGCGATGAAGGAGTACAGCATGCAACGCTATAAAATCTGGACAGTTGGTAAACTTGAGGCAAGCTGACTTCCATTGTAAATTCCCTGTCGTGGTAAAGTTAAGCGCTGTCAACATTGTCCACGTTACCCGTAAAATTAATGAAGACCGCGCTTCGAATTATACACTAAATCATCATTCAGGTGTGACGGTGCAATTATTTTTTAAATTTACGCCGGAAACAGTACAATCAAGGCTTACAGCATAGTCGCTATATATATAGTCTGGAAGCTCAATAGGAAATCTTGTCGATGTTGTCGTTGACAGCGCCACCTAGTAACGGTGTAACACAAAATAAGTCAGTCAAGTTACATGTTAAAATGAAATGGGCAATTATTAAATTATGCTCGTGAATTGAAAAGAATATTGATAAATGCATATGTATATTTTTGCAGTTTTATGTTTAAATGCATTTTTTTCTTGTTAGTAAGCTAAGTTTTCATGTTTTTGTTACAAAAAAGGAGATAAGGCGGCTTAATTTTTAACATTGTGCAGGAGTATATTTTCCAATATTAAGCTTAGAAATTTGTCAGAATATATGCTAAATATTAAAATAAAAATTTCAATCGTTTTTGAATAAATTTTTGCATTTGAAATAATATTGACATGAGTTTTTAGAATAATTTGTGTTAAAAAAAAATTAGTCCTGAAATTTCATTTAGTTACAAATTATTTATTTCCCTGCTTAATATGTCAGGTTTGCTTAATTTAATTGCTTTTACTTTAGGCTATTGGTTGAAACTGATTGCGATATATAATCTAAATTGTTTAAAATCATGGTTGAAAACAATGATTTAATGGATTTACACCAATTACTTTCCATGGATGTAAGTGAAGTTTTTAATCTAATTGATGAACTTCCATCAAACAGTAATGTAAGTACATCCAATACAGTTACATTATTTCATAAGACAATTCTGTATGTAATTCACATCAAAAATGAAATCAAGAACCAATTTTTTATGCTGATATATCTAAATATACCTTGCAGTTCTAAAACAATTAGGCCTATAAAATAGTTTAGTGATTTTGTATATATATATAGATATATTACAGGAGTGAATTGATCTTCCTTGCAGAGTGCTCAATTACTTTTAATTAACCACCTGATGATTCTATAGGATGAAACAGACTTCTGTGGTGTTATAACAGTAATTGAATAAATTTTATATTACATATATATATATATATATGTATATAAACCAGTAATGTTTCACTTTGCCGGTACAGTGCTCAATAACACATGGTTAGAGCAAGTATATTAAATTTATTTAACACTACACTATATAAGTTAAAAGCACAACAGTCTGTTTCATCTTTAGAATCGTCAGGTGTTTACTTATTCAAATAGAATTAAAAGTAACCACCTGATGATTCTAAGGATGAAACAGACTGTTGTGGTTTTTAAACAGTGATTAAATAAATTTCGTATTAAATTGCTCTGATTTTTTCATTGAGCACTCTGCAAGGAAGATCGATTTACTCTTGCAATATACGAGGGTAAATCAAAAATTATCCGGACTTTTATTTTTATGGATTATTTTAAAAACACAAAACACGAAAACGATTTATCATTTTTCTACATAATCTCCACCCATTTCGATGCACTTGTTCCAGCGGTCTACAAGCTTATAAATGCCATCTGAGAAGAAAGTTTTTGGCTGGTCACACAACCATTGATGCACCGCTTTTTGCACTGATTCATCAGAAGAAAATTTACGACCCCGTAATGCATCTTTGAGTGGGGCAAAAAGATGATAGTCGGAAGGAGCAAGATCTGGACTGTATGCAGGATGCTCCAGCACTTCAAAACCTAGTTTGTTAATGGTTTCAATGGTTGCTTTGGCAACATGTGGGCGTGCATTGTCATGCTGCAGCAAAACCTTCTTTGACAGTAATCCTCGGCGTTTGGTGCGAATTGCAGGCTTCAGGCGGTTGGCTAGCAAATCACAATAACTTGCACTGTTGATTGTACTCCCTTTTTCCAGAAAATCCTCCAAAATAGGCCCTTTTGAATCCCAAAAAATGGTTAGCATAACCTTTCCTGCAGAATGTTGACTCTTGAATTTTTTCTTTACTGGGGAGGACGGATGTTTTCACTCCAAGCTTTGCCTCTTGGTTTCAGGACTGTAGTGATGCACCCATGATTCATCTCCAGTGACTATTCGACTCAAAAATGCTTCACCTTCATTGTTGTAGCGGTTCAGTAACGTTTGGCAGATCTCCATACGTCTACGCTTGTGCTCTTCTGTAAGCTGTCTTGGCACCCACCTTGCAGAAACTTTATTGTACCCAAGGATTTCATGAATGATTTCTTGAGCAGAGCCAAAACTGATCTGCAAAGATTGTGCTACCTCATCAATGGTAATGCGCCGGTTAGCCAAAATCATTTGTTGAGCTTGCTCAATCTTCTCTTCACTGGTGGAGGTTGATGGACGTCCTGCTCCTTCTGCATGTTTTACACTGGTCCGGCCTGTTTTAAACTTCTCAATCCACTCATATACCGTTGTTTTCGATAGTGCATTGTCTCCATATTGTGCTAAGAGTCTTTGATGAATTTTTGTCCCCGATGAACCTTCTGACCACAAAAATCGGACCACAGCACGTTGTTCTTCTCTGGTGCATTGTGCCAGTGGAGCGTCCATTTTTATCAACAGAAAATAACACGTGTTAAAACTGAACGAACAATTAGATTAGCAGATCGTGATCACGTGACACAGTAGACAACACGTGCAAAAAAAATTTTGAAAAAGCTAAAGCAAGAGTGCGCTATAGAGCAATTCCGGATAATTTTTGATTTACCCTCGTATATAGGCCTGTATGTATATATACATATAATTAAATTTCAGACCACAAAATTTATTTTAGCATTAATTATATTTTAGCATAATTAGAGTTTAAATAAATTCTCTAAGTGGCTCTTGTAATTTAATTTATTTACTGCTCAGAGTTTTCATTGAGCTCTTTATTGCCAGTCTTTCCACTTCTACTATATATATATTTATATCATCTACTTTATTTATATGTAAAGTTTATTTGGTAGTCATTATGGAAAGTACTTTGCTATGATTATAATGCAAAATAGAGGACATTACCTGCAATCAATAATAATCATGAATGTTGCAAAACTGTTAATTTGCTACTTCCTTTTTTTCTTTATTGGTTGTTACTGTATTTTCAGGAATCAGAGTGTGATCATCAGCCTTTGCCAGATTTTGATATTGCTGAAATTGTGCAAACAGTTATTAATGAAGTGAAGATTTCTAATTCAAATGCCAACTTTAAATTTTTCATGGACCATGTTGTTCCTGATATTGAGTTGTTTATATATAAAACAGGACAAACTAGATTGAAAATGTATGCTACTACTTTGCAAAAGTTTTACACTTCAGGGACGAATCTACAAGAAGCTGACATAAAGCGCATTTTAAAAGCTGTAGTTACCAAAATCCTTTCAAAAATAGATGTTTTGGATGGAAAATTTTCGCAAGAAGTTTTTCTTACTGACACAGACAAGTCAATTGTGTTTTATCTTGCTGGGGCTGTTTTGAAGTGGGGAATAACGAAATTTAAAGGTGAAGAAAGAAGCTACTGTCAAAGTCATACTTCCTCAGAATCCTCAGACTTTCCTGAAGTTTATCATTTTCGCTTTCTTACAACCAACAGGGGTTTGATAGTTCCAAATTTAATTTTTTACGATTTGATTTTAGACTGTGAAAAAGAACTGCGAAAACAGCGGTGTCTTCGTAGTGTTGATGTTAGTACTATTGTTAACGCTCTTAAGCAAAAACATTCATTTTTTGCTGGCTTACATCCGGAAAACGCAGCTACTGCTAGCAGTTTGCTGCAGCGCTATATTCGACTGCGATGCCACATTTCCTGTAAGCACAAACTGCAATTTTACCAAATCACAAAAAAATTAAGTTTGGCACAAAAAAACGGAAGTATTCGCCGAGCTTTAAAGCGTAGTTTTGCAAAAAAGTAAAGCGTTATACTCGTTGATTTGTAATTGTTTTTTTTTTCCTATCTTTCAAAAGAGAAAAAAGTTTACTCTAAAAAATTAAATATACCTGTAAAAATAATTGCAACTCAAAAGGTAAACTTTTTAAATTGTCAATTTGCTTCAACAGCCTACTTATACACTATGCTCGCAAAAAGTTAGTCTACTTCTTCAATACTCGTTTGTGTTGTTTTCGTCCATTCATGTTTTGCTACTAAATGAGTAAAAAAAGTTTTTATTCTGAAGTGAGTTTCTTAACTTCAAGCTTCCATTGGCTTTATTAAAAAAACTGCTGTATTTGAAATTTTGCTTCCCCCTGAAAACAGGTCAGCGGACGTCTATGCTAGCAGGCATTTATAGCTGACTAAATGCGCTTGATAATAAGTACTGTAGCTAAATATTAAGTTAAATCTAGCAAAATCATATATGCACGCAATTTCTCTGCTATTGTAAACTATTTGCGGTAGTACTCGTTTGCTTTATTTGTTGTGTCGGGTACCGTAGAGTGCCTATTTACCCGCTTTATCTGCATTAGTTTTTTTATATCGCATAGATTTGTTAAACATCTCGTTTTTGCAGCAATACGAATAAATCCTGATATTTATTTAAACATTTGAGCTATGATACTAAATTCAAGTACAATACAGTTTATTTTTTAATGCACAACTTGCGCAGAAACAGGGCATGCTGAACCTTATTGTAATTAACAAAGTTGTTTAAGCAAAATATAGAAAAATGAGTTTGCAGACAAAAGCGAAAGGTTGTAGCTATTATCCCCCTTAGCATCCAAGAACCAATAAACAACAATTATTCGACATGAACATTAGAGCCAGCAATGTGCGTATGTTTCAATATGTCCAAGTATCTTGAATTGCTCGCAAAGTCTCGAACGGTGGGAGCATCGTGACGTCTTCCTCTTTGGCGCTGATGCCCAAAGTATGATTCTAATGGATCTTGATTAATTCTTCGAGCGAGAACATATTTTGCGCCGGCGTTTAATGAAGATTTGATAATAGCGCTCATAGAGAAGCACGCCACAAGTAGCCCTTCTTCAGTTTTCTGAGTTAGGAACATTTTTTTTCGGTCTACGTTGCCCACAAGAGGTCGATTGTCGACAACTTCTTTCCACTTCCTAAGATACGTGGGAAAATCGTTCTCCAGCCATTGCAAACGTGGATCATTAATGTCAGAATAAGGCTTTCGCATTTCCTTGAAATTTCTGTTTTGAAAACCTAAAAATAAAAAAAAATACAAAACATAGTGCACGCAATAGAATAAGGCAAACAAGCTAAAACTTTTAAACAACCTCAGTTGTTGGAGAGTAAGGCTTCTATTTATTATAAACCCAAACCCAATTGCAAAAGTTTTGCTACGACGTTACATTCAACGTAACAAATCAAACGAAAAACATTAACATAAAATCTAAAAAGTACCAACCTCCGTTCATGCAATCGAACCATTTATCGATAGAAAGGATAAAAGTCGATAAGGCAGGATAACCTTTTCGTTGTAATGCCAAACCTGAAAACAAGTATAATTTAGACAAACTAGAAATATTAAGCACAAATAATGCCGGCTTCAATCATACCTACTGTTTCCGACATTGTTTGCGCAGCAATTGCGACATTCATTTTTTCCCAAGAATTTGGAGTGGCATGCTTCTCTGTGAGCTTATGGTACAACCGTAACTCGCCACGAGAAAGATCCTCCTAAAAATCAATCGAACATTTGATATAAATAAATATTCTTGAAGTGGCTGATAGCTTCTACGAAATACCCGAATAAGATCTTTAAGCGGTTGCATCCAAATATCTCCGTCATTCCACAAGCTTTTGTTAGGATTAATCAAATTGTTGCGACATGACTTTAATGTGTGTGGAGGGTCTGGTAAGAAATAAATGTATCTAGAAAACAAAAAAATCTAAGTACTATGCGTTACGAAGCAACAACAAGCTACGTTGCCTGTCGGGATTCAGCGGATTTTTCATGCGAAAAGGTACATCATCATCTTCATTGCAAAATAGCTTCATTACCGTTCGATTTGCAGAAAGACCATCAACTGTAAAAATGTTATATAAAATGATTTAGCTGATAAATAGTATAAAACCAACAATTACGAATACGTTTAATAGAACAACAACAATTAAACATTTTGCCTAAAATGCAAACACTACGAAAAAAAAAAAGAAATGGACACTTATGGAATGTAAATTTGCTATACATAATGTAGAAATAAAAAATACTAATAATAAATTCAAGAAACTACAATTAACAACTATATTTATTTAAAACTTACACAGAAGACCCGTGATAATGCATGAAGTCTGAAACGGAATTTCTATGAGTACATCAACAAGCAGATGAAAAAGCTCACTGCAGTTTATGTTTTTGGTGGGGTAAAAAGCAACGACGCCATCTATGTTGCTGTTTGTAATTCCTATTAAATAAACGTGTTTAGTCAGCATTTCAACAAAAGAAACTTGCACCAAACCATGATCACCTCTTAAAAAAAAAGCTATCATATTTGAAGCAATTGCGTCGGATGATTTCGATAAGCTTGTAACAGCTTCATCGTCGAAGTCAACGTAGCCGACAATTTTACCGGAAGCAGAGCAAAACGCTAGCTCTTCTGAAAATCAATCACATTGCACGTAAGATTATGCAAGTTCTTTTAGCGATGTCATATAGTCGTGCTAGTTGCTGCTGTTGTGTATGTAGCCCCAAAGTAATAATGACTAAACAGTAAAATTATTCAAGTAAAAGAAAAAATTGTTGAAAACAAACACAAAATGCAACGGTTACCTTTAATTGCCATTTCGTCAAATGCAAGAACAGCAAGTCGATCACTTTCGAGCGTGCAATGATGAATTGCATTTTTGATTCTTTGAACAACTTCTGTTTGAATGCCTATTTTATCGCCTTCATTGTTGTTTCGCGCTTGTCGCAAAGTTCTTTCAGAAGGAAGAACCAAAATTTCTTGTACCGATTTGTAAGCAGCTGTAGATTTTGCATGGAGTTTTAAACAAAATCTATTTAAAAAATAATATCATTCTTTGTAGCGGGCAATTAATATAGGTGAATTGAAGAATTTGGTTTTTTGGCTTTGGCATACAAATACACTTTAAGCCAGGGCAGGACTAATCTTGCTACATACCTTCTGACTTGGAGGCTAAAGCCATGCAGAAACGTTTTTTTAACTTCATAGCCGAGAAGCCAAATGTGAGCTAAAAGCTTATAACAAAGGCTAGTCAAAAAATACGCCCGAACTTCCTACTTCAATTTGCAAGGTCAGCACCAGACTTATTGAAATGGGTTTGGGGTTTACCCAGAGCAACTGGGATTAAACTTAATGGCTTGCGATCTGGCGTTGGTCGCTTCTGTTGGTTCATGCACTAATGAAGTCTCCCTCCTTCCCCGAATTGTCATTGTGGCGCTTATGAACAAACCAAAGACCATAAACAAAGTGTCCTACACATCGGGTACCCTGAGTAATAATGCATTAGCCGGGAGAAGGTACTCTGCCATATAACGAAGGACAATATGTGAACAAATACCTTAACAGCAAAAGTAAGAAAACAAGAAAATCTGAAAAAAAAATTCATTTTAAACAGCAAGCTTACCGGATTATTGAAGGTGGATAGCGATAACTACTTTTATTGTCCAATGATTGCAACTCTTTTTGTTTAGACCACCATTCTCGGAGAAAGTCATTCTTTGAAGCAACAGGGTCATCTTTTAAGTTTTCTACTATACAGCATATATTTTCATCCACATCAATAGCTTTCTTCAAAAACTCTTCTTCTAATTTGCCAATTCTGTAAATAAAAAAGGTGAAAAAGACCGTAAATATATTTTTATCACGTCTTTTGCAACAGCACTGTGATTAAATGACTTAACAAATAAAATGGTTGAGTTGAAGGCTGATTGTTGCCAAAAAAAGCAACAAATGTCCACAAACAGTAGGATCTTCTTTACACTCGAAATGCTACTTTTCAGCCTTCTATTGCAGAGGAACAATTTCAGCAATGGGCTAACAAATATGTTAGCCAGGTCTTCACTGTATAATGCATTATTAGACAACTTAATCAAAAATTATGTTCTGAGTTTATTTGCACCTTTTCAGCCCAAAATTTCTTTTTCTTTGTCTAAACTGTGGTTCTAGGATGTATATGTAAGAGAATATTTACCACAGGTATATAAGGATATGAGGAGAGACAATTTAAAAAGTGATATCTTACAGAATGTATTAAAAACTTCAGGTGGTAGTGCAGCTGGTCACAATTTATTATACACAAGTTAACGTATGATAATAAAAAAAAACTTTCTTTCTGAGCAGTGATGGTTGCTTTTACTCGTTGAACGCAAGCAGTGGTAATTGGACTGTGACTTGGGAGTACTTTATGCTGAATTTGCTGCATCCTCTTATAATTGCGCTTTGCATTATCTACTTGACGCACATGAAGCATCATGCACTGTTGACATACAGAATTACTTTTATCGCAGACAATTTGACAATCTTTGCTGAAAAACCTGTTTAAAGTAGAAAATATTACTGATAGTTATAAGCTGTAAAATGGTTTAGAGCAAATCAAAAAAAACTAAATTTGCTGTGCTCCTGAAGTGCTACTAACAAAACTTTTACGTTAGTTTATGCAATACTAACCACACCAATTTGTTTACTTTCTAAATGCGTTTTCAGTTAAGTAAATTTTTATCCAGCAACACAAGAAAAACATGATATTTCACTGGCACATCTAAAGGTGGATCAATATTGCAATTTAGTGTCAGCTGAAAGCAAGCAAACATTTTGCCTACTTTGCTTCATTCAACTATGCATGTACATACAAGCTAATTAACTTTGCTTATGATGCTCGGCTTCTGCTTGTTTTTTAAGCTTGAATATTTTTGGGTGAGAAAAAACTGCTAGGTTTGAAATTACAAAACAAGTTCAATACATCATAAAAAATTTAAAATGTTTAGTAGGCTATTAAACACAGAAATTACAGTTGCTAGATGAAATAATTTAAAGTTTGGAGTACAAATATAAATGCAGACAAACTTTGAACTTCTATCATTGCAGGGGTAAGAAATGCAGCCATTCAAACATATCCATTGAGATTGATTAGGAACACTTGTATAGCCTTTGCAGATCAACTGTTGCTTTAAAAACTCCAACATCTCACATAAACTAAAATTTTCAAATGACAGTTGTTTGGTAATTTCTGCTGCACATCTACCATGAAATGAAGTAGAAAAATCCAAGCCAGAACTATCAACTGAATTGTCTTTAATTAGCAAACTTACATCTGCTATATGGTGATGATCTATGTTACTGTAATATGTAAAATGAACAAAGTCATTTGCAACAAAAATTCGCCACTTAGACAATTTCATTTGGGAAAATTGCTGAGAAATATCATTGAGTGATGTTGGTTGTTGAGCAAAAGATTTTGAGTAATTAGCTAAAGATGGCTGGGAATGTCTAATGATACTCCTTCGTTCTTGAGGAATTTTGCTAGGATGTGATTTTACGGGCAAATTTTGTGATGGCAAAACTCCCAACTTTAAGCACTTTTTAGTGGCTGTTTGTAGAATATCTTTTTCTTTAAAGTGTTTATTGCAAATAAAAACTTTTCCATCAAATAATCTTTGTTTGAAAACTTTGTCATTTCTATAGGATAAAATGACCTAAATGAGATAATAATGTTACATAAACTTTGTACTTGCAAATCTGACACATATAACTGATAATATACAGTTTTAAAAATAATCATAAAAGATAAATAATATTATGTAAATGAAAGAAATATAGCCTTAAAACACAACATCATTCAATATCACTACTGGATGGTTTATCACATGAAAACTAAAGACTAAAGCTCTTACTTTAAAATTTTTCTAATAAAAGTTTTAAGTTAAAAATGTGAGTTATGTTACATCAGTCATATGGGGTTTGATTAAGAAATAAAATATTAGGTTTAAAAAATTAGAAAAACTGCTGTTTGTAAACAAATACAACCAAGAAAACAAAATACATTTTAATAAAAAAAATGCATAGTCATGCAGTTTGTTTTTGTTGTGTAGGACTAATTATGCTATTTAAACAAATTAAAGTAAACATTTTGCAAAAAGTTAAAATTTTGGCAATTGTAATTATAAACTGTAGAAATATAGTTGGCCAGCACTTCAAACATGCAAAAATAACTAGCAAAACTAGTTTTATTTACCTGATGAAAATCTTGAGCCCATTGGTCAGTAACTACCCCAGTACGTTTCTGTGCACCAGTTGGAACTTTAAATAAAGAATATCCTTTGGTTGTTGAACTGTTACATTGCGGCAAACAACAATACTTGCCTCCTCTTCCTGAAAGTTTTGACATAACAGCTTCAATTATTAATTAATATATTATAATACCAAATATCAAGGATAAACTGCAAACAAAATCCAAAACCATAAAATATTTTCAGTACTACAACTACTCCAAAATAAATTAAAGTAATAAAAATAATATATAGTATTTCCAAGTTGTCAATTGCACACATAAGATATAACAAAGAATGGCTTTAAGTATAAAAATATATAGTTTTCACTTTTCTATGAACTTTGTGTCTGACTCAAATAAATAAATAAAAATAAAATAGCAGTTAATGAGTAGTGACAATGGCATCTACTGCACCTATCAAAGTATCCTAAGTCATATTTAATTAGTAAACAGCAATATTTTATAGTTATAACACCTATGAAATATTCTCCATTTTTAAAAGACTAGCAGTTTAAAAAAAGTACAGTAAACATCTTGACTCTGATTAAAAATAATAACTTCTGTGCGTTACCGTGCATGTTCTTCTTCTGTTAATCACCAAACAACATAAAATATTACTTTAATTTTTTTTATCTGCAATATTTTTGACTTTAGAATACTAGTATTGTAAGCAGTACCATAGTTGTCTATGGTTATTTTAATTATGTTTTAATGCTAATTTGAAATCGTGTTACACCGTTACTAGATGGCGCTGTCAACGACAACATTAATTCAGGAGCTTCCAGACTATATATATAGCGACTATGCTTACAGTTTCAAAAAATCAATTATATTTAATATTTAATTACAATAAGTATACAAAATTATTTGGTTAAACACGGATCTAAAATGCCTTATTGGTGAAGGCACCCAATCAATGAAACATAATAATAATCACAATTTCAATTTATATTCAACATTGTAATAATAATATACGACAAGCGCCTGTTTCGATCTTGTTGGATCTCGTCAGGTATATACTGTATAATTACGATTACAAGTACTAGAAAAATAACTGTAAATTTGGAAATGATAACAAGCCGAAATAGTACATTGCGGTAAAATTTGATGAAAAGCCAAAAAAAAAAAATTAATGAGAATATAATGTACTATGAGAATTCCAATGCAACTCTTTTGTAAATTTGGAATTCTAACTATTACAATTAAAAGGCAAATTAATAAGAAGAATTTCGGACGCCAGCGAAATAGTGGAATAACAGAATGACGTTGTCTAAGTAACCTAGATCGAATTATTAACCAAATTGTGCTAAGAAGTGGGAAGTTATTTGAAAAGATTACTGAAAATTGAAATTAGAAATCGGTAAAACGTCGAATTAATTAAAGCTGATAACACGTCGAATCCATTGAAGAAATTTAAAGTTGATGAAACGTTGAATCCATTCATTATGGCAGTAAAATTTGAAGCTGATAACGGCCATTGATTGGGTGCCTTCACCAATAAGGCATTTTAGATCCGTGTTTAACCAAATAATTTTGTATACTTGTGATACGAAGCACGAGATCCCTTTTCATTTATGTTACATAATTTGTCACGCTACTAAATAAGCTTCGATAACGCAAAGCTTTGCCTTTTAATCATTATTCCTAATTACAATAAGGTTATATTTCAGAGAAAAAAGTCTTACAGAAATTAGAATATTGAAGGTTTTTTTTTTATGAGCAAGCCAAAGTAATTTAAAAACGGTTACTTAATTGCATTTAGTCTGATTTTCATTTTCATTTGTTTCAAAGAGTAAAGAACATTTTTTCAAGAATATCTTTGTCCAAATTAAAGTACAATTCAAAAACGTTTATTTGTTCATACTTCCTATTATTTCGTAGTAAGTTCTAACAAATAAGTTTAATTCGGATTCGGTCTGATCTTCATTTTTACTCCTTTGAAAGAGTAACTAAAGAACTAAGTTACACTTTGGTTATTTTTTTGTCCATCTCTGAAGTACTTTTCATTCAAGTTGGAATAATAGCAACTTTTCTACCACTAAGCTCTGTGACGAACAATCGCACAATTAATATCACTGCGCTCGTCGTTATCGCGATCCTTTGTTGAAAATTGTTGATTGCTGTGATTCCTCAAAGTATCACCTGCGATAAAATAAAATATAACTTATTATTAACAATTTTTACTAAATACAACATGGCCTGACGCTAGTCTGTAGTTTTTCGTTGTCATAGAGAAAAGTATTCACTTCAGGTCAAACACAAACAGGACTGGTGCCGAAATTTTGTCGAGTGATGGTGTTGAGCGAGCATCGAGTTATGAGATCCAAAACTGTCAGATCTCGTGTTCTATGTGATGCTCAATGTATAAATGGAGGGTCTTAAAATTTAAATTTATATGAGTTCATTAAAACAGTTTCCATATAAATAAACATGTTCATACAAAAAATAAATGTTTTTTTCAACCCCTCCCCCTATAATGGGTGTAGTAAATTTTAATGGAGGCACAAATCAAAAAATTTTAATTTAGAGCAATTTTATTTTACTAAAAACGACGAAGCAATTTTAAATGATGCAAAGCAACAAAATAAACTAATTTATAAATTGATACAAAAATCAGTTCCTTATATAGCTGTAAAATGCTGATGTTATGAATAGTAGATACCGAAGTTTACCAACATTGCTAATGAGCAATAATTGCACTAATTCAGCTCTGTTAAAAAAACAACTATGCTGTGTATTTTATCATGACAAGGGCTGTGCCAATAGAAAAATTAGCTTTGAGAGTTTTTTTTATCAAATTACAGATGTTGAAGCCCAAAAATTTGAGATTGTAATGACTTCATTATTATTGACTTCAAAATAGTTCACATTCCAAAAAATTTACTTTCTCAAGCACCCTTTCAAAGAGTAACAAAATTTTTGTTTAATGTTTATAAAAGTTTCAATTTTTTTGTTACATTAAAACAAGCACTGCCCCTAAAAGAATTTAGTCAAGCTTTTTGGTAAATGGAACAACCACCCATGAGGCTATTTTATTATAATAGTTTATTTTGATTGCTTAAATAGACTGTTATTTTACCTCTATATATTCTTTTTATATTATTATCTTTATATCTATAGGGAAGAGCTGATTGCAAGAAAGCGCTAATATATAAGGCAAGCAATTAACCCGACCTACTTCCGGTGATGCCAAGATATTGCTATCCGGTTGAAATTTATTAGAGGTATGACTGAAATTTTGAACTGCTTGCCAAGACAACTAAGCAGGGGAAAGTACCGTAAAGTGTCTTTCCCTAGGACGCAACAGAATGGCGGAGTAATTTTTGAATCAAGACCATGTTGATCGTAATAACGGCACTATATCCTTCGACAATAATGCCAGACTTTTGTTCCTAGATTTGGTCACAAATCTTTAACTACCAATATTACAAGAGATTTGTTTATTCATTTTTGTAAAAAATTTTAACCAGTTGTTTAAAAATGCAAAAATTTAATGGTCCTACTATTTCATTGTCATTTGTTTCATTTATTTTTTACTTTATTTTATCTTTATATTTATCCTCCTGACTTGCAGGAATGCGACGGAGGCGCTAATATATAGGGTAAGCAATTACCCTGACTTGCTTCCGGAGATGCCATGATTGCTGTCCGCTTGTAATTTAATAGAGATATGACTAATTTAGAGCCGCTTGCCAAGACCACCAACCGGGAGAAAGTGCCGTAAAGTGTCTTTCTCATGGACACAACAGAATGGCGCGAGTGGGTTTTGAACCGAGATTATTTTGATCATAAGCTTGGTGCTTTAACCACTCGACCACGCTGCCAACAAGATGAAAAATATTCAAATTGTTTTTTATTTTTATTAACACATTAAAACACACTGGTGTACATTGCTCACACTAAGGCACATAATGTTCTATCTTTGAGCTAAATTGATTATTTTGTCCGTGTTTTGTGCAGTGGGTGCACTGATTAGAATTAATTTAATTGAGCTGTATTTAAGTACATGTATAACGTATTTTGATCAAAAAGGTGTTTGGAATTGATCCCAGAATAGAATTGCTATACAATCAGCTGAATACATGTAAATAGCAAAAGATGATTAATATATCTTTACCTGCTTTAAAACTTGCTTTTTCGGATAATTAATAAACTATTTGCAAAAGGTTAAATTATGTAACAAGCATAAATCTAACTCAAATAGCGCAGATTCTCGGGTTTATTTATATTTAAATTTCCTAGGAATTCTTACAACACTGATGCAATATACTTGTAGATTCTTTGATTTTAGAAACTGTGATAAGAACATTTCTAGGCTTTTTATCAAATACAGGTTAGAAAAAGTAAATTAAGTCTCATTCCCAATAAAGAACTAAAATAAATCAAATGTTGTATTTATAAACTATGAATTAAAGATAGGCTATACAAAGAAAAACTAATTAGTTAGGAGACAATTTCATGAAAAAGTCAAGTACCATATGTTAATAAATTAAAGCCAAAAGAAAAGTTTTAAAAATATTACAAAATTAATCTGGATGTGCCAAAAAATACATTTGTAGAAAAGCACATAAAATAGATTAAACAAAAATATGCTTTACTTAACAAAGCATATTAAATTAATGCAAACTGACTAACGATAAAACAAAGATTTGCAATATACAAAATTATATAGTGGTCCATTTATTACATCACAAAAGCTAAATAGTTTGTCCAATCAAACTGAAGTTAATTGAACACAAAAAAAAATGTTCTGTGGCAGAGTGTCAAACACGACAGAGATACATCCTTTTCGTTTTCCCTAAGTAGTAGACAGTGGTGGCCTTACAAAAATAAATCCCGATGCAAAAAAAATAAGGAGGGGCTACTTTATTGCTATTTTTGCTTCCAAAATATAGTGATTTAAAGAAAAAATCATCACTTTCAATCAAGGTCTAAAATTTTCATTTTGGCCCAGATGCCAGGTGCCTGCCCGTGAGTAAGCGGTTCTTGCTGTTAAACATGATAATGATGATGTTGATGATATTTTATTTATGCTTAGTAACATTATTAAGTATAGGCAATGTACTATGAAGCATAAATAGGAAACGCGACACAACGACAATCGTTAAACATGCAGAAAGTATAGAGAGAGTTGAGAAAGAGAAAAATAAGAAGCACGGCCGCGTTACCTAATTCAAACTAAATATTATTATTTAAAAAGACAAAAAAGACAAAAAAATGTGCATTGCAGGAACGGTTATGTAAATCATTGGGAGGCACAACCGCCCTATAGTGCTAATTATGAATTTAGCTCAACTGAGCATGGTGAGTAAAGAAAACCTCCCGAAAAGAAATCTCACCAGGTCCGGAAACCTTTACTGGATGCATTGCTAATACACAAACATGAAAATAAAACAAAATATACTTCAATCATCATTTTCAATTAATAAAAATAAAATAAACATAAAATGATCATCATTTTCAATTAAACAAAAAAGATCATCACTTTTGATCAATGTCTCAAATCTTCATTTTGGCCCAGATGGCAGGTATCTGGCCGTGAGTAAGTCTTTTATTGCTCTTAAACATGACAGACGGAAACAAAACCTGCCAAAAAAGAAAAAAATATCTACCCATCCCAATGTTGAGCGAGGGTCTGCTAATCGGCAAACGTCCTTTTCAGCGCAATATCAGTAAAAATGCCCTTTTTGGGGCACATTGACAACAAGTTTCGAAGACCCATTATTTTCCAGCTGAGCATCAAACGCCTCTCTGCAAGCAAGATGAAAGTTTTTCATTATTTTGCTTTACAGTTAGAGGCATTCGTCATCCTACTGCAGGAGAATCACTGCTTTAATGCACAAAAGCTAGTACTTCCAAGCGTTCAACTAGCTTGGTTTTCCTTAAGCAGAAACCATGGCCTTGCCACGTTGGTTCACGAGGGAATAAGGTATAGTTTTTTGGACCAATTTTCACCGTCATCGAAGATTGAGTGATTGTGGGTGGACGTTAGTGGTTATAAAATAGTAAACGTCTACAAACCTCCACCAACACGACTGCGATCTCTAGATCTCCTACTGTTTCCTCACCCCTGTCTTTATGTCACCAATTTCAACTGCGAACACGTTGATTAGGGTTACGATTAGAACAACCCGGATAGTAAGTGCTTGGCTAGCTGGACAGGTATTAATAGTTTTGCCTTCCTACATAAGGCCAAGGATGTCGCTGGCCGTTGGAATGCTAGAACTTGGTTCTGATCTATTTTTTGTTAGCCTATGTCCTAACAGTTTCTTACCAAACAACGCGTTCTTGAAAATTTTTTCAGGTCACAACATTGACCTTTGCTTATTACACAATCAAGGTTGACTTGGTCAAAGCGAAACAGATCTGTTCAGGGATGAGGCTTTTGCAAGGCCAAATGGAGTCATTATATTGCTCTAACAAGAAATGTAATCGTGGTACTCTGAACCCTAATAGTTTTTTTAGTTGGTTATCAGATGCTCTTTTAGAGAGACTAAAATCTAGACGCCCGTTGGTGCCAGCTGGATGTATTTTTTTAACAATCTTGCCGAACTTGGGTTCCGCGTTTCTCATCAGACCATATATGGGTAGAACACGGAAAATACATCCAGAATACATACATCCAGTGTATGTATTTTGGATGTATTTTCCGAATACATCTGCGAGAATACATCCAGACTCCGTGCTTTTATGCCAATAACCAGTGCCATTCCTGTTCAAATGAGCTCGCCCCGACAGCTTCAGTCAAGCTTAATTTTCTGCAGACTAGTGTTGAGCGATTTCATTCGACCATGCACTAAAGTCTCCTCGCTCCTTCATCAAATTCCAAGTGCGGCGCCATTGAACTAACCACAGACCACGTACTATTAACGTTTCCCAAAGGTCGCGCAGCACAAATAGGACAAAGTCTTACTGTATTGGATGACAAAACCTAATACTAGCTCAACACCATTATTGCCGGCATCTGATTCGGGCAGTACAGCAGCATGAGGTAGTAAAAAGAAAAAAAAAACTTGACCCCAGTCCTGTTTTTGTCTGACTTGGAGTGGATGCCTTTCCAAACGATGACAATCACAATATTAATTTTTTTCCCAAAAATACAGTGATCTATAAAAAAATTCTTCACTTTCAATCAAGTATTTCTGCTTTATTCCTAAATTTAAGATGCAAATAGGGGAGCCACCATCATGGTGCTACTATGCAGAAATAGAGTATTATTTTGCTCAGAGGGGCCACTGCTTGACGTTTTTTAGGGGAGGGCGGTGCGGCCGCTTCGTTCGCACTGTCCTAAAGCCATAACTGTTAATAGCCTATATATTTAGTCTGATAAAAAATTACAAAAACAGGTAAGTAAGAAGGTTATATTGATGGCGAACACAGTTAACAAGTTGCAGTTTAAAACCTGTTTTCGTCATTTTGTTGTCTTCTTAAGAAAGAAACTAGCAGCTCTAAGTTCCTATAGATCTACAATCATATCGAAATATAAACTAAAAAATTAAATGAAAAATTTTAATCAAACAATAATATCTTAGGATTTTTGAAAGTAACTGAGGATAACTGCTTGATAGTGCCCTAAGTTTATCGCCTTCAACTTTAAAAAAAAATCAACTCAAGCAAATAGCAATGCTTTGCAAAAGCAATCTAAACAAAGCAATATGAAAAGACATGGCTATTTCCCCCCTGCCCCCCCCTCCCCGATCTTCAGGCACCCCTGAGTGGGGTTGATTATAGTTGAAAAACAAAGAAATTTTAAACTATTATCAATTAGGCTACAAAAGCACTTCTACAGCTATTTATTTATTTTCAATTTTCGTGAATATTATTTTCAATGTTTTAATTTTTGGGATAAAATGTTTCGCCTCTCTTGTTTGGATTCTGGATGCATTAAAGCTTTATCAAGTAGTAAATACACTTACAAATAAAGTTAAAATCTTTCAAAAGAAGCTAGTACAGTAAAATAATGACCATAATTTAAAAAAAGCGGTAGGCCTATTTTATATTTTTAGGGGGTATATATGGGTAGATTTTTGCAAGTAAAGAAACAAAAGTAATTTTATTTTTAATATTAAGACCCCCTCTAGTATAAAACACATTAATAGGACGTGATCTAAGGTTTGTTCATTGGCAATGCACTCGTATATCAGTGATACCATTGTGAATGAACGAAAGGTATTGTTCAAAACTAGTCCGCACTAAGCTTAACCCAAGCTGTTCGGGGCAAATCCATTTCAATAGACCTGGTCTTAGTCCAGGAAATGAAAGCACGAAAAATGATTGTACTTTCACAATACCACAATTGAGCTTAACCAAAGCTGTTTGGGGCAAACCCAATCCAACAGATCTGATATTGATCCAGGAAACAAAAGAGCAAAGCCTTAGAATAGATGAATTTAAAGAGGTTTTTTTTATAAATTATGTAAAAATTTGATAATTGAATAAACTGGCTATTGGATATTAAGATGGAAACTTGAGCAGATTAAAATATTATTTGAATTTTTATTTTATTTAATAAAATTTTAAATTTTTCGAAAAACATGAGACTTTTCTTAGGAATTTTATAACTTTAGTACAAAAATTAAACCAAATATACTGCAAAATATATCATAATTTATTGAAGAATAATTTGCAATTTTAACTTATTTCATCATAAAATATGTTAAACTAAATAGTTTACCAAAAACTTGAATATTTAAACGTGGAAAATTTATGCTGTAATAAAGTCAAATATTGCTGAAATCTTCATACTACTGTATATAAAAAAATTTAGTTTATGTAAATTAATTCAAAATAGAAAAAGCAATTTTAAAAAACTGTTTGTTAATTATTTTACTTTAACTTTTTTATACATCGCAAAAATTGGAGTCGTTTTTTACACATACTGGATTTGGAATTAGGATCAATGTTTTCAGATGCGCTGGAGTCGTAGTTATTGTTGTTATTGGAGACTTCGCTTAACGCTAGATTAGGCCTCCAAGATCGTGTGGTCAAGATCACCGGAGTCCTGGTTTTAGAATGTAGTCGGAGTAGTTTTTTCCAAACTTGCTGAAGTCGGAGCCGTTTTTTTAAATGTTTTGGAGTCCCAGTTTTACTAGAATTTTAAATAGCTGAAGTCGGAATTGAAACGTAACATTTTAAACTGAGGAAGTTGGTGTAGGAGTTGGAGTTAAAAAAAATTTACAAATGGTTTAATGAATTTTTAAAGTAATGTTGATATTGTCTAGTGTTTATTAAGCAACACGTTTGTGACAGGTAGGCAGCTGACGTCAAAATTGTCGACATTTTAAAATTTTAATTTTTGGTACTTAAGACACCAATTTATTTTTATCACTTAAAAATTTGTTGAGACACCAGTGTGGAAAAGAGTAGATATGAAATATTGAAATCTAAATAATTGGTAGATAAAACAAATTTTTTGCGAAAAAAATTAGTTGTTTATCACAAAATTTAAATCAATTAATTAACAGGAAAAAAATTGTTTTGTTATATTTTTACAGAAGTCTGTTATCTTCCTCAAAAAGTTTTTCTATTTTTAAAAGTTTTAATGTTCTAGCGTTAAAAGTTTGTTATTTTTGACACACTGTTTTTAGGCAGTAAAATTCACTTAAAACCCAATCATAAAAGTTAAGCAAATATTGCATTGTTAGCAGAATAGCAATCAGTCTTCTTTTAAGTTTACAACGTGAGTTTACAACGTGATTTTCTAACATATATGTATGTTAGTCGCATCCAGTAATGTATTAATAAAGGGAGTAAAAAGCACTTATAATAAATAATTTTCTTGAATATTTACAGAGTTAAGTAAATACTTTATTTTAGGAGATCAATTTACAAGCAAAACAAAAAAGTAGTATTGTGGTTTATTCTAATTCAAAGATTTTGCTAAAGATCGATTCTTTATTTTATGTATTTTGTGTTTTCATTTAGATTTGAACAAGTTTGCTTCTTTTGAGTTGCAGATTAAAAATATCATCTGAAATCATAAAAATTTCCTGTACAAACCGCCGCACATTTATTATCTGTTGGCAATTTTATCTATTTACCAGCTGGTCCGAACGATTAACTTTGTAAACTTCATTTTCCGTTGCCTAATAGCTCGTAAAACATTTAGTCATTTGGCGCTTGTGACGTAACAGATGTTACAAGCTGGCCACGTTTAATTCTTTATTGTAGCAATCTTTCAATGCGTTTCCTTCGAATAAGCAACTTAGAAATTTATAGTTCAGTTTTAGCTAAGGAGAAATATTGGAACAGTTGGTTTATCTATTTGAATAAGTTGAATTGTAAAAGTAATAGAAATAATTAAAGAAATTGAAGTGAATTATATTGGAAATTAAATTAAATAGTTAGACTGGACTATTTGGCTGTTTCTTTTCACAGTACAGCTATTCCCAAACAGTTTAGTTTCTGTGGCTGTCGCAGACTCCACGTGCGTCAGGAACATAGAAAAAGATAAATTTCTAAGTGAGATAAAATTATATCAAGATAAAATTTCTGAAAACTCCAGTTAAAAACGCAAAGCAATAGCAAGTTTTGAAGAGTGAAGATTCAATCCGCTTTTCTCAAATTCACACTCGCTAGCTGGAAGAAAGAAGCCATCTTACCAGCAGCTGTCAATCAAGCAACTACAATCAAAAAGCAAGCATAACGAACAGTAGGATAATTGTTATTAATTATATTATTAACTTACTTGATTAACTATATAACAAATTTTGCGTTGTATTAACTGGCAAACTGCGTGATATATTTATATTTATTTCACCTTTTCAAGTTAGGAATAATGATTAAAAGGCAAAGCTTTGCGTTATCGAAGCTTACTTAGTAGCGTGACAAATTATGTAACATAAATGAAAAGGGATCTCGTGCTTCGTATCACAAGTATACAAAATTATTTGGTTAGACACGGATCTAAAATGCCTTATTGGTGAAGGCACCCAATCAATGAAACATAATAATAATCACAATTTCAAATTATATTCAACATTGTAATAATAATATACGACAAGCGCCTGTTTCGATCTTGTTGGATCTCGTCAGGTATATATAATTACGATTACAATTAGAAAAATAGCAGTAAATTTGGAAAGGATAACAAGCCGAAATAGTTCATTGCGGAAAAAATTTTTTTGATAAAAGGCCAAAGAAATCAACGAGAATATAATGAACTATGAGAATTCCAATGCAACTCTTTTGTAAATTTGGAATTCTAACTATTAAAATTAAAAGGCAAATTAATAAGAAGCTTCGATAACGCAAAGCTTTGCCTTTTAATCATTATTCCTATTTGATTCGATGCGTTATCAGCTTCAAATTTTACTGCTATAATGAATGGATTCGACGTTTTATCAACTTCAAATTTCTTCAATGGTTTCGACGAGTTATCAACTTCAATTTATTCGACGTGTTACCAATTTCTATTTTCAATTTTCAGTAATCTTTTTAAATAACTTACCAATTCTTAGCACAATTTGGTTATTAATTCGATCTAGGTTACTTAGACAACGTCATTCTGTTATTCCACTATTTCGCTGGCGTCCGAAATTCTTCTTATTAATTTGCCTTTTAATTTTAATAGTTAGAATTCCAAATTTACAAAAGAGTTGCATTGGAATTCTCATAGTTCATTATATTCTCGTTGATTTCTTTGGCCTTTTATCAAAAAAATTTTTTCCGCAATGAACTATTTCGGCTTGTTATCCTTTCCAAATTTACTGCTATTTTTCTAATTGTAATCGTAATTATATATACCTGACGAGATCCAACAAGATCGAAACAGGCGCTTGTCGTATATTATTATTACAATGTTGAATATAATTTGAAATTGTGATTATTATTATGTTTCATTGATTGGGTGCCTTCACCAATAAGGCATTTTAGATCCGTGTCTAACCAAATAATTTTGTATACTTGTGATACGAAGCACGAGATCCCTTTTCATTTATGTTACATAATTTGTCACGCTACTAAGTAAGCTTCGATAACGCAAAGCTTTGCCTTTTAATCATTATTCCTATTTGATTCGATGCGTTATCAGCTTCAAATTTTACTGCTATAATGAATGGATTCGACGTTTTATCAACTTCAAATTTCTTCAATGGTTTCGACGAGTTATCAACTTCAATTTATTCGACGTGTTACCAATTTCTATTTTCAATTTTCAGTAATCTTTTTAAATAACTTACCAATTCTTAGCACAATTTGGTTATTAATTCGATCTAGGTTACTTAGACAACGTCATTCTGTTATTCCACTATTTCGCTGGCGTCCGAAATTCTTCTTATTAATTTGCCTTTTAATTTTAATAGTTAGTATTCCAAATTTACAAAAGAGTTGCATTGGAATTCTCATAGTTCATTATATTCTCGTTGATTTCTTTGGCCTTTTATCAAAAAAATTTTTTCCGCAATGAACTATTTCGGCTTGTTATCCTTTCCAAATTTACTGCTATTTTTCTAATTGTAATCGTAATTATATATACCTGACGAGATCCAACAAGATCGAAACAGGCGCTTGTCGTATATTATTATTACAATGTTGAATATAATTTGAAATTGTGATTATTATTATGTTTCATTGATTGGGTGCCTTCACCAATAAGGCATTTTAGATCCGTGTCTAACCAAATAATTTTGTATACCTTTTCAAGTTATAATTTATTTACCGTCGTGTAAAGTAATTTTCATTCCTTATTTACAAATTAATATGGCTGAAGGGTCTAGCCCAAAGCAGTCGCTTATGTCTCGGGACGTTACCGATGATAGTCAAAAGGAAATGCGAAATCACCGTGCTAAAGTACGGGAATTAATGTCCGCTGGCGAATCTTTTATTGCGACACTTAATGAAAGTACGGGTTACGAAAATGTTGCCCTTATTAATGATAAGTACCATGCGCTCGATGCCGAGATACTTGCGTGTCAGGGGCAGGCGTCTGGGGAAGGTAAAAGCGAAAGTCAGGGGATATACAATCGTTTGGGAGCACTGAGACTGAATATCATAGATGTTTATCAGAAATGGCATGCTAGCGTTCAAAACAATAGTGGGCTCACTCCGCTAGACATTGAAACACATTCATCACAAAATCAAATGCTCTCGAACACTAACACAAACATGCCAAACATCGAACCCTCCGACTCTGTTAGCAATGTTGGGAGTGGCAGCTCAAGAAGTTGCACATCATCGCAACTAGCCAGAAAACAAATCTCGCTGCGGCTTAAAAGACAAAAAGCTGAATTCCAGCAAAAACAACGGGAAATTGAATTCGAGCTCAGACAGGCTGAACTAGACGCCGAGGAGCAAATGTTGCACTTATCAAATCCAAACTCCGTTGTAAGTGCTCGTTCACGAAATCAACAAACGGTTTGCAAGCCACTTCCCCATACGCAACCTAGGAAAAGGCTTTGTGACGTTACACCTGAACACACAGAAGAATTTGCTAATGCTCAACCACATGCTCAATTATACAAACCACTAGTGGAAAGTATTGCTAACACAAAGTCTACTCCACTGCGAAACTACAGAGGGTACTCTACACAGCACGACCCTTATTCACAGAATAGGGTTTCAATACTTAAAAATCAAGAATTCCAAGGAAGCCCTCACAGTAGTAATTCTTCACATATTGCCCTGCAAGAATACCATATTCTATTAGAGGAGGCTCGCGAAATCAGATACTCTGGTCGCAACCTTCCCTTCATCTTTTTCCAAAACCAGATAAGAGAACTGATTAAGCGATGTCCCATTTCACACCGTAAAATGGATCTTCTCCGTGCTTCCTGTCAGGAAGGCGCGCGAGAAGCCATTTCGGCTCTGGTGCCACCTGTACCAGGTTGGGATATAGACACACAAATCACGCGAGCCTGGAAGGACTCAGACTTCGCTATGGATGCTGCAGTTTTCTTGCGGAACCACTTGTAAGGCAAATTCGTTCAGGAGCAAAATTACCCCGTATGGATGCAGGAACCTTAGAGAAACTAATCTCTGACCTTAACGACTGCGAACTGTATGCCAGGGCCCACCAACAAATGCACAGTCTTGACAGTAACTTTATTGTCGATGTGGGTGAACGACTCCCTTACAACTTTAAGAAGCAGTACACATATTTCTTACATGATAACTTTGGCAGCACGGAGCAACCATCATTCGACTCTTTCAAACAATTCCTTAACAGAGAGCTACAGGTTGTTAAAACAACTTTTGCAGAGCGATTTATGTGCTCTTCTGACAGAGGAGAGAAGAATCGATCTACGCAACGGGCTAAAGTACATCACACAAATGTCCAAACAAAAACGGGAAATTCGGCGACAACAACGTCTATAATAACAAGATCAACACCTGCAGCAAGTGCACCAAGTGAAGCATCTAAATGGCAACAATCTCCTAGGTGTTTCATGTGCTCCACTGAAACATCAGAGAAACGGCACTTCTTATACAATTGCGATAACTATCAACGTTTGACCCCAGAAGAAAAACGAAACGCTATTATTCAGGCTCATCGTTGCCTTAATTGCTTGCAGTCTCACTCTGTAGAAGATTGTAAGTTTCCTTGCAAATGTAAGTACTGCAAACAACACATGGCAGTGCCTAAGCATACTACTTCACTACACGAAATATATAATACGTCCTTTCTCACATATCCCAGCGAAAATGTCAGCTCTACTGAAAGGGTGGCTGTTGGGGCCGCCTCACTCCCATCTTATAATCAAAAGGCTAGTACCTCAGTAGTGAGGAAGATAGAGGCACAACAAACAGGTATTTTGACACGTATATCTGCTGTACAAATAAGCAACCCATGCACAGGAAAAAATACCTTGGTTTATGCGCAGCATGATCCTGGGTCACAAGTGACACTAATATCTAAAACACTATTGGAAGAACTCGATCTTGTGCCTGTAGGAAAATCACAAATTACCCTACATACAATTTCATCCAGTGAAACAAGCGAGCTGGAGAATGTAGTGTTCAACCTCAAATCACTACACAATAACAAACACTTTCTTGGGCTGCAGGCATTGGTAGTCTCACCATGGTCTGATGAGGGCTACACTCTGCCTCACTGTCAGGATTTGTCGGAGTACCCACAATTTGATGATGTCGTTCTATACATGATTCCTGAGCGTTCGGGTGTTGATGTTCTGATAGGTCTTGACAACTCTGCCTTAATGAGGGTTTTACAAGAGCGAACTGGTAATGAAGGCGAACCTCATGCTATTGAAACCCCACTCGGGTGGATAGCATCTGGAGGAAAATTCCAGAAAGGAATGAATTGCCAAAGTCACAAAATTTCTGTAAGTGACAATATCAGAATTAAAGAATTAGAACAACTTGTTCGTGAATTCACAAAAGAGGACGAGGTCATACAGCCCTCGGTAAACGACAAAAAAGCTCAACAACTAGTCGAAGATAACATTAGAGTCATTGATAGTCGATATCAGATACCTGTTCCTCTAAAGGAAGACATCCATAAACTGCCAAGTAATTACGAATTAGCTAGAAGACGTGCTAATGACTGCGCAAGCACATGTTACGACAACCTGACCTACAATTATCTCTTGTTAATGCCATTCAAGGACTTAAAGAGAACAAATTCATTATGCTCGCTGAAGAAAACACGGATCAGCAAACAAACTATCTCCCATACTTTATTACAAATCAAGCAAAACCCAGAGTTGTCTATGACGGCTCTGCTAAGTGGTCGGGATGGTCCATCAATGATTTTATTTATTCTGGTCCTGACATGCTTAACATTCTGGCCCATGTTTTAGCAAGATTTCGCATAGGAAAATATGCAATAATGGCAGATATTACCAAGTGTTTCTTTCAAATTCTTTTACCTAAACACCAACAGAATTTATTTAGAATCTTGTGGTACGACAATGATGACATTTTAAATGGAAAGCTTAAACCATATAAATTTACTAGACACGTCTGGGGTGTGGTCAGCTCTCCATACATCGCTTGCCGTAGTATAAGAGAGATAGCCAAAGAAAATCCTACCAATGCCAGTAACCCCACTCTACACGCGATTCAACATTGCATGTACATGGATGATCTTCTAGTTAGCACAGACACCCTAGAAGAAGCCGAAACCATAGCCACTGAGTCTATCAATCTTCTGGCCAGCCGCGGTTTTCAACTTGTGAAATGGACTGCAAACCAAGCGGCCAAGTCCGTCCTTGCTAATGTAGATAAAAATAAACTGACATCATCTGTCAGAACGATCGACCTGAAAAAAGATGAGGACCCACTTCCACAATTCAAAGCAGTAGGTTGCATTTGGAATGGTGAACAAGATACTCTGAAAGTCGAGTTTGGCTTTCATCTGCTCGACAAATATACTCGACGAGTTATGTTAAGTCAAATCAGCCAACAATATGACCCACTGGGATATACTGCTCCTTTTCTCTTGAAAGGACGCCTCATTCTGCAACAACTCGCTGTGAATCAGTTGAGCTGGGATGAACCCGTCCCTGCAAAGCATGAGAGAGCGTGGAAAGATTGGAGTCAAACACTTCTTAAATTAAAAGAAATCTCTATTCCCAGATGGTACTTTGCAAATGCTCCACAGGTGAAAGTTACCGTTGAAACTCTTTATGAGCTGCATGCGTTTTCGGATGCATCCATGGAAGCGTACGGTAGCGTAATCTACCTTCGTAGAATCATTGATAATCATGCCCATGCGGCGTTTGTTTATGGAAAAAGCCGTGTAATTTTGATACATCAACAAAACTGGCCTATAGCAAGAAAAGAGCTGGTAGCTGCTGTGATGAGTGCAGAACTCATGGCAAGCGCTGCTAAAGCTTTAGGATTACCGCACTACTCTCGACATTTTTGGTGTGATTCTAAAGTAATTCTTCAATGGGTCACTAACCCTAATCTGAGATTACCAAAGTTTATTTCACGTCGTCTGGAATTAATACGCCGAGTCTCTTCCTCAAATGATTGGCGTTATTGCGAAACCGAAAGTAATCCAGCAGATGTGGCCACGAGACCTCTAGCTAACAAACACTTTGAAACCCGCACAAAACTTTGGATCGAAGGTCCACAATTTCTTCATTTGCCACCTGATAAATTCAACGTAAACAGTATTCCTTTAACTGTACGTGATGCTCGAATTGAATTGAGAACAACTTTTTGCAAAGAACCAAAGGCAACACTCACTCGTGTCATACAGACTTCACCAAACTTGTACACTCTGAAAAAGAGGTTGGGATACCTTGCTGCCTTTGTAGAATTTGTGATTGCAAAAGCAAAGAAACTAGAGTTTCATAAGCCACGCTTAAACGCTATATATCTTGAAAAAGCATTACACTCTACAGTGCTATATGTGCAGCGAGAATGTTTCTGCACAGTTTTCGACAGCTTGCAAGCAGAATCTCCTGACTCTTTGGAAGATGCAATCAAACGGCTAAACGCTAAAACGTTATCAAATTCTGAACGCAGACACCTTAAAGATTTACGCTCAATCCGTTGTCTTCGCCCCGCTGCCTTTCCAGATGGAACACTTCGAATCGAAGGAAGATTGGGAGAAGCTGATCTTTCCACAGACGCAAAACATCCTGTCATTCTCCCATCACGACACCCACTTACTAGGTTAGTGATACTGAATTGTCACCAAGAAATTGCACATGCAGGGATTCAATACACTCTGATGCTGACTCGCCAAAAATATTGGATTATAAAATGATTGTCTAGCGTCAGGCATTATTTAAATCAGTGCAACGCTTGCAACTTGCAAAAGGCGAGGCCCGTTCGTCAACTTATGGCGGACCTCCCTGCTTCTAGGTTGGCTGCTCACAATAAGCCCTTTTTTAATACTGGCTGTGATTACTTCGGCCCATTGCCATACAAAGAAGGCCGAAGTGAAAGGAAAGCATGGGGGCTACTTTTCACCTGCTTATCAACCCGTGCGATTCACGTTGAACTAGTCACTTCTCTTGACTTGAGCAATTTCATAATGGCCTTTTCTAAATTTGTAGACCTGCGAGGTTCTGTATCTAGTATGTACTCGGATAATGGAACTACTTTCAAAGCCGCCGCCCACGTGCTGCCCGAACTTCTTGAGGCAGACAAACTTCAGTCGTTTTTTAGGAAAAAGAAAATTTCGTGGGAATTCATTCCACCATATAGTCCCTCTCAAGGTGGCGCTTGGGAGTCCCTTATAAAGGTGTTCAAACGCACACTCATACAAGTCACTAAGTTTCCTAGAACACCTACCTTGGTTGAACTGCAAACATACATCGGCAATGCTACGCGCATAGTTAATGATCGTCCACTGACACCTCTTTCTGACGATCCGCGTGATTACACTGCAATATCACCGTCTTCACTCTTGACACCTTTAAATGATCCACACACACCGCTTGGACAACCACACAATAAGGATCATCTCCGACGCGATTATAGATACAACATATCACTTGCACAACAGTTCTGGGAGCGTTGGATAAGATTTTACCTTCCCCTTCTCCAAAAACGTAAGAAATGGTTAACGGTTGCTGACAATCTCCACGTTGGGCAGTTGTTGGTGGTAGTCGGGGGTCCGGGTGACTTCAACAAAAGGGGAAATTATAGGCTTGGACGTATCTCAGAGGTCCTCCCACAAATGCGAAGGGGCAAAGCCTTGGTACGTCGAGCTAAGATTGCAGTATCGTCTTGTGATTGTAATGGTAAACCCGTTGTTACGTATATTGATCGTGACATTTCGAAAATTGCGCCTTTGGAATTGGAGTAATGCTATGTGACATTATTGTGTTCGTTTACGAAATCACTTATACAGTATTGTACATACACGCTTTGACAGTTCTGTTGCATCTTGTTTAATTGCCTTTTCATTTATCGTATACGTATATGCCTAGAACTTAACTGTTGTGAATTCTTTGTGTTACTTACCTTGTTTGTAAATTTGATACATCGTTCTCCCCCTTGTTTAGTTGTTTTACATTATGTATGCGCTGATGCCGACACACATAATGGGGGCCGCCTATGGTCCGAACGATTAACTTTGTAAACTTCATTTTCCGTTGCCTAATAGCTCGTAAAACATTTAGTCATTTGGCGCTTGTGACGTAACAGATGTTACAAGCTGGCCACGTTTAATTCTTTATTGTAGCAATCTTTCAATGCGTTTCCTTCGAATAAGCAACTTAGAAATTTATAGTTCAGTTTTAGCTAAGGAGAAATATTGGAACTGTTGGTTTATCTATTTGAATAAGTTGAATTGTAAAAGTAATAGAAATAATTAAAGAAATTGAAGTGAATTATATTGGAAATTAAATTAAATAGTTAGACTGGACTATTTGGCTGTTTCTTTTCACAGTACAGCTATTCCCAAACAGTTTAGTTTCTGTGGCTGTCGCAGACTCCACGTGCGTCAGGAACACCAGCATAAACATTAATTAATCTTAGTTTATCAATGTACGGTAATTATTCCAAATGCAATCTATCCTAAAGCTTAAAAATTTTTGATAGTGTACTGAAACAATCGTTGTTGAAATTTGCGTGAATGGCTATATCAAATCAGTTTGGAGAACAATACAGAAAAAGAGATCAATTTATAAAAAAAGCAGAAAAAGTATGATTGTGGTTTGATTTAAAATAAAAGCTCTGCTAGAGATGGATTCTTCATTTTATATTTTTTTCGTCTCCATATACTGTTTGAGGGGTTCTCAACCTTTTTCATCCCATGGACCCCATTTGCTCAATTTTGCTCCAAAAATTATTCTTTTCTCCAAAAATCTCCAAAAATTGCGGTGAGGGGAGTGACAACAAAAAAAACAGAAACAAAAGACCCTGAACTGGGTAAGTAAAAGAAGCATCGGGTAATTCTACAACTTTATGGATACATCAAATTTTTTATCTTTTTAAGCAGGTTGTTCTTCGAGTAAACTCAGTTGTCTTGTGACCTCCAAACTGGTGTCATTGCCCCAATTGAGTTTTTTTGGACTTCGGTTAAGAACTTTCTATTTAGATTACACAATGTAACAAAATTTTGCAAAGGTCTTAGTTTCATAAAAATTTTCAAGTATTGTATTTTGGAACTTTAAACTAATTAACAAAATCATAAAATTTTTTCGGAATTGTCCCTACTTTTCATAAAACGTCGCTTTTTCTGATTTCTGGTTTTGCTCAATAGTTATCTCTATTAATAAGCAAAACTTTGTATTTAATGCATATTCACGCTAACCCATAGAAGTATTATATGTTTATTTTTTGATTTAAATCAGACTCACAGTCCATAACAGAAAAAAAAACAAAGCAAAACAGCAAATAAAAGACACATACAAAAAAACACTTAAAAAATTTTGCACTTATATAGCTAACATATGCATTATGCAAAGATACAAATATTTCAAAAACACTTTAGAAGTGGCTTTGTTAGCGTGACTTGCGTCTATGATCTGAGAAATCTTCAGGTATTATGAATCACAAATAACCTCCCATCATATTGCAACTCCATCTCCCTTGGTATTTTCTTTCCATATCAGAAATGTCCTGGTGAAATCTTTTACCGTGTTCCTTGCTTACATTACCAATATTGGGACTAAAAAAAATCAAGGTGATAGTGTAGGAAATGCAGTTTCAGGGATATACGACATCCCATGTTTTCATATTTCTCCAAAAGCTTGTAGTCATCACTTCTTTTATTGCCAAGAAAATTTTGAACCACTGCTCAAAATGGCTTCCATGCTCCTGCTTCTCTTGTGATCATTTTATTTTCAAGTTTGTTACATTGCAGCATAAGTTAAACTTGCAGACTAGTAAAAATTCTAGCCTTCTTTTTAGCTTTTGACTAAAAAGGAAGCTTCATGACACTGAAGTGACAGGTCATGTCGACACCTGTAGTTCTGTTCAAGTTAATAAATCGACTGGTAATGTCCAGCATGTCTTAAATGTTCCGGTGCGCGTTTGCTGCGAAGGTAAAGAAACGGACGTATACGCATTTTTAGATCAAGGTTCTACCGCTTGCTTTTGCGACCGCAGTTTGGCAAGGGAATTGCAATTGAGCGGCACGAGTCGACAGCTTAAATTGCAAACGTTGACAGAGACAAAATCTTATAAAACTGTGTCGGCAGAGATGGAAGTTAAAGGTTTGTTTGACGGAGATTGGGTCCAGCTTCCAGACGTTACAGTCGTAGATGAAATACCTAAAACAATAATAGTTGAAATTTGTGAGAAAAATTTTATCAAATGAATTTGCAAAAAAGTTCAAAATTTTGAAAATTAACAATGCAAAACATATATTTTTGTGGCCAGGAGAATCAAAAAACACCTTTAATTTGGATACTTCGATCTACAGAAATTGATTTTTTTGAGGTTGTTTTTATGAAAACTGATCGTGAATTAATATTTGCAAAGTTTGTTTTTAACTTGAAAATTTATTTAAAGATCTTTTTGCGATTATTTGAGAAACAAATGATTAGTTTGATTCTAACGATATAATTTCTTGGGACTCAATTAAGAGTCGCAGCATACACCTGTCACTGTTTACTGAGCATAAAACAATATTGATTGACATTGAACTGCATCAAAGTTTGCTTTGTTTTTTTGTAAAAGCGTAAGCAAAAATGTGGTCTGGACTATTAACAAACTTTTTTAATTAAATTGAAAGGTTTGATTAGTTCTAATGCAATTCCATTTTAATATAATAAATTTAGCTTATAAGCCTAACTTCTGTTTCAAAGTGCATTTAAATATTTTTGAGTTTACCATGAACGCAAAAAAAACTTTTCAACTATTGATACCAAAGTTAAAACCTTGATAAAAAAAAGCTATATATTTTATAGCTACTTTAAAAAAATAATCTTTAATTTGTTTATATTTTAGCTTATTAGAAACGCAGTAGCTAATTCAATTTGTTGTTTACATGACCAATCATAGTTATTTGATTTTCAAACTTGGATATAACTATAAATGTGCTGTAATGAATGAAATAATAACAAAAAAGAAAATGAAAGTGTGACGGCCAAAACAGCGAAATTTGATAATTTCTGCTGATTTTATTCACAACCCAAACAGAAACGAACTCGACCAATAACACCATGTAAACAAAATTTAGTTGTGTCAATTTTTTAATAATTTCTATTGCATATTGCTGAGTAAAGCATGTTTCTGGCAAATGTTTGTCATAAGCGTTGCTTTAAAAAAAGTTATTTTAAATTTTCTATCTTTCAACACCCTGCATTTCTAACTCTTGATCTAAATTCTTTATAAGAAGAAACATGTTTTACTTAGCAATATGCTATAGAATGGCCCAAATGGTAGGTGCTTTCTCGCAGCGTAGGCCGTAAATACGTCTGCTCATTGGTGTTAAAAATGACAGACCGAAACCAAACTTATCAATATAGAAAAGTATTTATCCATCTCGATGTTCAACGAGAGTCTGCTAATCGGTAAACATCTTTTTCAGGACGGGAAAAGGTTTGAAAAACTGCCCTTTTTAGGGCACATTGCCAACAAGTTTCGAAAACTTTCCTGCAGTCTCCTCAGGGAGACGACTCAAGTTTGGCTGCTACAGGTCTGCTTGCCAAGCTTGACAGAAAGCGGAGGGATTGATGGTACTAGGCAGTTCGGAGCATTGACTTTTCACACTCTAGTCGAAAAGCCTGGAGTATTTGGAACAACCTTACTGGTAGGTCACGACACTCTCCTTGTCACTGTCCCGTTTCAGCCGATGCTATTGCATCTCAGCTGGTTAGAAATGGGAAATACGAGGCTGCTGACCGCAAGTCATCTCGACCTGTCTCTTAAGAAGTGTCTGACCTTTGGAGGGAAACAACGCCAGACGCAGTAAATATTTTTGACACTTTTTCACAAAGAGAATTTACTGTTGCCCTTCAACATTTAAAACCAGGTAAAGCTCCGTAATGTTATCGTCGTCGTCGGGAAGGTATCCACTCCAGGTCAGACCCAGGCAGGGCTGGGGCCGAGGGTTTATCCTTTTATTACCCCAGGATGTTATACTGCCTGAATCAGATGCTGGCAGTGATGTTATTAAGCCAGCATCGGGTTTCGTCATCCAAAACCGTCAGACCTCGTGCTCCATGTGGTGCCCAATGTATAGGACACGCTGTTAGAACATGGTCTGCGGTTTGTTCAGAGGCGCCACACTCGTAATTCGGCGAAGGAGCGATACCCAATTTGTATATGGACCAATGGATTTGCTCAACAAGTCAGCAGACGGTTGAGCTTAACCCAAGCTGCTCGGGGTAAGCCCATCCCAACAGGCCTGGCACCGGTCCCGGGCCTAAAGATACGAAGCCTGAAAGCATTTTTACAGTACTCCGCGTTTCATTTGTGATTTTCCATTCAGAAGCTTGGATTCCAAGTCCGGCAAGGTTGTCCAAAAGATTCCGCGCAGCTGGCACAAACAGGCGTCTGGATCTTAGTCTCACTTGGCGAGTATCTGAGAACCCACTTAAAAGACCATACAAAATATGGTCAGGGTCCAGAGATACACGGTGTCGCTCCCATTTGGCGAACCTCAGCTGGATGGATACCTGAGAGTATAGATAGGTAGTCCGTTGGATTGGGACGCAGGCATCCAGTGACTACGCGCAAGGCGTCGTTCAAGACACTGTCAATGAGGCAAGTGTGAACACTGCGACACTAAATTGGCGCGCAGTATTCAGCTGTTGAGTAGACTAAAGATAACGTGGCTATGCGTAGTGTTTCAGCATGAGCACCCATCCCGAGCTCACGAGTCGTCTCAGCAATGTGACGCGCGAGGTTTTTGCGCAATGCCACTAAATAGTGACAAAACGTGAGCGATCTGTCCAGTTTTACCCCAAGACAAGTAGGGGTTGGACAGAACGGTAAAAGTACATCGTTGTTGTAGACTTTAACTCACGCTTGGCCTCTTGGTTATTTAAGTGAAAGGCCGCCGTCACCGTCTTAGTGTGACTGAGCTTTAACCTCCAAGTCTGGAGATACGCTAAAAGTGTAGACATGTCTTAGCTTAAAGTCCCCTCCAAATCCTTCCAGTTTCCAAAAGAGTGCAACAATGCTAAATTATCAGCATAAGCAAACTTTTTGGAAATCATGAAAGAAAGATCGTACGTATAGATATTAAATAGGAGGGGAGCAAAGACCGATCCCTAAGAAACGCTGTTTTTAAGACGGCGTAACCAGCTTTCTTGCTGTCACCGGTAGTAAGGGTGAAACTTCAATTTCGGACAATTTCCTTAACCATTCTGACCATGTGCTTATCCGGGAGAAATTTCAAAAGCTTGCAGGTATGACCACGGTGCCATACAGTGTCATAAGCAGCTTCAGATCGACTAATACGGCACCGGCCTTCTTTTTAGCCTGATAAGAATCCTTAATGTTCTGAGTTAGCAGAACAATTTGATCTACGCTTGACTTCCCGCGTCGGAACCCAGTCTGCTCTTTAGGGAGCAGTGGATCAATTAATGGAACAACGCGGGCGTAAATAAGCCTCTCGAGGATGTTGTAGAGAACACAGAGCAGAGATATAGGTTGATAACTTTTTGGGTCACCCACCAACTTTGTTAGTTTTGGGATCGTGACTACATGCGCTTTTCTCCAGATCTTAGGAATTTTAAGTCGGCGCAAACAGGAAGAAAGGAAGTCACGTAACCAGAACTTTAAAGCAGCTCCAACATGAATTATAAGCTTTGGGCAGATGGAATCAGAATCCGGAGCTTTACCTGGTTTTAAATGTTGAAGGGCAACAGTAAATTCTCTTTGTGAAAAAGTGTCAAAAATATTTACTGCGTCTGGCGTTGTTTCCCTCCAAAGGTCAGACACTTCTTAAGAGACAGGTCGAGATGACTTGCGGTCAGCAGCCTCGTATTTCCCATTTCTAACCAGCTGAGATGCAATAGCATCGGCTGAAACGGGACAGTGACGAGGAGAGTGTCGTGACCTACCAGTAAGGTTGTTCCAAATACTCCAGGCTTTTCGACTAGAGTGTGAAAAGTCAATGCTCCGAACTGCCTAGTACCATCAATCCCTCCGCTTTCTGTCAAGCTTGGCAAGCAGACCTGTAGCAGCCAAACTTGAGTCGTCTCCCTGAGGAGACTGCAGGAAAGTTTTCGAAACTTGTTGGCAATGTGCCCTAAAAAGGGCAGTTTTTCAAACCTTTTCCCGTCCTGAAAAAGATGTTTACCGATTAGCAGACTCTCGTTGAACATCGAGATGGATAAATACTTTTCTATATTGATAAGTTTGGTTTCGGTCTGTCATTTTTAACACCAATGAGCAGACGTATTTACGGCCTACGCTGCGAGAAAGCACCTACCATTTGGGCCATTCTATAGCATATTGCTAAGTAAAACATGTTTCTTCTTATAAAGAATTTAGATCAAGAGTTAGAAATGCAGGGTGTTGAAAGATAGAAAATTTAAAATAACTTTTTTTAAAGCAACGCTTATGACAAACATTTGCCAGAAACATGCTTTACTCAGCAATATGCAATAGAAATTATTAAAAAATTGACACAACTAAATTTTGTTTACATGGTGTTATTGGTCGAGTTCGTTTCTGTTTGGGTTGTGAATAAAATCAGCAGAAATTATCAAATTTCGCTGTTTTGGCCGTCACACTTTCATTTTCTTTTTTGTTATTATTTCATTCATTACAGCACATTTATAGTTATATCCAAGTTTGAAAATCAAATAACTATGATTGGTCATGTAAACAACAAATTGAATTAGCTACTGCGTTTCTAATAAGCTAAAATATAAACAAATTAAAGATTATTTTTTTAAAGTAGCTATAAAATATATAGCTTTTTTTTATCAAGGTTTTAACTTTGGTATCAATAGTTGAAAAGTTTTTTTTGCGTTCATAGTAAACTCAAAAATATTTAAATGCACTTTGAAACAGAAGTTAGGCTTATAAGCTAAATTTATTATATTAAAATGGAATTGCATTAGAACTAATCAAACCTTTCAATTTAATTAAAAAAGTTTGTTAATAGTCCAGACCAGGGGTGGGGAACCTTTTACTCTATGAAGGCCGCACTAACAATCATAATTAAGCAGATGGCCGCAAGGAGACTGAGAAAAAAAGTCTAAAGGTTAACTTTAACAACAATTTAGCTAAGTTCATGTAAAATATAAAATTTAATGTTATCCTTTCTCAAAACTTAGTGCAGGGGTGGGAACCTTTCTAAAAATAAAGGCCACACCAGCACTATCCGCTCTCCCTTGAGGCCACAGACAATAAATGTGCGAACTTCTATATAATACTAATACTGCAGTTATTAATGATATAATTATGCCTATAATCAGCATGAAAATTTAAAGATTATTGAAAAAAAGAAACAGAAAATGTATTGTTCACTTATCTTTTAATCGTTTAATGACTTTTCTGCGGTTGCTTCTGTTGAACCAGCATTGAGATATTTGGTTCCAATGAAGACGTTTTGAGCTTTAGTTGGTTTTCAAGATGTACATCTGTTATCTGAGTTCTCAAATCATTTTTTATTTGTCTCATGTAAGAGAATGATGATTCACAAAGATATGTTGAACAGAAACACGATATCAACTTACGTGCGTGTTCACGAAGACGAGGATACTCTGTTGCTCCCTTCCATATTCTTGCGGGATCTTCTTTATTGTCGAATTGTGCTTTAACAATGTTATCTTCAGATAACTCAATAAGCTCCATCTGGAACTTTTCTGGTGCTTCAGAAAAATCAAGTACGTGTGGCTGAAAAGCCAGCTTTAATGTCATTTCATGCTTCTCAAAATCCTTGAATCTACCGTTATATTCTTCGATCAGGTTATCTAAAACTGTGACGTATCTTACAACACATTCACTAGTGTCGTCGCTCCTTCCATTCATTAACTTTGCTAACTCGGGAAAATAATTTTCTGAAAGATTTGATTTTTCAAGTAGTGATCGGAAAAAAGACAACTTCTTCCGAAATACCTGAATTTTTTGCCACATCTCGAAAACAGATTTATTTTTACCTTGCAGAGAGACATTTAATTCGTTCTGTTTTGCCATGATATCACACAAAAAAGCAGTGTCTTGAAGAAAATTAGCATCTGATAATACGCAGTTTTGATTGTTCTCATTATACAGTTGAATTATTTTCTCACGTAAAGACAAAATTTTCACTAAAACTTGACCTTGCGATAACCATCGCACTTTCGAATGGTAGGGCAAATCTGCACTGATGATTTCCTCATCCAACATGAGCATTTCTCGAAAATGGCGATGTCTTGTAGAATTTGCGCGAATATAGTTTACTATGGCCACAATATTCTTCAGAGTGTCATCGAGAATGACAGATTTGGAACAGAGGTTTTGCTGATGTAATATACAATGAAAGGAAATAAAATCTTGATTTACAAATTCCTTTTTGAGATGTGCTACGAATCCTTCATTTTTACCAGTCATAGATGGGGCACCATCTGTGCACACGCTCACTATATTCGCAAAATTCAGACTTTTTTCAATAAATTTTTCTTTGAAGTCGTTGAAAACATCAATTCCTCGTGTCCTCCCTTTAAGGGTGCCTAAAGCAAACAATTCTTCGTATACTTCAAATTCTTCAGTTACTGCTCGAACAAAATACAAGACTTGTGCGGAATCTGTTGCATCTGTTGATTCGTCAAGTGCTACTGAATAATAGGTAGTGTTTTTATTCATAACATTCGTTAACTGCTCTGTTATGTTTTGAGCCAATTCCTGCTGCCGATCAGTATTTGTTCTTCTTGATAAAGGTATGTTCTTATATTTGTTGATCTTGTCTGGATCTAAGCATCCTACAACTTCAATGATACAGTCCTTTATCAGTTGTGAATCGCTGAAAGGTTTACCTTGTTTTCCAAGAAGATATGCAACTTTGTAGCTGGCCTCAGTAACAGCTTTATCCTGATGTATTATTCTATGAAAAAATTGCTGTTGTTTTTGTCTTCCTTCTTTCAACTTCTTTAATGCAATACTTCGAGATTCACCTTCTAATTTAGCATGCTTGTTGTCCTTATGAGTACTATAATGCTGATGCGCATTGTATTTCTTTATTGTTGCAATTGTTGTTTCACAGAGCAAGCATTGCATTTTGCCATTATCTGACACAACGAAATATTGCAACTCCCACTCTTCATTGAAGACTCTGTGTTCATCTTTTAATGTTCTTTTCAATTTCTTGGACATGATATGGGTAGAATGAACTAATTTACCTCAAAATGCGCTAAAAATGCGATAGCTGTTTTATAAGTTCAAGTTATATGATAAATATCAATAACTGTTCAATAACACTGTATTTGGCATCAATGCACTACTTATTGCTAGCAAAATTTATAAATTAAAGGACTTATCAAAGTAAAATTGTTTTTAATATGTTGTACACAAAAATATATATAATTCAGTGCAATCACTGTAATGCAACACTCAAAATAAAACTATCAGCAAATATTTTTATGAATTCAAACAAATATGACGACACCTTCACTGCTAATACCGAACTGATCTGCAGCCTTTTTTCTCTCTCTCCCGTATTGGTGGCAGAGTCACGTTCACGTGATCTCGCACACGTTATATCTTGAACGTGTGCAAAAATACTTATTGCCACCGACTTCTGATTTATACAGAGGTAAACGTGTTCATTTTTGGCAGTTTTATTCGATTGTAAAAACTAGTTCATATATGCATATGATAACATAGTGATAATAAGGATGATGTTGAAAAAAATCTGAAAATGGCAAAATAATGACAAATCGTGTATGACATTATGATATATTTATTCGATGCCAAACACGCTCCAATAATGCCAATTGACATTAAATGGTCATACCTGGCAACACTGTTTAACACTGCCACCGATCAGAGTTTTTGTTGCATATGTAACCAATAACGAGCGCGTTTACATCCTTTGTAGCACGATCTGACGAACCAACGGCGAGTAAGGTATGACGTGTGCTGTTTAATTTTTCTAATGGAAGCTGTACCACTACCTTTTACTGTACTGTGACACTACTACGAAGCTATCTGAAACAAATAGAGGCGGGAAGCAGTGGGCTAAACAACAACCGAACAAGAATGTAGCATGAGTAAAACATAGTGAGCGGCACTAGTACACAAACTATACATGAAAGAACTGCTCTTACTGCTATAAATAGTACGTTTTTGCTTTGCTTGAAATGTAGATTTCACAAATGCCAAATTTAAAGTGATAATAGATAACTAATAGTGTCAAATTATACATAAATGACAGAAAAGAAATATCTAGCGTTTACAGAACTGGTATTTGCTACTCTTAGGTGTCAGATGTATAATTCTGAGTTTAAGTTTTAAAGAACTTCCATAAGCCACGGAAGGCCGCACTTCATGACTCAGAAGGCCGCATGTGGCCTTAAGGCCGCAGGTTCGCCACCCCTGGTCCAGACCACATTTTTGCTTACGCTTTTACAAAAAAACAAAGCAAACTTTGATGCAGTTCAATGTCAATCAATATTGTTTTATGCTCAGTAAACAGTGACAGGTGTATGCTGCGACATTGACGAGTGACAGCGCTCTCGTTTGTGTTCTCTTAATAAAGAAACAAACTAAGAAAAAGAAGTTTCCTATTATGGTAATGTGTCTTTGGTTATATACAGGTCCATTTAAATGTATTTCCACAATTAAGTCTACACTATTACTTTTGGTAGTATACAAAACAATAATAGTTGAAATTTGTGAGAAAAATTTTATCAAATGAATTTGCAAAAAAGTTCAAAATTTTTGAAAATTAACAATGCAAAACATATATTTTTGTGGCCAGGAGAATCAAAAAACACCTTTAATTTGAATACTTCGATCTACAGAAATTGATTTTTTGAGGTTGTTTTTATGAAAACTGATCGTGAATTAACATTTGCAAAGTTTGTTTTTAACTTAAAAATTATTTAAAGATCTTTTTGCGATTATTTGAGAAACAAATGATTAGTTTGATTCTAACGATATAATTTCTTGGGACTCAATTAAGCTAATTAAATTCAAAAATAATTATTTAGGTTTGTATATACTTTATTACTTACCAGCATTTCCACTGTAGTTTCCTACTGTGAGTGTGTAGTTCGAATCCGAGTTGCCGATTTTAAATTTTCTATAAGCAAATATATAGTCTAGTGAATTGTCTAAATATTATATATTCTACTGAATTATTTAAAAAATATTAGAAATTCAAAATCGTTATGAAGTGGAAAACTACATCTTTACGTAAGTTAGCTGGATTTGTAAAATTTTCCAAAACAGATCACTAATTAAACACTTGCCAATATTTTTTAATTTATTGAAAAAAAATTTACTAGTTTAAAAAATCTAATAATTGCTTGAAGACTTTTAAGTAATATTGAATAATTTTACTTGTACATAGCATAAGCAGTGTTGCCATCCCAATCTTCTATATCTACACGCAGTTGATAGGGTTGAGAATTGGTTATGACTGCAAAATTTCCAAGCCTAAAATCAAATCATTAAGTTTAATCAAAGCGAAAAGTTGTTGAACACCTTCAAAACAAATTGGTTGACTATAAGTTTTCAAACAATGTCCAGCATTCATTTTTAAAAATATCAAATCTTTTCTTGAAAACGTTTTTACTTTAGATCAAAGATTCCTGGACTTGTTTTTGTGATAAATTTTCAGTTCCGAAATACAAAATCTTGACTTTGAAGTTTTCAAATACTTTAAGTATTGGTTGAATTTTTTTAAATGAATAAAGTCAAGTCAAACAAAAAATCCCCAGATAAATTGTTGATTTTCTATTTTTGTTTTTTTTCAAAATTCGACTCTATGTGAACACAATATTAAGATATATAGATTATTACAAATGCCTGAATATGCGAAAAACTCCAGTTCTACTTTATCTTTTTCACTTAAAATTCTGTAATGTAATTAGATAACGTAAAATTCTTAAATATCTAAGTCAATGCTCCTAAATATTTTTTTGACTTACGACACATTAATCTAGAACTTTTTGCTGCAACGTGGTGGTGGAAAAGCAAAAGAATCTGTGCAAATGTATTGATATTTATATAAATGTATTAGAAAAAGCTTTTTTAATTTTTGAACAATTTATAAACTTTTTTTAATTTTTATTGCATGCTTGGAAATCTTTTGCGGCACACCCGTTAAAACATACTGGTCCAGGTTTTCACATTAATATTAACTTAAATTTTGAATCAAATCATCTAACATTGCTAATACAGTATAATATTAGAAACAATTAAAGTTATTAATAAAATGGTTATAAAATTTATTTTTATAATAACTAAACTAAGGCTTTATTAAACGGATACAAACCATTTTAAACAAAACAAAATCATCATTAGTAAAAAACTAAAATTACATACGAGTCAACATAGCAAGTGCTGTAAAGCGCAACTGACATGTTTCACAATTACAACGAGTTTTTATTACTTTATTATTTTATTATTTTATTATTTTTATTACAGGTTATCATTGTGCGATGATCAGTATTATTTTAACTGATTACGTTAAACAGTTAAAATAATGCTAAAGTTCGATACTCTATTTGGTACTTCAAAAATCAGGCATAATTTAGCAAAAAAAGCGCAGTTATAAATCTATTATGCTAAATAACGTAGCCTACTTTTTACATTGATTGGTTGAAGAATCTATATTTACAATATTTATCAAAAAAATCATAACTTTGCTTTATAAAGCAATCAAATTTATTAGAACTAAATTTTGAAAAACAGCTATTAAATTTTACTACTTTCGTTTTAAGATTCTTAAAGTTTTAAACTTTAGCTAATTAGTTGGCAATAATGTTAAGAAAAAAAATTTACAAACACGTTCTAACAATTTTATTTTAGCAAGAGAGGTTTAAAACAAAATACCAGGCTTTCTCATGAGCAAACGTTTTTTATGCATTACTAATAACTCTAGGTAACCTATATACGATCGTATGTGATAGCTGTATCTGCAACAGAAAAAACATTATTTAGATCAAACAGTTTTTTACACATTTTTGAGTTACATTTTAACCGACTGGTTCAGTCATTTGATAAATTTTTGGTTTTCAATATCGTAGAATATCTGATGCAACAATATCTATTGTTTTTTACATTCAAACCCCTATTTACACTCACAGATTGTACAAACAATTACTAGGGACCAAGCAAAAGTTTTAACACAATGCTTTTGAGATTGAATATTAGTAAATCTGTGCACCTATCACAGAGCAATATGTTACCTTGAAATTCTTATGCAATATATCACCACTTTTGCTGGCCCAGATGGTAGGTGCTTTCACGCAGCCTGGGCCGTGAGTAAGTCTGCTCATTGATTTTAAAATGACAGACCGAAACCGAACCTACCAAAACGGAAGGGTATCCACCCATTCCGATGTTCAGTGTGGGTCTGTTAATCGGCAAACGTCCTTTTCAGGACGGGGCAATGTCAGGATAAAACTCCCCTTTTCAGGGCACATTGCCAACAAGTTCCGAAGACCCACTATTCTTCAGCTGAACATCGAAGGCCTCACTGCAAGCAAGATGAATGTTCTTCATCACCTCGCTATGCAGTCTGAGGCACTCGTCATCCTACTGCAGGAGACCCACTGCACTGATGCAGAGAAGTTAGTGCTACCAAACTACCAACTAGCTGGGTCTTCTTTAAGCAGGAAGCATGGCCTTGCCACGTTTGTTCACGAGCGACTGAGATACACGCTTTTGGACCAATCTCCACCGACATCGGAGATCGAGTGGTTGTGTGTGGACGTTGATGGCTATAAAATAGTCAATGTCTACAAACCACCGCCAACGCGATTGCCAACCCTGGATCTCCCAGTGTTTCCTCACCCCTGTCTGTACGCTGGCGATTTTAACTGTCGTCATGCTGACTGGGGTTATGATGACAACATTCCGAATGGTGAGTGCTTGGCTGGATGGGCAAGTATTAATTGTCTTGCCCTCCTATATAAGGCCAAGGACGCTGCCAGTTTTTATTCCGGCCGCTGGAACACTGGCACCAATCCAGACCTAGCTTTCGCTAGCGTAGGTCCAAACAGTCGCTTACCGGATAGACGTGTCCTTGAGAAGTTTCCCAGGTCACAACATCGACCTTCGCTTATTACACCACCAAGGTTTGCTATGGCAGTGCCAAGCATGCCTGTTAAGCGATGGAACTTCCGCAAGGCCAATTGGAGTCACTACATTGCTTTGACAAATAAATTCGCAAAGACTTTGTTGCCGCCTGATTCACTTGATGTGGATGCGGCTTACCAGGACTTCTGTAACATCATTAAGAAAGCAGCCAAGAAGACTATCCCACGCGGGTATCGAAACAACTATATTCCGTGTTGGGATGCAGAGTGTGAATCCCTCTATAAAACCTTTCTGCAGTCTCCTCAGGGAGACGACTCAAGTTTGCCTGCTACAACTCTGCTTGCCAAGCTTGACAGAAAACGGAGGGATCGATGGTCCGAAGCAGTTCGGAGCATTGACTTCTCACACTCTAGTCGAAAAGCGTGGAGTATTTTGAACAACCTTACTGGTAGGTCACGACACTCTCCTCGTCATTGTCCCGTTTCAGCCGATGCTATTGCATCTCAGCTGGTTAGAAATGGGAAATACGAGGCTGTTGATCGCAAGTCATCTCGACTTGTCTTTCAAGAAGTGTCTGACCTTTGGAGGGCCACAACACCAGACGCAGTAAATATCTCTGACAAATTTTCACAGAGAGAATTTGCTGCTGCCCTTCAACATTTAAAACCAGGTAAAGCTCCGGGTCCTGATTCCATCTGCCCCGAGCTTATACTCCATGCTGGAGCTGCTTTGAAGTCCTGGTTACGTGACTTCCTCTCTTCCTGTTTGCGCCGACTCAAAATTCCCAAGATCTGGAGAAGAGAGCTTGTGGTCGCGATCCCAAAACCAGCAAAGCCCGTGGGGGACCCAAAGAGTTATCGACCGATATCTCTGCTCTGTGTCCCCTACAACATCCTCGAGAGGCTTATCTACGCCCGCGTTGAACCATTAATCGATCCACTGCTCCCTAAAGAGCAGGCTGGGTTCCGACGCGGGAAGTCAACCGTAGATCAAGTTGTTCTGCTAACCCAGAATATCGATTATTCTTTCGAGGCTCAAAAGAAGGCCGGTGCCGTATTTATCGATCTGACAGCTGCTTATGACACTGTCTGGCACCGTGGCCTTACCTGCAAGCTGCTGAGACTACTTCCGGATAAGCACATGGTCAAAATGATCATAGAGCTTGTCCGAAATCGAAGTTTCACCCTTACCACCGGTGACAGCAAGCAAAGCAGGTTACGCCGTCTTTAAAACGGCGTTCCTCAGGGATCGGTCTTGGCTCTTCTCCTATTTAACATCTATACGTACGATCTTCCTTCCATGATTTCCAGAAAGTTTGCTTATGCTGATGATTTAGCATTGTTGCACTCTTCTGGAAACTGGAAGGACTTGGAGGGGACCTTAAGCCAAGACATGTCTACACTGTCAGCGTATCTCCAGACTTGGAGGTTGAAGCTCAGTCACACTAAGACGGTGACGACAGCCTTTCACTTAAACAACCGAGAGGCCAAACGTGAGCTAAAGGTCTACAATAACGATAGACTTTTACCGTTCTGTCCAACCCCTACTTGTCTTGGGGTAAAACTGGACAGATCGCTCACGTTTCGTCACCATCTAGTTGCATTGCGCAAAAAACTATCATCGCGCGTCACACTGTTGAGGCGACTCGTGGGCTCGGGATGGGGTGCTGGTGTTAAAACACTACGCATAGCCACCTTGTCTCTAGTCTACTCAACAGCTGAGTACTGTGCGCCAGTCTGGTGTCGCAGTGCTCACACTCGCCTCATTGACAGTGTCTTGAATGACGCCTTGCGCATAGTTACTGGATGCCTGCGTCCCACTCCAACGGACCACCTACCTGTACTTTCAGGCATCCAGCCAGCTGAGCTTCGCCGACTGGGAACGACACTCTCCTTGGCTTACCGTGGATCTCTGGACCCCGATCATATTTTGCATGGTCTTTTAAGTGGGTCCTCAGATACTGGCCAAGTGAGACTAAGATCCAGACGCCCGTTTGTGCCAGGTGCGCGAAATCTTTTGGACAATCTTGCCAGATTTGGCATCCGCGCCACTGAATGGACAAATCATAAATGGAACGCAGAGTACTGTGAAAGTGCTTCCAGGCTCCGTGCTTTTGTGCCCGGGACCAGTGTCAGGCCTGTTGGGATGGGCTTACCCCGAGCAGCTTGGGTTAAGCTCAACCGCCTGCGGACTGGTGTTGGGCGATTCCATTCGTCCATGCACAAATGGGGTCTCGCTCCTTCACCGAATTGCGAGTGTGGCGCCTCAGAGCAAACCGCAGACCATGTACTAACAATGTGCCCCATACATCGGGCACCACATGGAGCACGCGTACTGACGGTTTTGGATGACGAAACTCGATGCTGGCTTAATAACATCACTGCCAGCATCTGATCCAGGCAGTGCAGCAGTCTGGGGTAGTAAAAGGATAAACCCTCGGCCCCAGTTCTGTTTGTGTCTGGCCTGGAGTGGATGCCCTTCAAACGATGACGACCACTTTTGCTTAAAAATTTCTGGCTGACACAAATTGAAACTTGAAGCCACAAGATTTCTAATATTTAAAATAGCTGTTTTAAGGATGTAATCTTCTTTCGGGTGAAAGGTGTTCTTCACATTGTGAGTAAACAAACAGCGGAGACTAAGCTCAAAGGTGATAAACAGATGCAACTTAACAAAAAAAATTTTGTTAACTCTTTGAAGACGGGGCTTTTGTCCACTAGCTGGGCTATTTTTGGAGTTTTTCAAGAATTAAGCAATATTTAATTATAATTTCCCCATTGATTATAAAAAAAATTTGTTTAAATTTTATATCATTAAAAAGATAATTTTTTCCTGAGTAAAATGATATAAAATGTTTAAAAATTTGTTCAAAAACAAGTTTGGAATAAACAAAATAAAAGACCACACTTTTCCTTTCAAAAAATCCTTTTTTCCCCAATAATTACGGCTAGCGACAAGATAATTCAAATTTCAAGTCGCTACGTGTCGCTAGAGTTCTACTCTGTCTGGCGGAAAATATTTCGTCTGAATATTTTGCAAAGTCAGCGCTCTATATTTGATTATATTTCCAAGAGAATATGACGAACGACGAACGATACATTACTAATTAGAACAATCAAATTTTGAACTTGATCGTAGTGTGTGTGCTTGCGTGCCATTGTTTGAATCTTTGCGCGGCTTTGCCTTTGATCTAGAAAAAAAGTTTCTGCTTTTTTGGTGACAATTTATAAGGAAGAAATGGCAAGCTCATTGCTTATATTAGCTTGTTCAGCAAAGTAAGGTAATTTCTTGTAACTCAATAAATTCTTATGTAACAAATTTTGATCGACTGATGTATTTTTGCTGATGCATAAAACTACACCGGTAATATGTTTTAGCAAAAATATTTTCAATTGGCTGATATACAATTTGCAACTTTAGCAAATAAAAATTTATAAATGAATTTTTTAATGCAAATACTGAAACGTTCTTTGTGATAAGCAATAAACCATTTTTACAAACAGAAGTTCACCGTGGATATGGCACACCAATCCTTTATAATTTTTCATTTTTAATTTCTATATTTGTCCTCCTAACACACGAAAAAACTTCGCAAACACTATAAATAGAGCAGCTGTCAGGCAAGTATTACGACCTGCTTTTGGAGACTCCAAGATATTGCAGTCCGATTCCGAGCTATTGAAGCATATAATTTATAATTTAGAAAAAAGAGGGACCCGCAATTTAGACGAAATATTTGGTGTTCAAAAATTTGTTTTTGGAATAACATATAGAACCGAAATCCAGTTTTTGAAAAATATATTATTTCTAAAATTTACTTGATTGATAGTGTTCGTATATATTCTTTACTTCATAAAACTTTATTAATCTTAGTCTCATACAAAAAAAACTTTTTTTATAATTATGACCTGATTAGTAAATTATAATTTATTAAATTGAACAACTTATCTCTAAACGGTTCGTAACAGAGCTTTCAGATGTTTTTTTTGCTGATTAGAAATTCTGACTTCGGATCAAAGCGCAGCCGTATATAAAGGGACGTGCGCATTTGCTTGGGTATTGTGACGTAACAGAGAGTTTTTCAGGAAGTTTAGCCAAAAATATTTGCCGTGTTTCTTTTTTTGCTCACTTTGAGTCACGTGATATGAGCCCAAATTGGGATCACCCGTCTTCAAACAGTTAACAAAAAAATTTTGAGAAGAGGAAGTAGTGAAAATATAGTAAAAAATTTGCAAAAAGTGTTTCTAAATAACAAGTATTCTGTTGCCGTTGGAGCTCTCACATGTTTTCAGTGGTCCGGTAAGTCTAATTATATCGATTCAAAATGATTGGTTTTTGAGATAAGTAAAATACGTTAAAATCACTAAAGTTTAAATTTCAAGGCTTGCATATCATATTTTTATGATTTTATACTCAGCTAAAATTTTAGTTGTTGAGTTAGAATGCAATAGACTCTATTGTATTCCAATGAAAAGTTCTATCGTCTGGCTTATAATCTACAGTTTCTGACCTAGTTTATACGGAACTGCCAACAATGTTTCTGTTTTAGAGAAAAAATTTTAGTAAGAAACAATAAAAAATTGTCTTGTTCTTCTAAAGCTTGATCTTGTCTTCAGAAAAAAAGAAAAAGTTATAATTCATATCAGCGTAACAGAAAAAAAATGGTAGAAGCAAACCGCATAGCAAAAATGTACAAATGGTGCAACGGTAAAAAATAACCGCTCGATATTTATAGATATTTATTTTAATTGTGCACAAACTAAAAAAGTTTCAAGAAAATTTATTCCATCACCATAAATGTCAGAAGCAATGATTAAAAGTCAAAGAAATTCAAAGACCAAATTTTAAAACGGACAAAACAACAATCACTTGAAAAAAACGATCAAAAATGACCGATCGATATTTCTAGTGTTAAAATAAAATAAAAATTTTCTTTTGTTTTAACACTAAAAGTATCAAAAAATAAATAAATAAATAACAAAAGAAAAGTGCAGTGGCAAAAAGCAACCGCTTGATATTTATAGATATTTATTTCAATTCTGCACAAACTAAAAAAGTTACATGAAAAATTATCCCATCACCAGAAACGTCAGAAGCAATGATTAAAAGTTGAAGAAACTCAAACATCAAATTTTAAAACGGACAAAACATCAATCACTTGAAAAATACGATCAAAAATGACCGATCGATACTTCTAGTGTTAAAACAAAAAATTTTTTTATTGAAGACTTACGCATTTATCCATGATTAAAGAACACGTCACATAAGTAATATTTGATTATGCACTCCTTTGTGCTCGGGTGACGTTAAATCAAAGCAAAACAATCAACTCGCAGTCTCCCACTCGTTTAATTAATTCACGATTGAAATATTGTTGCGCTTTTTCAATTTAATTCACAATGTAAAAATTCACAGCAATCTTTATTTACCAAGCCAAATTCTCCGCTCTTGTTTCCAAATCCGCGTTGATAATCGATCCAGTTTCGATAAAAATTCTCACTTCCGTTTATTCGTCTTTGAAACACCTTAAAATTAGAAATACAATCAAATTGAAGTTTAGAGTTTTATTAAAACAAGGAGTTGATTGTCACCAGCCATTTATTTTCTTGATCAGGTTCAACTTCGCAGTAAACTTCGATTCTGCTTCCGTTGAATTTCATGAGATAAACTCCGTTGATATCAGCTGATTGACATGAATCTGTTTTGGTAGGACCAGAAACGTTTGTTACAAACAAATATTTATTTTTATATATATATTTTTTAAGGTCATTTATTTTATCAAATCGCGTTACTTAAACTCAAGAAAAATTTCATGGATTTCCATAAAATTTAGAAATTCCAAATAAGCTATTTTGTGCTTAAAATAAATCAATTTACAAACTTGTGTCTGATAAGATTCAATTTGTTTTGTTTTCCTTGTCTATTATTACACATATAACCAAATTATATCAACGGCTACCACCAGTGATGGCTTTAATACGGAGCAAACAGAGCGGCCCCACCACCCCAGTCTAAATGAAGTTAAAACATGGTCCCCCTTCTAAGCAAAATATTGCCCTATCTTTTCATTGACCATAGTAGCAACATGACGGTGGTTGCAATTGCTTTAAGTTAAGTACGAAAGTAGGGATCGTGTACTCGATTGAAAGCGATAAATTTATTTTTACTGATCACTACCTTTTTGGGACGAAAAAACTTTTTAACTTTTCTTGAAACTAGGCTACCGTTTTTATTAACATTTCAAAATAAATTTTTAAAAAGTGTTTCCTTTTTTGCACCACGCCCCCCTTTTTGTAGGCTATCACTGGCTACCGCCGCTTGTATATTTTAAATAGTTAAAATTTGCGTTGGTTTTAACTTATTTAAAATTCAAGATGGATTTTTCGTTTTTACTTTTGTAATCATCTTAAACAACATATTTCAATACTTTTAACGTCAATCGACAGAGATAGATTTTGAATTTGTTAACTTATTTGGAAGCTATCAATAACTATTCTTTGAGTGCTGTGCTTTTCATTTAAATTTTATTTTTAGTATGATTTTTAGTTTTAGTATTTATAAAAAATTATTAATGGTCATATCGTACTTAATGGTCATGTCATACAATCAAATTGAAGTTTAGAGTTTTATTAAAACAAGAAGCTGATTGTCACCAGCCATTTATTTCCTTGATCATGTTCGACCTCGCAGTAAACTTCAAATCTGCTTCCGCTGATTCCCATAAGAAAAACTCAGCTGATATCAGCTGATTGACATGAATCTGTTTTCGTAGAATCAGAAATGTTTGTTACAAGCAAATATTTGTTTTTAAATTTTGTTTTTTTAAGGTAGTTTATTTTATCAAATCGCCTTAATTAAAACTCAAGAAAAATTTCATGGATTTTCATAAAATTTAGAAATTCCAAATAAGCTATTTTGTGCTTAAAATAAATCAATTTAGAAACTTGTATCTGATAGGATTCAATTTGTTTTGTTTTCCTTGCCTATTATTACACATATAACCAAATTATATCAACGGCTACCACCAGTGATGACTTTAGTACGGAGCAAACGGAGCGACCGCACCGCCCCGCCTAAATGAAGTTAAAAAATTGTCCCCTCCTAAGAAAAATATTTCCTATCTTTTCATAGTACCAATATGACGGCGGTTGCACTTGCCTTAAATTAAGTACGAAAGTAGGGATCGTGTACTCGATTGAAAGCGATAAATTTATTTTTATTACCTTTTTGGGACAAAAAAACTTTTTCACTTTTCTTGGTACTAGGCTACATTTTTTTTGTTAACATTTCAAAATGAATTTTTTAAAAGTGGTTCTTTTTTTGCATCATGCCTCCCTTTTTGAAGGCCGTCACTGGCTACCGCTGCTTGTATATTTTAAATAGTTTAAATTTTGCGTTGGTCTTATTGAAAAGTCAAGATGGATTTTCGTTTTTACTTTTGTAATCATCTTAAACGACATACCGTAAAACCTCTAATTGAGCGCAACTATGTTTTTTCAAAAGTCACCGTAAGTGATTTTTGTTTGTACAACTAACCCGGATTCCCCTGCGGTTACTATCGCTTCTTCAGAGATCCATTTTCTTTTGTTTTTTTTTTATTCCATGCTAATGCTGATGCTGAAAAAGGGATTTCGGGTTAGTTTCACCGCAAAAAGAAATCGCTTACGGCGACTTTTTAAAGAGACAGGGTGGCGCTAAATTAGAGGTTTTACGGTATTTTCAATACACTTAACGTCAATCGACGGACATAAATTTTGAATTTGTTAACTTATTTGGAAGCTATCAATGACTATTCTTTCAGTGCTGTACTTTTCATGTACATTTTATTTTTAGTGTAATTTTTAGTTTTAGTATTTATAGAAAATTGTTAATGTTCATGTCGTATTTAATTTGAAATACAATTTTTAAAGTGTTATCAACATTGGTCACGTATAAAATACTTTGAGAATCTTTTGTAAAAGATTTGTATTTCAAACTAAGTAAAATAATTAATCGTTCCTTTTATTTAACTTTAATTATTGAATTGCTCTTACATGCAAAGGTCGAAAATACTGGGAGAATCTTTTGCAAAAGATTTGTATTTCCAACTAAGTGTAACAAAGTGTTGTTGCTTTGATTTACGTTTAGCCTTTTCAAATGTTGGTCTACATATCATTGATAGATGCAAAAAATAGTTTTATTTCCTGTGCTGAGCTTTTTTTTATTTCAATCTATATTTCATTCATTTTCATGTCTTCAACCTAAATGATATTTTCGAATCTTGGTTTTTTGTTTTTATAATTTTGTTAAAATCAATTAGTTCTTTCACATTGTTTAAAAATCTTCTTGATTTTAAGTTTTTTCTTGATTTGCTTTCTTATAAAGTGGCTTTGGATACTGTTTTAATTATTTCTAAAGTCAAAGTGGTTTTAAGTACAATTTTTTTACTTTGTTCAGATTGATGGTTTTTATTAATACGTTTATGATAACAATGTTTGTGTTTTTTACTAAAATGTGGCTTTTAATGCTACAAATTGGACTTTCTTTGAGAGAAGATCTGATTTTTACGATTCGTCTCAGTTTTAATAATTTTGTTCTTTTTTTATCTAACCACTCAATTTTGCGGCTAGTTTCTAAAACTTTTGGATTGAATTTTCAATTAGCTGAGATTGACTAAGTTTTGTCAATCAATTTTTGTTGTTGTTGTTGTTATTGTTGTCTCTCCTCCAAGAATATTTTGAAGTAGCCATCATTTAACTCCATCAAGAAGCAAATCTAAATTGTCTCACTTCATTCATAATTTTAATCTTAACCGCATCATTCAGTACTTGAATTTGAGTCTTGCACAGTAATTTTAAGCTTTTGATTAGGAAGTAATCTAGGATTCCCGAGTAAATGTGTGATATTTGAGAGCTTTCGTCTGAGAAAAGATTAGATTAGTTTGAGAAAACTGAAGTAAAATTTAGAGTTTAAAAATGGCAACTCGTTCAATTGATTGAGAGTTTGAAAAATTAATGGCCAACATAGAAAGTTTAACCACGTTTGGTGAGGAAAAAAAGTAGTTTTTTCGGAGTTAAGGAATCCCATTGGTGAGAAAGAAGACAGCGAGAAAGATCGGGAAGAAATGCTACAAGCTGACAAATAAAAATTGGAGTGAAAGGCAAAATTGGAACATGAAAAATTAAAACTAGAACAAAAGAAAATGGGATTCGAGAAAAGAAAAATAGAGTTTGAACTGGAGTGGTTAAGACTCAAACGACAGACAGATTACTTTGGTAGCGAAAGACGGGAAGCGAATTAGCCAGGGGGTGCACATGTTGTTTTTAAAGGACCAAAGTCCTCTGAGCTTCCCCATTTTATGACAGAAAGAAGCACCTTGTCTTAAATAGTTACTTGCTACAATTTCAAAGATACTGTTGCAAACTGGCCCCAAACTAATTGGACAATTTAACGGAGTGGGCTACATGGTGAAAAAGTTTCGGACCTATATTCCAGGCTCTTGCAGGAGAATGCGTCCAGACTACAAATGTTTAAAAGCGGCACTGCTCCAGCGGTGCAATTATATAAAACAGGGTACCGCCAACGTTTTAGAGAGGCTAAGCCAGAGGGTTCTGAAAATTCTGATTAGTTTATTGTGCGCCTCAAAACTGATTTTATTTAATGGATAAAGTTTTCTAGTATCAAAAGCAGTTTTGAAGGTGTGGTTGATTCCATAATCAAAGAGCAGTTTATCATTTCTTGTTACAGGAAGCTGTCTGTTCATTAGATGAAAAATAAACCTCAGAGTCCCAGGAAGTTAGCAGCAACTGCGGAACAATATCTGACCGCTCACAACAACAAGCTATCAAGTCGGAATTTTAATTGTATAAAAAGTGCTTATTCACCACCAGAAGTGAAAAATATAGATTCTTTTTTTCTGACAAAAGGAGGTAGGTCTAAAGTGCTAAAATTGTGAAAAATTAGAGGCAAGGCAAGCGAGTGTTTTTGCGTATGCAAAGTAAAAGTAGAATAAATATCTTAATTAATAATAGGGAAAGACAGAAATAGAATAAAATTCAAGTTTTGAATGATGCATGTTTGAAAGACAGTTTAGTTAATCAAATGCCTATTTCATATGAATTAATTGGGTTAACCAGTTACAGATTTAATAGTGACCGATTGCTTAGAAGTAATAAAAAAAAACGATTTGGTAATAGAACAGCAGTTAACAGGCAAGATTGGATATCTGGTGACGGTCGCACGCACTTCGTTAAAACACTTTTTTGCAAATATTGAAGTGATTACGCCTTATTTTAGTGGAACAGTGAAAGCTTTGAGTCTGAAAGATTCGTTGTATGAGCTAATTATTAGAAATATTTATAGAGCGAGAGCACTCAAAATCTAAGTGAGGCTTCATGCATGAAGGCGGCAACAGCTTCCCGAGCACATTTTAGGTTAGGAATTGAAGCTAAACTTTTGACAGTTGTGGAGGTCATGGATCGGTTGTTTCTACAAGGGAGAAACATTTACCGATCTAAATACACGATGAAGAAGGATTGCTAGTCAGGAATGGAAAGAAAACCGAAATTGCATTTGTATCTCTACAGCTGGGTTGGAATATCAGAAAAAATATTGAGTGATCTTGAAACCCAGTTTGTATCACGTTACATGCAGGAATACCCAAGTTGCCGTCGATGAGGAAGTTGACAACTACTTCTTATAACCCAATTTGCAATGGTTTAACTGAAAAATTCAATGGGACGATGAAGAAGATGTAAGACGACAGTGCATTGAACACCTAAGCAGTGGTACAGTTATATAAATCCACTTTTATTTGCATACAAAGAGATTCCGCAATTGTCTATCAATTTTTGCCCCTTTCTAACTTTTATATGGTTGTGTTGCACGGGGACTCATAACAATTTTAAAGAAACTTTGGACAGGCATGAGTGAATCCGTTGACGTCAAGACCAGTTACCAGTGTAGCGAACTCATCACCGCAAATTGTCTTTCGTGCATGCATTTGCTTCAATATTGCAAAGTTTTCTGCAAATGTAATTTCACATGTTGTATTTCGCTCGCTGCAGACTCGGCTAGAAGCGCACTTCCCTCGCTACACAACGTTTATCTACTGCCATGATAACCGTCATGTGATAATTAGCACACCGCAAACAGGATATAGCCTGACCACGTGATCTATCGCCTCGTGACTTCATCTGCAAAAAAGGCCAGGCGTCATAATAGTAAATTTATAAAATTACTCTGACGATATATACACTGGCTGGCCGAATCGACACATACAGACCGACACAAACCGAGACAGACCGAAACAGCTACAGAGACGTAGCGAAATAGAGAAAGAGACTCATATAGCGCTTGTGCAATTTAACTCGAGATTCACCGTTGTAACGTCATCAAGCAAAGATTCCGCTTACTTTCTAATTTCAAAGTCTTAGTGTTATTTGTCTGTTGATTTTAAATTGTGCCACTTTTCAATAAAAGGAGTTTAAAGTTTACTGTGTGCCAAAACTACTCACGCTTCACAGTATGTTTTAGAGGAGAGAGAAAGAATGGAAAAAACAATGATGTTTGCTCAGAAAAAATTGAAGAAAAATCAGGTCAGATACAAAAAGTATTGTGACGAATGGACAAAGAAAACCATGCTATCCACAAATAGCCATAAGTTTTTGATGTTGTGAAAAGGCCGTATCAATTAACTCAGAAGATGAGCAATCACGATTATAAAATTATTGTTGGAAACAAGGCAAAAACTTATCATATGCTGAAAAGCTGAAATCATAGTATGCGCACATAGAGGAAGTAAAACCAAAACTGAAAAAAGAGATTTACAAGTAATAGCCAGTGCGGAAGTTTCATCAGAAGAAGAAACACCAAGCATATACGGGAAATCACTGTTAAAATTGGGCACGTATAGGCAGAAAGAAAAAGTGACGTCAATTTGGAGACCGAGTTGAATGACAATCGATATAGACAATTGCAAGTTTTGTTAGAAAGTCATGATAAATTTTTTTTGAATATGCCAAGGAAGTTGTCAAAAATTGAATACAAAATTAAACTGTTATATGAGGAGTTAGTCCGCTCAAAACCTTACCTTTACCGAATTGCACTGAGGCAGGAACTGAAAAATGAAACCTGTGGCGAAAGAAGTCAGATGACTGTGGCGGAAGAAGATGTGTCCGAGACCGCGTTTTTGATACCGGACAGAGTTACGCCATTCTTTGAATGTCATTTGGCATGAAAACTGCGGTGCGACACTTGTGCGTGTAATGAGGAATATACTTTTAAAAAATTCCGGTGTTGAAGGCTACATTGACAACTTGATTGTGTTTTGCAGCAATTGAAGCACGCACCTGAAAATCTTGGAGGAGTTTTAAAAACTCTTAGTGAGGTTAGTCTTACTACTCGGCTTTCAAAGTGTATTTTTGGGATTTCTCAGTTGAATAGTTTGGTCATGATGTTAAATCTGACTGAATTACGCCAAATCATAATAATCTGACCACAATTGCACGTGTAAAGCGGCCAGTCACAAAAAAAAAAAATAAGATCGTTCTTCGATTGCCATGCTATTATCAAGATTACATCCCTTCCTTGCTCTGGTTGCGGCACCGTTGACAAACTTGACAAGAAAAGGATAGTCGAATTATGTTGAGTGAGGTGACGCTCAGGAGAAGAATTTTAATACGTTCCGAGAAGCTCTCCTAAAACGGTCAAAATTAAGTTTACCCGATCAATAAAAAGAATTTACCCTGTGTATGGAATAATACGCGGGTATCGAAATAACTATATTCCGTGTTGGGATGCAGAGTGTGAATCCCTCTATAAAACTTTCCTGCAGTCTCCTCAGGGAGACGACTCATGTTTGGCTGCTACAGCTTTGGTTGCCAACCTTGAAAGGAAGCGAAGGGATCGATGATCAGAGACAGTTCGGAGCATTGACTTCTCACACTCTAGTCGAAAAGCGTGGAGTATTTTGAACAACTTTACTGGTAGGTCCCGACACTCTCTTCGTCACTGACCCGTTTCAGCCGATGCTATTGCATCTCAGCTGGTTAGAAATTGGAATACGAGCCTGTTGACCGAAAGTCATATCGACTTGTCTTTTAAGAAGTGTCTGACATTTGGAAGACCACAACACCCAGTAAATATCCCTGACACTTTTCACAGAGAGAACACTATCGGTGTTCACGCTAATACAGTTTTTCCGCTGCAACCTTTTTCCTTCAAAGCATTTTGTAGTCTTATTGTACAGTATGTTTTAGCTCCAGTTCAGTAAGCGGAAAGTTCTTGAAAAAAATAGAAAGCTATTCTGTATGGAATCACTTTCTATATATCTTACGTTAGCTAGCAGTTGGAATTTTTCTTGTATGTCAGTCGATTCATCCAACTAGAGAAAAAAATCTTGCTTTTTATCAATTTGTCTCGAAGCTGTTCCAATATGTGTGACGCCATGTCGTTAATTTGCCTGCTTACTGCATTGCTAAAGAGTGGAACTTTCTGAATTTTTTTGCAGCATTTTCACCAAGCACAACCCGAACTATTTCCCGACAGCATGGAACAACTGAACTCTCCGCAATTGTATAAGGTTTCTTGTGTTATGCATTTAGTTGCGAAACGATAAAGCTAGCTCCCAGATCTCCATCAGATATAGATGTGTAATCATTCATCATCCGTGTTTGTTTTGCATTTGTGTATAACAAAGTAGTAAAACGCTGTCGGTTTATTTTTTAAAGTCGAGTTCCGACTTTCAAGATGCTTCACCAGTTTACTAGATACCATCGCTTCGTTTTCCGACTTAGTGCCACACACAACCCAGAGGGGAGTATAACAGTAGAATTTCCCGTCCAAGTAAAGCCGTATTGTAAATAGCTACCATTTTACTTTCTTAGCCATTCTACAATCTTAGACGTTTTTAATTTTTAGCTTTAGAATAATTCATCAGTTACGTAACTAATGTAGCAGGAAGTTGAAGCCATATAACCTAATATAATGGTAATATCAGACAGAGAAACTTAACTTAAATTTTACATTTAAAAGGCGTGGATTCAGACTATTATAAAGTTGTATGTGATCATTGTCGAATTTTACCGCGGCAAAATGTCGTTTCGATCAAATGTAGTTCTAAACAAATGTTGTTTTGATCGAGTGTCGTTTCAATCAAGTTTCGTTTGATTAAGTGTTGTTTCGATCAAGTGTCGTTCGATCAACTGTCGTAGCACCTGATTTTACGTTGTGTTTCTTTTAAACTCTATGTGTGCAATAACCAATAAACACAGTGATGGCCTTGCAAAAGAGAGGGGCGGGTGCAAAAAGAGGCTCCATTTTTTAGTGGGTTAAGTTTTTTGTCCCAAAAATATAGTGACCTCAAAAAAAGTTCATTACCTTCAATCGAGTACATGATTACAGACAAGAAGATCACCGTCATAGTGCTACTAAAAAAAGAGTGCAATATTTTGCTTAGAGAGAAGGCACTTATTGATGTATTTTTCGGGGAAGCCAGTTGCGGCCGCTCCTTTTGCTCCGTACTAAAGCCATCACTAAATAGATGTCATATAATTTATATACATTAAATTCAAAATTTTAATTTTAAATGTAACATAGACAAATTGTTTTCATAAAGTTTTTGTGAAAGCAATAAATTTTTGCCGCATACATTTTGGGAAGCGTTACGTCTTACATTATCAAGCTAAAAGTTGGAAAGGATGTTGTAGTTCACAATGGCGATTGTTTTAATTTTTTTCACAATGGAAATAAAGCGTTTTGCAGTCAATTTTTATAAATTAAAGTGAAAAATAGTTGTTGGTTAATGAATAAAGTCTCGTTTCCACTATAAGCGTAGAATGGAGTATTGTTTTATTCTTTATTTTGTTTATTTTATTGATTTATTATAGCTTGGCTTAGCGCTTAAGCGCGGAAAGAAGTAAAAAATCTATAAACAAACAAAGAATGGTCGTTTTGACGCTTGTAGTTGAAACGGGCCCCCGTGTTAGTTTTGCGTTAATAATGTCTCGTTCATATTTTCGATAAATAATTTTTCAGGTTACAATATATACTGTAAATACCATGCTTACTTATAAATTCTTTTTTTTTCGGCAAAGAAACGTTTCGCATTTTATGCCAAAAATGTAGGTTTTGCTTGTGTACCCAAGCAGTTTGCATCCGGCTGTTTTTTCTCTGTAATCTGGATACTTTCTTCATTTTGAGTGTTGTTGTAACTGGATTCACAACATCAGAGTCACTTTCTCCTACAAATTCATTTTTGCTCTCCCCATTTTCACCCCTAGAAATAGCTGCCCAATTCTTTGTGCCATAAAAATTTCGAACATTCATAAGTAATTTATTATTACACTATATTTACTCAAAATATTCAAAAAAAACTGCAACATAACACTCAGATTATATTTAGATCTTCAGCATATAAATCAAACTTTATGGAACAGGTGGACAGATCTGGCACGTTTAAACTAATCGATACCACATTAATCACAATAAGCAAACATTAAAAAATTTTTATTGATATGATAGAACTACGTACTTTTACTAAGTACAAAAAAAATTTTATTTGGTCAAAAAATTTACTTGCTTATCAAGAACTACTTAATGCAAAATAGTAAGTATCAGCACTTTTCACTAACCTTGCCAAACAAGCAAAGGACTGGCTATTACTTTCACACTGGTTGAAGTTTTAGGGTTTCCAACTCAAAACTACACCAACTAGATGTGACAAATCTAAGGAAGTAATTTTTTTTAAAAAATTTCTAAAAAGGTTCACTAAATAACGTTTTATTGAAACGTGCCAGATATGTCCCATTTGTCCATAAAGGGTTAAATGTCTGGCCGTATCTTGAGTCGGCCTTGGTACAAATATAACAGACATAACTACACAGCTGAAATTTGCTTTTTTTTCTCCGGAAAAACCTTTACAATGCCAAAAGAAATCAATTTTAAAAAATGGATATGCGTTGAACCATTTATCAGTGTCCAAAGAATGATATTTTTTTGTTGAATCTAGCGTGCAGCAGATTGAAATAAACTGCTGTGCTTGAATTAAGTTATCTTGCGCATAAATAATATTACCAGTAGATTTTACGCCTTCCAAAATTATAATAATAGCCCAAAAATTTTTTGATTGTGCCCGATTTTTTTTATCTTTTAGTAAATAAGTTTAAGGGTGATTCGGTATCAGATTAAGGCGAGGGCAATTGGGGCTGTAGACCCCAGGCCCACCGATTATACTCTGGGCTCGTGATCAACACGGTCTGAGTTCAAAACCCACTCGCGCCATTATGTTGTGTCCTTGGGAAAGACACTTTACGGCACATTCCCTTGCTTGGTGGTCCTGACAATCAGTTCTAAATTAAAGTTAAATCTCTATTTAATTACAAGCGGACAGCAATATCTTGGCATCTCCGGAAGCAGGTCGGGGTAATTGCCTACCCTATGTATTAGCGCCTCCGTCGCTTTCCTGCGAGTTAGGAGGATAAATATAGAGATAAAATAAAAATAAATAAAATAAATAAGTGGCTGATGATAACGCTTGTTGTAGGTAAATATGTGTAAATCTTATTACTGGTGTAAGATATTTGGTTAAACTCAAAATGGAAAAAGTCCTAAATTTCACCAAGTCAATACAGCAAAAATGTTGTCAAATACTAAACAGGGTGGCAAACTGTCTTGTCTGTTTGTTTCAAATTAATTATATGTTTTTAACTCAGAGGTCATTTACAAGTTTTTTGTTTGAATTTTTTTTTTTAATAGCATAGTATTTGAATTTTTCTCTAATGCTTTTTACAAACTGACTATGGTTTTAAACCGAAATCAATTTTTATCATTTTTATGATATTAAAAAAAGTTTCAATTAACTTTCATTCAAAAATTATTTTTTGCTATGGTATATTTGATAAAATTTTTCTATTTTGATTCTAATATGACGATTTCCTAAGCCTCAAATCCGCTGTTTATGAATTTCTTGAAAAACGATTTAGTAACTTTTTAATAAACAAAAGCATTTAGTTAGGTTAAGTTTTAGAACAAATTGGTGAAAAAATGTTATGTTGCCATTAGACGTAAAAGTGGTTATCAGTGCCACAGGAAAAAAAATTTTTAAATTTATACAAGTATTTTTCACTGGATAAGTCAAAATTGGTGCAAAATGGAACGAAAACAAAAATTGTTATGCTTGCAATAAAGTCTGTAAAAAAGATTGTGTCTCACAAGCTTTGCTCTCTATTTTTGCATAACATTTGGGTTGCCACAAAAACAAGGTTGAAAAGCACTGCTACTGACGTTTTGTTATACAGCATCAGCAAGACTTTAGACACTGGTGTTTTAAGCACTGACTTTACCCATTGTTAACGTCAGCGATAAAAATAGAAATATTTAACACTACATTGGCTCTATGATTTAATTTGAAATTATTACCATGTTTTGGCTATTTTGAACAAAAGTTTTTCCGATAGAGTAAAAATTTAGAAAGTTCTTCACGTGTTAAAGTCTTTGTGTAGCAAAAAGCAAAATAAAAAATTTCATAACATTTGATACGGACATCAGCAATGTTCCCTCTAAAAGCTTGCTTAGTGTGCGCGGAATGAAAGGCTGTGTGAGCAGTGGTGAATATTACCCGAGGCAAGGAAGTTTTGGTTTTCTCTCCCAAAATCAAGGTGTTTTCTAAAAAAAAGGTCTTCACTTCGTTTTCATCTCCAATTTCCTTATTTTTATCTCAAAATCAAGGTGTCCTCTAAATAGAAAAAAAAATTCTTCCCTTCGATTCCTTGATCCTTGATTTCCTATTTTGTTTCAGAAATCAAACCTTTCCAATGCTTATGCAGCGAAAGCACGTCTTGCCAAAACTTACGCAGTGCGCGGCAAAACGAAAGTGCTACGCGGGGTTTTCGGCTAAATACTTATACAGTGCTCGGCAAAACGAAAGTCTGCGCGGGGGTTCCCTCTAAGCTGCGCGGCCGTGCAGCCGCGCAGCTTAGAGGGAACATAGGACATCAGCCATTTGATATAGAGCCAACTGACAATTTTATATAAAGGTTTTGGTATAAGTTATTTAATGAACGCAGTCTTTTTTGTATTTTTTGCCCACAACTCGATTGCTTTGCCAAATTCAAGGAAGGTGATAAATTCGAGAAAAAAAGGACAGAGAGTTAGGCAGAAGCGTTGTTTGCACACAAGTGATAGAAAAGTGCGCCATGCAATGTAATAAACTCCTAACAGTTGGCAAGTTTGACGCAAGTTTTACTGCAAATGTTAATTGTTTGTCGTAAGCGAAAGTTAAGCGTTGTCAACACCATCCACGTTATTCGTAAAACAAAATAAGACCACGCTTAGAAGTCTGTATACACAAAATGGCCACTTAGGCGTGACGGTGCGATTACTTCTTAAATTTATGCGGGAAGCCTTAAAATCAACTCCTACAGTATCAAATTATTTGATTATATTTAGTAATTTATTAAAGTACAATACGATTACTTTTGAAAGATAAAAATTTGCAAAAGTGAACATATTTAAGTTTTTTCTTAATTTTTTTAAATTTTTTTTCTGAACAAGCCAAAGTAATTTAAATACGGTTAAGATCATTTTTTCGACAAAAATTTTGCAAAACTTATAATACAAACAAAAATTTTTATTTAATTATAGTATTTATTCATTCAGCAATCACTTGTGACCAAATAAATTTAATTGCAATTTGGTCCGATCTTCATTTTAACTCATTTTGAGTAAAAATCCTTTCCCCAACTTCTCTAAACTATACCTCGATCGTTAATTTGCCCATCTCTGAAATATTTTCCATTCAAGTTGGAACGATAGCAATTTTTATATCACCAAGCTCCGTAAAATGTAACCGCGGAATTTTCCCAACTCGCCACATCATTTTCGCAATCCTTTGTTGTAAATTGTTGATTTTTTTGATAAAATAAAGAATAATCTGCCATAAAACAAAATAAAATTTTTTATTAGCAATTTTTACCCAGGACAACCTGACCTGAAAAGGTTGGGAAACGAACCCAGATAATTAGGCTTAAAATCTAAGTATTCGGGTTTGTTGACGACAAAATATTTATCTTCAAAACAAGCCACTACAATAAAATTTTTAATTAGGAAAAACAATAGTAGGCTTAAGAAAGACAGAAAAGATTATAAAAGAATGTCAGCTGCACAAAATTATAAATTTATTTGAAAAGTCTTTTTATAAATTAGGTAAAAATTTTGATAATCAAAAAACTGGTATTGGGAGACAAACTTGTATTTCTAAATTAATTAATCGAAAAAGAACAAAAATTGTACACTAAAGTTATTTATGGTACAAACGTTCCTGAACAACTGCCCACTTCTTCAGGTGCAATGGAATAAACAAATAATGCAATCAAAACAAAATCTACACCAACGGCATTGAACGTATTAAAGAGATATATGTAACGCATAAAAATATGGTTTAGAAAAGATTGAGGTTGGGAGAATAAAGCAATACGTTAAATTCCTGTAACTCAAACAAGAAATAAATCTGAAAAAAAGACATGCAAACATAAAACGGTGCGAAATAAAAAAATTAGAAATCGTAAATGACACTCGCGTTTACGGAAATAAACATTACATATAATTAGAAATGAACAAATATTCTTTATTTAAGCCTTCATTGACGCAATCAAATTTGAAAATAATTTTTTGTTCTTCTTGTTTCCGTTATTACCTTTGGCCTTTTTGATCATCGATAATCTGAGATTTTCCAAAGTGTGGTCCGATGTATTGAATTGTTTGGTTAAAGGTTTATTTTTATTGTGTTTAATCTCGCTCCTGTGTCCATTTATCCGATTTCTGATTAAATTACTAGTTTATCCGATATAGATTTTTTTCGGCAGAGATTACACAAAGTTGCATAAATAACGTTAAATGAATTGCAGTTAAAATTTCAAAAAAAAATTTTATTAGAAATCTGTTGGGACCAGTTATTGTAGAATTAGTATTTATGTTGGGACAGAGATGACATTTGGGAGATTTGCAGAGAAAAGGTGCCCGTGATGAAAAATTTATTTGCTAAAGAAACAGATGTAAGTAAACGTTTGAGGTTAGAAAGTTGACAATATAATACAAATGGGGTGCAGGGAAGATTTTGTTAAGATGGGGGTCTTTTTTAGTAAAGTTGCAGATTTGGCAATTTTGTGGATCAAGTTTAGTAAATATCTAGACGCCATTTGTGTTAGATTCGCAGAAACTACTGAACGACTTTGGCAAACTTTGCGTATCTTGTTAAGGGTATCTACCCAAAATTGGCGTACCTTGGTAAAGTTATCATAGTTATTAATAAACTTGGTAAGGGTATCTACACATTCAGATGTTCAGCTAGAGTCTGCTAATCGGCAAACGTTCTTTTCAGGACGGGGCAATACCTGGTAAAAACTACCGAAGCATCCATCCAGTTGAGCTTCGCCGAATGGGAACGACACTCTCCTTGGCTCACCGTGGATCTCTGGACCCTGATCATATTTTGTATGGTCTTCTAAGTGGGTCCTCAGATACTCGCCAAGTGAGACTAAGATCCAGGCGCCCGTTTGTGTCAGCTGCGCGGAATCTTTTGGACAACCTTGCCAGACTTGTCATCCGCGCTTCTGAATGGGCAAATCACAAATGGAACGCGGAATACTTTTAAATTTTGTAATTTTGTAATTTTAATTTTTGTAATAACGGTAAATTTTGAGATTTTTCAAAATTCGCGGGGTATTTAGACGAGATTTTTTGATTTTCGTCACCAAATTTAGATCTTCTCCAATAAAAAAAAAAAAAAAAAAAAAAACTTTACTCAGAATCAAGCTCCGATTTTTCAATTTTTTTCCTCAAATTCTCTGATTTGTCGAATACATATGCCATAACCATAACGTTTTCAAAAGGTTTTGCGGCACTACTTGAATTTTCAAAGTTTCTCGGCACAAAGCACAAAAAGCCAATTGTTTCGGGACCCAAAAAATTGTTTGCGCAAGCCACAGTTTGAGAAACCCTGCATTAGCTAACTTTGACGCAAATTAGGCGATAGCAAAAATTGATGCGAAAGCAGTAGTTAAGTTTGAAAAACGTGGTAAACAATAGGAAACAAATATCATATTATTGAAACCTACCTAATACCATCTATATATGCTTGAACACCATTCTTCAAGGGAAAGGGGTTTGACCCCTGAAAACCTCTCCCCTTGAGTACGCTTATGATTTTATCTAAGACGTTTTCAAACTTTAGTGAAATAAAATGTTCATAACTTAAAGATAGATACAGTTTTCAATTTTTATGTGTTAGATTTCAAATTGAATGACTTACTTAGCCTTTGTATTTTAATTAGAATGTTTTTTTTTTGTTTTTTTTCTTTTAAAGCTCGGTTCAGACTTAAAGCGGGATAGAAAAATTAAGTGTGTAGGAGAAAATAATAAAATAACAAAGCAGAAAATGTTTCGTGTTTAGTTTAAACGAAGTTTACTTAAATGAAGAAATTTATTTTAAGAAATCAATTTACAAGCGAAACAGGAAAAGTATGATTGTGGTGCAATCAAAAATAAAATTTTGTTTCTTTATTTTAGGTATTTTTATCGGTCCATTTAGATCAAGGCCTCTAAATCTTTCAAGGATACTTTTTGCTCAATTTCTCTCAAAAAATTATTCGGTGGACCCATACACCAAAACATTTCAAACAAAAGACCTTTTTTCAACTAATTTTTAGACACAATTTTGTACCTCTTTGTGTTCAGAGGTACCAAGACGAAATAAATACATAAAGGCTTTCGCCTTGGTTTGTGAAAGAAACACAATGTAATTCTACAGCTCTATTGATGCGTTAATTGTTTTTTGTGATAATGAGAAAGTTTTCTTTTGAGTTGATTGGTTTGTCTGATGGATCCCCAAACTAGTTTTATGGTTCTAGTTTTTTTTAAGTTTTTTTTTTCTCGAACTAGTTTTTTTTTATTCCCTAAACTACTATTTTTTATCATGGTAATGTATGTCGTTGGTTGTTTAATGTCTAGCTGAATTTCACAAACTTTACGCGGTAATCCAAAAGCACCAGTTGAACTTGGTAACCAAATATCTTCGCTAAAGTAAAATTGAGTCTATTGGTTTCTTTATTCCTGCTCAAAAATAGTTTGTTGCGAGACTAAAATTCTTAATACAGTTAGTTCCGGCTGCGTTAAAATTGATTCTTTATAAAACTTCTCTCCGCAGATAGACAGAAACCAATATCTCAAACTATAAAGAATATATTTACAAAATTTACAAAACTAGATCGATTCACAAAAACTTGGCTTTCAAGTTTCATCAAACATTAAAGTGGCTTGTTTTTAATTACGGTCGTCGTCGTCGTGGTCGTTTGAAGGTTATCCACTCCAAGTCAGACACAAACAGGACTGGGGCTGGGGGCGAGGGTTTATCCTTTTACTACTCTTGACTGCTGCACTGCCTGAATAAAATGCTGGCAGTGGTGTTATTAAGCCAGCATCGAGTTTCGTATCCAAAACCGTCAGACCTCGTGATCCATGTGGTGCCCGATGTGTATAGGGTACGCTGTTAGTACATAGTCTGCGGTTTGCTCAGAGGCGCCACACTCGCAATTCGGTGAAGGAGCGAGACCCCATTTGTGCATGAACGAATGGAATTGCCCAACACCAATCCGCAGGCGGTTGAGCTTAACCCAAGCTGCTCGGGTTAAGCTCATCCCAACAGGCTTGGCACCGGTCCCGGACACAAAAGCACGGAGGCTGGAAACATTTTCACAATACTCCGTTTTCCATTTGTAATTTGCCCATTCAGAAGCGCGGATGACAGGTCTGGCAAGGTTGTCCAAACGATTCCGCGCAGCTGGCACAAACGGGCGCCTGGATCTTAGTCTCACTTGGCGAGTATCTGAGGACCCACTTAGAAGACCATAAAAAATATGATCAGGGTCCAGAGATCCACGGTGAGCCAAGGAGAGTGTCGTTCCCATTCAGCGAAGCTCAGGTGGCTGGAAGCCTGAGAGTAAGGGTTCAAGTCGTTCGAGACACTGTCGATGAGGCACGTGTGAGCATTGCGACACCAGACTGGCGCACAGTACTCAGCTGTTGAGCAGACTAGAGATAAGGTGGCTATGCGTAGTGTTTTAGCACCAGCACCCCATCCCGAGCCCACGAGTCGCCCCAGCAGTGTGACGCGCGAGGATAGTTTTTTGCGCAATGCCACTAAATAATGACAAAACGTGAGCAATGCCACTAAATAATGACAAAATTTTACCCCAAGATAAGTAGGGGTTGGACAGAACGGTAAAAGTCTACCGTTATTGTAGACCTTTAGCTCACGTTTGGCCTCTCGGTTATTTAAGTGAAAGGCTGCCGTCACAATCTTATTAGTGTGACTGAGCTTCAACCTCCAAGACTGGAGATACGCTGAAAGTGTAGAAATGTCTTGGCTTAAAGTCTCCTCCAAGTCCTTTCAATTTCCAGAAGAGTGCAACAATGCTAAATCATCAGCATAAGCAAACTTTTTGGAACTCATGGAAGGAAGATCGTACGTATAGATGTTAAATAGGAGGGGAGCCAAGAGCGATCCGTTTTTAAGACCGTTTTTAAGACGGCGTAGCCTGCTTTGCTTGCTGTCACCGGGGATAAGGGTAAAACTTCGATTTCGGACAAGCTCTATAATCATTTTGACCATGTGCTTGTCCGGAAGTAGTTTCAGCAGCTTGCAGGTAAGGCCACGGTGCCAGACAGTGTCATAAGCAGCTGTCAGATCGACAAATACGGCACCGGCCTTCTTTTTAGCCTCAAAAGAATTCTCGATGTTCTGGGTTAGCAGAGCAACTTGATCTACGGTTGACTTCCCGCGTCGGAACTCAGCTTGCTCTTTAGGAAGCAGTGGATCAATTAATGGTTTAACGCAGGCGTAGATAAGCCTCTGGAGGATCTTTTAGGGGACACAGAGCAGAGATATCGGTCGATAACTCTTTGGGTCCCCCACGGGCTTTCTTGGTTTTGGGATCGCGACCACAAGCGCTCTTCTCCAGATCCTGGAAACTTTGAGTCGGTGCAAACAGGAAGAAAGGAAGTCACGTAACCAGGACTTCAAAGCAGCTCCAGCATGGAGTATAAGCTCTGAGCAGATTGAATTAGGTCCCGGAGCTTTACCTGTTTTAAATGTTGGAGGGCAGCAGCAAATTCTCTGTGTGAAAATTTGTCAGAGATATTTACTGCGTCTGATGTTGTGGCCCTCCAAAGATCAGACACTTCTTGAGAGTCAAGTCGATATGACTTGCGGTCAACAGCCTCGTATTTCCAATTTCTAACCAGCTGTAATGCAATAGCATCGGCTGAAACGAAACAGTGACGAGGAGAGTGTCGTGACCTACCAGTAAGGTTGTTCAAAATACTCCACGCTTTTCGACTAGAGTGTGAGAAATCAATGCTCCGAACTGCCTGGGGCCATCAATCCCTCCGCTTTCTGTCAAGCTTGGCAAGCAGAGCTGTAGCAGCCAAACATGATTCGTCTCCCTGAGGAGACTGCAGGAAGGTTTTATAGAGGGATTCACACTCTGCATCCCAATACGGAATATAGTTATTTTGATACCCGCGTGAAATAGCCTTTTTGGTTGCTTTCTTAATGGTGTTACAGAAGTCATGGTAAGCCACATCCACATCAAGTGAATCAGGCGGCAACAACGTCTTTGCGAATTTATTCGTCGATGTTGTGACCTGGGGAACTTTTCAAGGACACGTCTGTATCCGGTAAGCGACTGTTTGGACCTACGCTAGCGAAAGCTAGATCTGGATTTGTGCCAGTGTTCCAGCGGCCGGAATAAAAACTGGCAGCGTCCTTGGGATTACATAGGAAGGCAAGACAATTAATGCTTGCCCATCCAGCCAAGCACTCACCTTCCGGACTGTTGTCATCGTAACCCCAGTCAGCATGACTACAGTTAAAATCGCCAGGGTAAAGACAGGGGTGAGGAAACACTGGGAGATCCAGGGTTCCTGTAGTAGGATGACGAGTGCCTTAGACTTCATAGACTTCATAACGACACTTTCTTTAAAAATATATCAATCTATAGGTTTTGTATTCAAGAAGTTTCAACTGTAAAAGCCTCCAGTCAACTAACTTTGTTTTGACAGCGTTCAAGCATTTTCTATTTTAATTAAACTAAAAAATTTGTTTTTAGGTTTGAAAATTTTGCAGGTCATGACCAATTCTCAACCCTATCTACTGCGTGTAAATTTGGAAAATCGAAATACGTACGTCTCTGCTTATGCTACATACAAATACGATCAATGAGGACATTATTATTTAAAAGACTCCAGAAAATTGAAGAATTTTTTAATCTTTCATCTTTGCTTTAATAAATTTGAAAAATATTGACAAGCGTTTAGCGATCTAATTTAGAAAATTTTAATTCACTCAATTAACTTACATAAACTTGAAATTTTCCACTACACAATGTTTTTGGTTTCCAAATTTTGTTTGAACAATTAAACAAAATACAGTATATTCATACAAGTTGTTAGACTATATTTTTAATCACAGGAAGTTTGTAATTGGCAACTCTGATTTAAACTACCCACTTACAGTAGGAAACCGCAATGGTAATGCGGGTCAGTGATAGAATAAATATTTTGCTAATTAATTACTTTCGAATTAAGTTTAGCTTATTTTCAACCCAGAAACAATTATAAAATTAGAATAAAACCAATTATTTGTTTCTTAAAGGGTTAAAGTTGTAAACGCAAAAGGTGGCAAAAGGTCGGAAAACACTTAGCTAATTCGACAGTAAAAAAAATCTTTTGAATACGTAAACATTTTTTAGAGCTTCTTTTCTCCAGTTTTGAAAGGAGCCTTACAGAAAAACGCAAAAAAATTCACAGCAACAAAATCGATTATAAGTATTTTGCTTCAATTTAGATCCAGTTGTAGTCAAAGAGACGGATAGGGAGTTTGAAATTAAAAATTGTTGCAATTAATTTATTAGTAGACGTTTTAGGTTATAAAAGTGGATTTAAAAAATGCTTGCTTTCGGAACTTGATTTGAATATATGATGTAACAAACAAAAATAAGTTTGTTTTTTTTTTAATTTTCTTTCTATATTTATCCTCTAGACTCGCCGGAAAGGCGCTATACATACAGCAAGCAATTACCCCGACCTGCTTTTGGAGATGCTAAGATGTTGCTGTCCGCTTAAAATTGTTTATTTTGGTTTTTAGTTTTATAAAATTTTAATTAAAATTTAGAACTGCTTTCTAAGTGTTTTTCCCAAGGATGGAACAGAATAGCATGAATAGGTTTTCAACCGAGACCTTGTCAATGACAAATACGGTACTCTTAACCACTCGAACACGTTGCCAACAACTTATATTTAAACCAAAAAACTGTTCTAAAAAATGAGTCTTGCGCAGTTTCAGAAACTTTTTAAGTAACTTTAAATCTAGACTTCAAAAGTGATAATCTATTTTCAGAATGAAACTACCAAAAATTTTGTTAATAGGGATACAAAATTTAAACAGGGTGTGTAATAATATACAGTAGTGTTTAATATTTAAATAATATTTTAAAATTGGAAACACTGACTAGGGGTAGAACAGGGTTGCGTCTAATTCGAAGAAAAATTGGAGTGAGAATAAAAAAACAAAACTAGTTGCTCTAAGAGAAAAAAGAAAAAAAACGTCGCGGAAATTGTTCTTGAGGGCCCAAGTGGACACAAAATTTTTGGAATTTTTTAAAATTTGTGAAGATGTTCAAGAAGAACTTAGTTTCCTTTGAATCAACTACTTTCTCTCAAAAGCTAACCCTGTATCTCCCTGAAACTGACTCTCAGTCCAATCAGTTTTTGTTAGAATTAGCAGCTACTGTAGGACAGGTTCGTGTCTAATTCGAAGAAAAACCGATTTGAGTAAGAGTAGAGTGAGAGCAAAAGAGATAAAAGTGGTGATCTACGATTACGTAATGTGTCGAGAAAGATTTTCTCGAAAATTAAAATCATTTAAAATGATATTAAGTTTTTTTAATTTGTCTTAACTTATTTAACTTAAAAGCGTTTTAGCCAGAAGTGGGCATTTTTTCTTACTTAGGAAACCGCAGCGCAACTTATACAATAATGTTTCAAATTAGTGGAGCGCAATAAGCACAATGTATTTTTGAAATCATGTAAAGCGCAATGTGGTTTTGAAATCATGTAAAGCGCAGCGCAATAAGTGCAATGCGCTTTTGAAATTCAAGTAAAGCGCGAAGTACATTATTTCAAAATTATATTAGGCGCGGCACAATGTGATTATTAAATTGATTAAAATGTAAAATACTTTTTCAAATCATAAGCGCAGGGCAACAAAGCGCAATGCATTTGTTCAATCTTTAATGCACAGTGCAATAAAGCAAAATTAATTTGTTTAATTTTTGATGCGCGGCGCAATAAAGAGCAAGTAGTCTTTTTATTTTTCAATGTGCAGCGCAATTAAGCGCAACCTAAAATTTTCTAATCAGCACCACAGCGAAGAGTGTGCAACGTTTTTAAAAAAAATATGTCAGCGCAGCGCAACTTCCGCAATCGCGCAAGTTATTTGCTTGCTAAAACTTAGGCTGTAGCGGTTTCAGTACTAGCAAATGCCCAAGTTCATTTTTTTTTAACAAAAGCTCTAATTTCGTCAAAAGTAGTCTACATGATATTGATCTTTTAGGCAAATTTATTTTCCTGAGAAACAATAACCTTTTTTAAACAACTTTGAAACTGGAAAAATATGCTTTTTTACATAATATCAATTCTTATACAAGCTACTGTACTTTGTCACATGAGACCCCTCATTTTTTTTAATTCGCCGGTAGTTAACGTCACCACTGGTCAAGCATTAGGTGTAAAAATTTTGTTCTGGACAAGCTAGATGATCATTCTAATTATGTGCTTATCTGAGAGAAGTTTCAGCAGCTTGCAGGTAAGGCCACGGAGCTTCACATTAAAACAAAAACCAAACAAGTTTTTTACTTAATAACAAAACCTCTAAGGTTCTTCAAATCAGAGCAACCTTGGTGCCGGTTTCAAGCCCGGATAAATGGGGAGGGTTGCGATAGGAAGGGCATCCGGCGTAAAACACAGCCAAATATTTTTCAATGCGCGTTGTAAAATCTGACTTCATACCGGATTGGTCGAGGCCCGGGAAAACCACGACCGTTACCAGTGACTGGGCACCAAGTGTCACTGGTGGACATGCTACTTGGATTCAATGAAGAGGTGGAAAGCAATGGAGAAAAAGGAAGGAGAGAAATGAACAGAGGAAGAAAGCTAAGAAGATCAAGCTGATGGTTGCTACATTAAATGTTGGAACCATGACCGGTAAAGGAAGAGAAGTGGCCGATCTTATGAGACAAAGAGGGGTGGACATACTGTGTGTGCAGGAAACTCGCTGGAAGGGGGAGAGAGCAAGATGCATAGGTAAAGGATATAAATGTGTGGTATTGTGGAAGAACAAAAAGAATGCAGTAGGAATCATATTGAAAAAGGAGCATGTGGACAGGGTAGTGCAATTAAGGAAGGCAACAGACAGGATAATATGCTTGAAGATGGCGCTTGATGGTGTTATGTTGAATGTCATCAGTGCATATGCGCCACAGGTGGGATGCATGCGTGAAGAAAAGAAAAAATTTTGGCTGGACCTAGATGAGACAGTGAAAAGGATACCAAGGAACGAAAGAATTGTGGTGGGAGCAGACCTGAATAGGCACGTAGGAGAATGGAATAATGGTGATGAAGAATGCATGGACAGACACGGATTAGGGAAAAGAAATAACGAAGGACAAGCAGTGGTGGATTTTGCTAAGAGAAGGGAACTAGCAATCACCAACACATACTTTGTAAAGAAACCAGCACATAGAGTCACCTACAGCAGTGGTGGACAAAGTTCTCAGGTGGATTATATCATGTTGAGAAGACAAAGAATCAAGGAGGTAGTGGATACAAAAGTTGTTGTCGGTGAAAGTGTAGCAAAACAGCACAGAATAGTGGTCAGTGCAATAATCATCTGGACAAAGTGGAGGAAAGCACCAAAATTAATTAAGAGAATAAAATGGTGGAAACTAAAGGACTCGAAAGTGAACAATAAATTCAAAATGGATGTGATTGAAAGCGGAATACTTAGTGGACAGGAAGACTGGCAAAGAATAGCTGAGATGATACGGAGCATTGCAAGAAGGGAACTGGGTGAAACATCGGGAAAACTTAGCACAGCAGGTAGACGGGAAACGTGGTGGTGGAACCAGGAAGTACAAGAGAAGCTGAAGGATAAGAAAAAAGCTAAAAAGGCATGGGATACCATCAGAGATGATGCAAGCAAGTTGGCCTATAAAACTGCAAGAAAGCAAGCTAAGAGAGAAGTGGCAAAGGCAAGAAACAAGGCATATGAGGAACTGTACAAAAAACTGGAGGGGGAAAATGAGGTGTTCAAAATAGCAAAGCAGAGAAATAGACAAAGCAAGGATGTCCAACAAGTAAGAATAATCAAGAGTAAAACTGGGGAGATTCTTATGGAAGAAGAGAAAGTGAAACAGAGATGGAAGAAGATTTTGACAACTTACTCAACCATGAAAACCCTAGAGAAAGAAGAGAAACGAGAACAGAAGGGAGAGAAAGGGACGTGGAAGATATCTCTGGAGAAGAAGTCAGGACTGGGTTGAGGAAGATGAAGAAGAGAAAGGCTCAAGGACCTGATGACATACCAGTGGAAGCATGAATTTCTCTAGGCAATAAAGGTGTGGAGTTTTTAGTGAACTTTTTCAACAGACTCTTGCGAGGAGAGAAGATTCCAGATGAATGGAGGAGGAGCGTGGTTGTACCTTTGTACAAAGGTAAAGGAGACATCAAGAAATGTTGAAACTACCGAACAATCAAGTTGATGAGCCACACTATGAAATTGTGAGAGAGGATAATAGAAGCAAGGATAAGGAAGGAGGTGACAATCGCTGAGCAACAATTTGGGTTCATGCCAGGAAGGAGTACCACCGATGCAATCTTTTGTCTAAGGATGCTGTTGGAAAAGTGGACTGAAGGGCAGAAGGCAGTGCACTGTGCTTTTATTGACCTGGAGAAAGTATACGGACAGGGTACCCAGAGAGGAACTGTAGGAATGCTTGCGGTTAGCTGAAACATCAGAGTGGTACATAAAGATTATCCAGGATATGTATGACGGAGCAACAACAACTGTGAGAAGTTCAGCAGGGTTGACTAAAGAATTTAAGGTAGGTGTTGGACTCCACCAAGGTTCAGCACTCAGCTCATTTCTTTTTGCGATCATCATAGACAGGCTGACGGAGGATATCAGGAAGGACTCACCATAGAATATGCTGTTTCCAGAAGACATAGCTCTGTGTAGAAAAAATCATAGGAAGCTAGAGGAGGATCTGGAGATTTGGAAAAATGCACTGGCGAGAAGAGGCCTGAAAGTGATCCGGAGCAAGACAGAATATTTGGGGGTTGGGGGTGTGAATGATGGAGTAGAGTTGAAGTTGCAAAGAGAAAAGATAAAGAAAGTAAAAAACTTTAAATATCTGGGTTCAACAGTTAGTAATGATGGAAGATGTGAAGAAGAAGAAGTAAGGAGAAGGATCCAAGCAGGATGGATGAGTTGGAGGAAGGTGTCTGGAGTTCTGTGCAACAGAAAGTTATCAGCAAAGGTTAAGGGTAAAATGTACAAGAGTGTTGTTAGACCAACCATTCTTTATCGAATAGAAACAGTGGCAATGACGGAAAGACAAATGGGAAAAATGGAAGTTGCAGAGTTGAAAATGGTGAGATGGGCACTGGGAGTGACAAGAAAAAACAAGATAAGAAACGAATATGTGAGAGGGACTGCGAAAATTGCAAAGCTGGGAGACAAACTTTGGAATGCGAGGCTACGTTGGTATGAACATGTAAAAAGGAGAGAAGAAGACTACGTGGGGAAAAGGATGATGGAGATGGCGGTGCCAGGCAGAAGGAAAAGAGGAAGGCCAATAAGAAGGTGGATGAATTTGGTGAGAGAAGACATGGAAAGGGTTGAACCTAGGGAAGGAGACGAAGTAGACCGAGTGAAATGGAGATTACTGTCGCGCTGTGGCGACCCCGAGTAGGGAGAACCCGAAAGAAGAAAAAGAACAAAAACAAATTTTTCCCCCAAAAAATTTTGTCATGTACTTTCGGCTTAACTTTGAAAACCACTGATGTACCAGCTTATTGAAATATTTTTTGTACAAATCAAGAACCATTTTTGGTATATTTTTGTATATTTTTAATTTTTTTATCGTGCTTTCAAGAGTATAATCGAGTTTAATTTAGAGGTTTTCCTTAGATGTTTAGCACTTGTTTTGCTTTTCATAGTACTATCCTAAAGCAGAGTGAGATGATCTTATCTCACGCGCAACATTTTGATTAAACAATAGACATCAATAGAAATCAAAAGTCAAGCATGGAATACTTAACTTTATGTTAAAATATTTTTCGGTCTTAAAAGTTTTACTCAAATTTATCAAACTTTGACACAGTTTGGGCGATAGAAAAAACGATCTTTAAAAAAATTACTAATGAAAACAAACAAAAAAAATTATCGAAAACTTAAATCATACTATTGTAGCCTATTTGTTGCTAATATGTTAGTTACGTATAAATGGATATCTCTGAGTACCTTTTTTCAAGGGGGTTTGGCCCCAAAACTTCCCTTAAAGAAAGGTGACTAAAAATATTCCCGTGTGCGCCTATGCGTGTTCCTGCTATTTTGAACAAACTTTTCTGATTGATGAAAAATTTAGAAAATTCTTCACGTCTTAAAGTCTTTGTTTTATGAATAGCAAAAAAAATTTTTTCAACCAGTGATAGGCAGATTAGTCATCTTATACAGTATGGTGCCAACCGAAAAATTTTATAGTGGTTTCTGTAGACGTTTTTTAATAACTGCAGGCTTTTATTTAATTGTTCAGCCAAGAGTTTGATTGCTTCGCCAAATTCAACCATTTATCACATAAAGAAAATTAAAGAAAGGAAGGCGATAAATTCGAGAAGCGAAGGGCGGAGAGCAACGCAGCAGCGGGTTCGCACACAAGTGATGGAGAAGTGCAGCATGCAACGCTATAGATTCTGGACAGTTGGCCAACTTGAGGCGAGCTGTCTTTCACTGTAAATTCCCTGTCATCGTAAAGTTAAGAACTGTCAAGATCGTCCACGTTATCCGTAAAATGAAAGAAGACCGCGCTCGAAGTCTATACTAAATGACCTCTCAGGCGTGACGGTAAAATTACGCCGTAAACAGTACAATCAAGACTTACAGTTTTAAAATATCGAATACATTGAATATGTAATTACAATAAGGTTATATTTGAGAGAAAAAAGTCTTAAAAAAATAAAAATATTAAAGATTTTTTTTAAATTACTTTTTATGCGCAAAGCAAAGTGATTTAAGAACGGTTAATTAATTGTCTTTGGTCTGATTTTCATTTTCATTTGTTTCAAAGAGTAAAGATCATTTTTCCAACAAAATCTTTGTCAAAATTAAAGTACAATTCAAAACAGTTATTTGTTCATAGTTCCTATTATTCCGTAATAGCTTCTAACAAATATGTTTAATTCGGATTCGGTCTGATCTTCATTTTCACTCCTTTCAAAGAGGGAAAATTTTTTTTCCACGAAAACCAAGTTACACCTTGAGTTTTAATTTGTCCACCTCTAAAATACTTTCCATTCAAGTTTGAATAATAACAATATTTGTACCACCAAGCTCCGTGATTAGCAATCGCGCAACTACCATCACTCCGCTCGTCGTTATCGCGATCCTTTGTTGTAAATTGTGCATTGTTGTGATAAGATAAAGAATCACCTGCGATAAAATTAAATAGAATTTATTATTAACGATTTTTACTAAAGGCAACATGGCCCGACCCTAGTCTGTAATTTTTTGTTGTCATAGAGAAAAGTATCCGCTCCAGGTAGAACACAAGCAGGACTGGTGCCGAGGGTTTGTCGAGTGATGGTGTTGAGCCAGCATCGGGTTATAATATCCAAAACTGTCAGATCTCGTGTTTTATGTGATGTTCGAAGTATAAATGGAGGGTCTTAAAATTTAAATTTATATAAGTTTATTAAAACAGTTTCCATATAAATAAACATGTTCATACAAAAAATAAATGTTTTTTTCAACCCCTCCCCTCTATAATGGGTGTAGTGAATTTTAATGGAGGCACAAACCAAAAAATTTTAATTTAGAGCAATTTTATTTTATTTAAAACGACGAAGCAATTTTAAACGATGCAAAGCAACAAAATAAACTAATTTATAAATTGATACAAAAATTAGTTTCTTATATAGATGTAAAATGCTAATGTTATGAATGGTAGATACCGACGTTTACCAACGTTGCTAATGAGCAATAATTGCACTAATTCATCTCTGTTAAGAAAGCAACTATGCTGTGTATTGTATCATGACAAAGGCTGTGCCAATAGAAAAATTACTTTGAGAGTTTTTTTTTTAAATTACAGATGTTGAAGCCCAAAAATTTGAGATTGTAATGACTTCGTTATTATTGACTTCAAAATAGTTCACAAACCAAAAAATTTACTTTCTCAAGCACCCTTTTATTTAATGTTTATAAAAGTTTCAATTTTTTGTTACATTAAAACAAGCACTGACTCTAAAAGAATTTACTTAACCTTCTTGGTAAATGGAACGACCAGCCATAAGGCTATTTTACAATAATAGTGTATATTGATTGCTTAAATAGACTGTTATTTTATCTCTATATATTCTTTTTATATTATTATTTTTATCTATAGGGAAGTGCTAATTGCAAGAAAGCGCTAATATATAGGGCAAGCAATTACCCCGACCTACTTCCGGTGATGCCAAGATATAGCTATCCGGTTGAAATTTATTAGAGGTATGACTAAAATTTTGAACTGCTTACGAACTAAAATTTTGAACTGACTAAACAAGACCACTAAGCAGGGGAAAGTACCGTAAAGTGTCTTTCCCAAGGACGCAACAGAATGGCGGAGTAAGTTTTGAATCAAGACCATGTTGATTGTAATTACGGCACTATATCCTTCGACAATAATGCCAGAATTTTATTCCTAGATTTGGTCACAAATCTTTAACAACCAATATTACAAAAGATTTGTTTATTCATTTTTGTAAAAAATTTTAACCAGTTGTTTAAAAATGCAAAAGTGTAATGATACTACTATTGAGTTGTCATTTGTTTCATTTATTTTTTACTTTATTTTATCTCTATATTTATCCTCCTGACTCGCAGGAATGCGACGGAGGCACTAATATATAAGGTAAGCAATTACCCCGATCTGCTTCCGGAAATGTCATGATATTGCTGTCCGCTTGTAATTTAATAGAGATATGACTGTAATTAGAACTGCTTGCCAAGACCACCAAGCGGGAAAAAGTGCCTTAAAGTGTTTTTCTCAAGGACGCAACAGAATGGCTCGAGTGGGTTTTGAACCAATTTTTGTTTTGCTATTGTTCTTTTTTTGATCATATTGATGTTGACCATAAGCTCGGCGCTTTAACCACTCAACCACGCTGTCAACAAGATAAAAGATGTTCAAATTGTTTTTGTTTTTTTTATTAACACATTAAAACACACTGGTGTACATTGCTCACACTAAGGCACACAATGCTCTATCTTTGAGCTAAATTGATTACTTTGTCCGTGTTTTGCGCAATGGGTGCACTGATTAGAATTAATCTAATTAAGCTGTATTTAAGTACATCATGTATAACGTATTTTGATCAATAGGGTGTTTGGAATTGATCCCAGAAATGCAATTGTTATACAATCAGCTGAATACACGTAAATAGCAAAATATAATTAATATCTCTTTGCCTGCTTTAAATTTTCTTTTTTGGATGATTAATAAACTATTTGCAAAAGGTTAAATTATGTAACAAGCATAAATCTAACTCAAATTGTGCAGATTCTCGGGTTTATTTATATTTAAATTTCCTAGGAATTCTTACAACACTGATGCAATATACTTGTAGATTCTTTGATTTTAGAAACTGTGATAAGAACATTTCTAGGCTTTTTATCAAATACAGGTTGGAAAAAGTAATTAAGTCTCATTTCCAATAAAGAACTAAAATGAATCAAATGTTGTGTTTTTAAACTATGAATTAAATATAGGTTATATAAAAATAAACTAATTAGTTAGGAGATATTTTCATGAAAAAGCCACGTACCATATGTTAATAAATTAAAGCCAAAAGAAAAGTTTTAAAAATATTACTAAATTAATCTGGATGTGCCAAAAAATACATTTGTATAAAAGCTCATAAAATAGATTAAACAAAAATATGCTTTACTTAACTAAGCAAATCAAATTAATGCAAACTGACTAACAATTAAGCAAAAATTTGCAATATACAAAATTATACTGTATAGTGGTCCATTTATTACATCACAAAAGCTAAATAGTTTGTCTAATCAAACTGAAGTTAACTATAAAAAGATGAGTATAGGGAATCACTCCTAACTCTGCCACTGCTTTAATGAATATAACCAAAATCACTTTTGGCCTGCAATATATTCAATTGATCGAGAAAATGCACACACAGGGGTAATTTGACCTCTTACCATCGAGGCAAATGACACATTACTGTGCAAAAGTACAAAGACTCATTCGATTTCGACCAATATCACATTGGTACTTCGCTGTTTACGACCGCATTGCGCTAATTTTCAACAGCCAGGACAATTACTGGTGAAAATTGACTTGGTAAAGTGCAAACAATAATCAAGCTAGCTAATTTGGGAAAAAAAAAAAAAAAAAAATTTTATCTAGACACAAATATTAGAAGATTGAAAGGATATTGAACACAAAAAAAATGTTCTGTGGCAGAATGTCAAACATGACAGAGATACATCCTTTTCGTTTTTCTTAAGTAGTAGACAGTGGTGGCCTTACAAAAAGAAATCCCGATGCAAGAAAATTAAGGAGAGACTACTTTATTGCTATTTTTGCTCCCAAAATATAGTGATTTAAAAAAAAATCATCACTTTCAATCAAGGTCTAAAATCTTCATTTTGGCCCAGATTCCAGGTGCCTGGCCGTGAGTAAGTCGATTCTTACTGTTAAATATGATAATGATGATGATGATGATATTTTATTCATGCTCAGTAACATTATTAAGTATAGGCAATGTACTATGAAGCATGAAAAGAAAACGCGACACAAAGACGAACGTTAAACATGCAGAAAGTATAGAGAGAGTTGAGAAAGAGAAAAAATAAGAAGCACAGCCGCGTTACCTTTAATTCAAACTAAATATTAATATTTAAAAAGACAAAAAAGACAAAAAAATGTTCAGTGCAGGAACGGTTATGTAAATCATTGGGAGGCACATAAAAATAAAACAAAATATACTTCAATCATCATTTTCAATTAATAAAAATAAAATAAACATAAAATGGTCATCATTTTCAATTAAACAAAAAAGATCATCAATTTTAATCAATGTCTCAAATCTTCATTTTGGCCCAGATGGCAGGTGTCTGGCCGTGAGTAAGTCTTTTATTGCTCTTAAACATGAAAGACGGAAACAAAACCTGCCAAAAAGGAAAGAATATCTACCCATCCCGATGTTGAGCGAGGGTCTGCTAATCAGCAAACGTCTTTTTCAGCGCAATATCAGAAAAAATGCCCTTTTTAGGGCACATTGACAACAAGTTTCGAAGACCCATTATTTCCAGCAAAGCATCAAACGTCTCTCTGAAAGCAAGATGAAAGTTTTTCATTATTTTGCTTTACAGTTGGAGGCATTAGTCATCCTACTGCAGGAGAATCACTGCTTTAATGCACAAAAGCTAGTAGGCTACTTCCAAGCGTTCAACTAACTTGGTTTTCCTTAAGTAGGAACCATGGCCTTGTCACGTTGGTTCACGAGGGAATAAGGTATAGTTTTTTGGACCAATTTTCACCATCATCGAAGATTGAGTGATTGTGGGTGGACGTTAGTGGTTATAAAATAATCAACGTCTACAAACCTCCACCAGCACGACTGCGATCTCTAGATCTCCTAGTATTTCCTCACCCCTGTCTTTATGTCACCAATTTCAACTTCGAACACGTTGATTAGGGTTACGATCAGAACAACCCAGAAGGTAAGTGCTTGGCTAGCTGGGAAGGTATTAATAGTTTTGCCTTCCTACATAAGACCAAGGATGTCGCTGGCCGTTGGAATGCTAGAACCAGTACAGATCTATTTTTTGTTAGCCTACGTCCTTACAGTTTCTTACCAAACAACGTGTTCTTGAAAAGTTTTTCAGGTCACAACATTGACCTTTGCTTATTACACAATCAAGGTTGGCTTGGTCAAAGCGAAACAGGTCTGTTAAGGGATGGAACTTTTGCAAGGCCAAATGGAGTCACTACATTGCTCTAACAAGAAATGTAACCGTGGTACTCTGAACCCTAATAGTTTTTTTAGTTGGTTCTCAGATGCTCTCTTAGAGACATTAAAATCTAGACGCCCGTTGGTGCCAGCTGGACGTATTTTTTTAACAATCTTGCCGAACTTGGGTTCCGCGCTTCTCATCAGACCTTATATGGGTAGAACACGCAATACTGCGAGAATACATTCAGACTCCGTGCTTTTATACCAATAACCAGTGCCATTCCTGTTCAAATGAGCTCGCCCCGACAGCTTCAGTCAAGGTTAATTTCCTGCAGACTAGTGTTGAGCGATTTCATTCGACCATGCACTAAAGTCGTCTCGCTCCTTCATCGAATTCCAAGTGCGGCGCCATTGAACTAATCACAGACCACGTACTATTAACGTTTCCCAAAGGTCAGGCAGCACAAATAGGACAAAGTCTTACTGTTTTGGATGACAAAACCCAATACTAGCTCAACACCATTATTGCCGGCATCTGATTCGGGCAGTACACCAGCATGAGGTAGTAAAAAGAAAAAAAAACTTGACCCCAGTCCTGTTTATGTCTGACTTGGAGTGGATGCCTTTCCAAATGATGACAATGACAATATCAATTTTTTTCCCAAAAATACAGTGATCTCTAAAAGAACTCTTCACTTTCAATCTATATTATTTCTGCTTTATTCTTAAATTTAAGGTGCAAACAGGGGAGCCACTGTCATGGTGCTACTATGCAGAAATAGAGTATCATTTTGCTCAGAGGCGCCACTGTTTTACGTTGTTTGGGGGAGGGCGGTGCGGCCGCTTCGTTCGCACGGTACTAAAGCCATAACTGGTAGTAGCCTATATATTTAGTCTGATAAAAAATTACAAAAACAGGTAAGTAGGAAGGTTATATTGATGGCGAACACAATTAACAAGTTGCAGTTTAAAATCTTTTTGTTGTCTCCTTAAGAAAGAAACTAACAGCTCTAAGTTTCTATAGATCTACAATTATATAGAAATATAAACTACAAAATTAAATAAAAAATTTTAATCAAACAACAATATCTTTGGATTTTTGAAAGTAGGTGAGGATAATTGCCTGATAGTTCCCTAAGTTTATTGCCTTCAACTTTATCTTGCAAGTCAGAGGACAAATAAAGATGAAAAATTATTTTGTCGCAAAAACAAAATAGGTAAACTTAGTCAGCAATAAATACCAGTATAAACTTTTAAAATTGAGACAAGGTGATTGCAAAGGAACCGTGAGGTCTTCGAGTCAAGCAATCACCTTGTAAAATATAGAAACATACAAGCAAATTGACAATATTAATATTGAAAATGTTCACAAAAAATAAAAAACAACAACAACAAAAAAAAAATCAAAACAATAAAAAAAGACAATAAAACAAAACAAAATAACATTATAACATCAAGAATAAGTAGAGACAAACCAAGCAACAAGGAAAAAATAAAACAAGGTACACAAAACAAATTGTAAGAATTATATGAATTTTTTCATTAAGAGGTAGAACTGATCTATAATGTTTTTTAAATTTATTAAATGTCATTGATCTTAGATTATGACTGATGGAATTCCAAATTTTAGATCCTATATATTTGATTGATTTTTGGGTTTGATTACTTTTAAACAGAGGAATGGTAAGGTGATGATTTAATAAACATCTTGTGGTACGAGAATGGCAGCATTTAGCATATGAAAAGTAGTTATCAAAAATCTTAGGTAACAAATTAAATTTATAAAAATAAAAAATTTTGGCTGTTTTAAACTCAAAAAATTTAGGCAAGGGCAAAATATTAGTTTTAATGTACAGGGTGAACCAAAAGTAGGTGGACAGTATGTGAAATAGGTTTATGTATCTAGTTCTCGTGTTCTGGTAAAGGTTTCGAGCTAGTTGAATATGAGAAGAGGTAACAATACAAATTGTTTTATTTTGAAGCAGCTTTAGTTTATTAAGATATGTCGGATAAGTGCTTCCCCAAAAAGCAAGGCCATAATTAAAATGGGAATGAATAAGTGCATAATATAACTTCAATAATGTCGAGCTGGGTAAAAAGTGCTTCAGTTTATTTAGAATTCCAACTGATTGAGCTATTTTTGCTTCAAGAATTTTTATGTACTTATAAAAGTTTAATCGATTATCAAATAATATTCCCAAATATTTTTCCTTAAAAACAGTTTTCATTTCACCGGTTGGACTTTGAACATTTAAAACAACATTTGAAAACTTGAGGTGTTGCAATATAATTGCGATTTTTTTTAATTTAGCGTTAAATTGTTAGCAGATATCCAATTGCAAATATTATTAAGATCATCTTTAAATTGATTTTCTAGAATATTAATATACGGAGCTCCCATCAGGAGACAAGTATTGTCAGCAAATAAACGCGGAGAACATTTAACACTGTTAGGAATACCACTAATATATATTAGAAAAAGAAGCGGGCCAAGAATAGAGCCTTGAGGAACTCCAATATCTATAAATTTTAAGGAGGAATTAGTGTTATTAATTGAAACGTACTGATTTCTGTTTGTCAAAAAAAGAATCAAAAAAATTGTTAACTATTTCTCGTATTCCATAATGTTCAAGTTTATAAAGTAAAATTAAATGATTAACAGTATCAAATGCTTTGGTTAAATCTGAAAATACAAGCCCAGTATATAATTGTTTTCAATATTATCTAATGCAGAATTAGTAATATCTAGTAAAGCATGCAAAGTTGAATACTCAGGTCTGAAACCATACTGTATAGGAGTTATTACTAAATGACATTTTAAAAAAGAAAGTGTCCGCGTATGAACTAGTTTTTCTAAAATTGTAGAAAATATAGACAATATTGAGATAGGTCTATAATTTGTTACTTCACTTATATCACTAGCTTTATATACAGGAACGACTTTAGCTGTTTTACGACAGGTAGGAAAATTTCACCAAAATCAAAACAAGCATTAAATAATATAGCTAACACTGGAAACAAAACCTCAGACGCAAGAACAATAAATTTTGTTTCAATCCCATCAGAACCACAACTTTTGTTAATATTTAACTGATTAATAATGCGGCGAATTTCGAACACACTAGTAGGATTTAAAAACATGGAAGAACAAACACGATTACGTAGATACTGTTAAAAATTATTCAAATGAGAAGGTTTGATTTTTTCAGCTAAGACTTTACCAATTCTACAAAAGTGATTATTGAATTTATCAGCAATGTCTAATGGTGTATCTATTATTTGGCCCTCTTCATGAATATAATTAGGAAGAACCCGAGTTGGTTTATTAGGAAGTAAAGTTTTCATAATACACCAAAATTTACGCAATACATTACGATTTACGCATATCATGACCGGAGTTCATAATCTCTTGTTTTAAGTAAAAGCTTTTTTGATAAAGCTTTGACTTTAGACAATTTATTGGCATAAGTTTTATACAATATTTTTTCTATTTCAATACCATTTTAAAAAAATTTATATATAATTTTTTTTGCGTCGAATTGAAATTAAAATACCTTTTGTTATCCATGGTTTATTGATTAATTTATGTTTTTTGCGAGAAGCTTTTATTAATGGTGCATGCGTGTTAATAGTCACAGATACGAGTTCAATAAAATTTGAAAATAATTTTTCAACTTCATTACTGTATTTAAAGGAAAGAGAATGCCAAAAATTATTTATACTGTAGATGATTGCAAATTATCAATAAAGCTATCATAATTAAATTTTTTTTAATTTCTAAAAAATAAGGTTGCTTATTGTATCTAATATTATCTTGTTTATTATTTTTTTGTTCCACTATAATTGCTATGGGAAAATGATCACTAATATCCCTTAGGAATACACAAGGAAAAATTGTATTAGAGATATCATTAGTAATAACATGATCAATAATAGATTTGGAATTACCTATAACTCGAGTGTGCTTATCAGTAGGCAAAAATGCACCATTACTCGAAATCATATTTAGATACATATTAGAATTTACTGAGCAGTTTTTATCATCAATATTGATGTTAAAATCACCAACAATATAATATTTATACTTCCCTAACTGTATTAGTTTATCATTTAAAGCCGAAATGAACTTTATAATATTACTATTCGGGTGTCAATAAATAATTCCAAGAAAAAATATTTGATTAGAATTAAAATCAAAAATTTGAATCCAAATATCTTCACAATTACAATTTAAAGTATTTTTCCCAATAGTTTTTGAAGAATAATTATCAGAAATGTAAATTCCTACCCCGCCAGCAGCTGTTTGAGAGTCAGCATGTTCTATCAAATAATAACCAGTTAAGGAAAGGTTAACCGTTGGCAAATTTTTTATTTTAGTTTCACTCAAACAAATAATAACAGGTAAATAATCTAGACTTTGTAAAAATTCATGATTTAATGCATAAAAATTTTTATATATTGATCTAATATTAATATGTAAAATAAATAAGTTTTTCTTTTTTTCAATTATTGGTGGTTTACTGTTTGTCTCACAAATCTTACATTGTTTAAAATTATTTGTTAAAAAATTATGTAGAGAAGAAATAAAATCAAAATCATTTGTATTATTTTTCAAAGCATTCGCAAAGTTGATTTCTTCCTTATTGGTTAAAGTCAAATTGTCTATCATTCTATCCTTGTGTAATTAACTATTCCTAATTAAAGAAATAAGACAAAAAAAAAGAAAAGAGGGATCGAATCCCAATAAGAACAATAAAAAGAGAACAAAAGCAACTAATCAAATGTATATAAAAGTGGAACTTACAGGTCAGAAGCACTATTAATTACAAAATAAGATAGGCAATAAACAGATAAGAATAAAATCATACATTAACATTGATTCCATCAATATAAAGATGATATTCATCAGCTACGACTTTCCATGACGCTCTTTTGCCTTCTTGTCTGGCTTTATTGAATAATGAAAGAAGTTC